>WHYT01018003.1:122780-143322 GCA_009806455.1 Tetrax tetrax | reverse complement strand
AGGGCAGAGGCCCAGAGGGGGAGGCACAGGCCTCCGGGGCCTTGCAGGCCTCACCCTCTGGCCTCTCGCCAGGCGGCCGACTGGGCCCAACTCAGCCCGGCCTGGCTGCAAGAGGTGGAGAGGAGATGAGATGGGATGAATAACGTGAAGAGATCCTGAGAGGCTTCTGCCAGCCTGTTGTGAAGAACGAACTTTTCTTGTGGGAGAAACAGCTGTAGACACCAAGGTCAGTGAAGGAGGGGGAGGAGTAATGTGGCTCCTGGCCAAGATTCCCCTGCAGCCTGTGGTGACGACCATGGTGGAGCAGGTTGCCCCCCTGCAGCCCATGGAGGTCCACGGAGGACCAGAGATCCACTTGGAGCCCATGAAGGACCCCACACCCAGGAGGTGGATGCCTGAAGGTGGCTGTAGCCCGTGGAGGGCCCGCTGGGACAGCCGTTCTGGAGAGACTGCACCCCGTGGAAGAGATAACCTACGCCAGAGCAGTTTAATGAAGGACTGTGGCGTATGGGTGGGACCCCACACTGGAGCAGGGGAGGGATGTGAGGAGTTCTTCCCCCAACTGTGAAGCAGCAGTGTAAAACAATGCATGATGGACTGACCACGACCCCCATTCCCTCTTCCCCCCTGTGCCGCTTGGGGCCGGGGGGAGGGTGGTAGAGATAATGTTAAGCTTGGGAAGAGGGAGGGGTGGAGGAGGTTATCTTGTTTCTCTGTCTCATTATCCTGCTAGTTGTAGTAATAAATGAATAGTTTTCCCCAAGTCGAGTCTGGTTTTGCCCGTGACGGTAACTTTAAGGATTTCTCCTTGAACTTATCTCAAACCTCGAGCCTTTTTTCTTAAATTATCTCTCCCTATTCTCTTGGAGGGTGGGGGGAGTGAGAGAGAAGCTGCGTAATCTGGTCCGGATCGGGGCTGAACTACGACAAGTTTAAAAATTACTGCTATTTTTAGCTTCAGCACATAAGACTGTAAGATGGATAGCTAAGCCTACAAAGGCTATGTTAAGAATATTTTGAAACAAACCTAAACTAAATGAATTCCATCTGTTGAATGTATACTTATTCAGTCTTGAAAGACTGAGTTTAGGAATACAATCTGCTGCTCCTTGCACAAGATCAAACTGGTGATTAAGCTAATTAATTAGAGTCAATTTTGCACACATATAGAGTAAAACCAGAATCTATACTTAATAAAGTCAACTTATTTCTATTAGATTCAAACACACATAAGTCTTATTTACTGTGCAGGAAACAATTTGATCTTATTATTTTTAACTCTGCAGAGCACCTGCTGACATTCATAGGACGTTGTGTATCTTAGTTCCGCAGTGTGAGGCATGAAGGGTTTTTTTTCCAACATTAAGTAGAACAATGGAATTATAGAATCACTTGCTTTGGAATGGACTTTGTGAGGTCATCTTGTTCAATACTCTGCTCAAAGCAGGGCCAGCTTTGAAGTCAGAGTCAGCTTAAAAGAGTTGTGTTGTTCAGGGTCATATCTAGAGGAGTTCTGAATCTCTCAAAGAATAATCAATATTTGAAGAGTCAGGGAATAAGAAGGAATATTTTCATAATTTGTCATTTGTAACCAATAGTCATATTGTCCTTCCAGCTGCAAATACTGGATCCTGTGATGACCACCCTCTTATGCTCTCTTTACAACTTCTCTTTTCAAAAAGTTGAAGCAGTAGGCTTTGTATTACTGTTGTCTGTATTATCTTGAGGTTTCTTTTTGGTAGTCATCACATAGACGTAGACTTGGCAGAGAAAATAGTGCCAGGGAGAAAATTTTAAAAGATGCTCTCTAAAAGTTAACCATCCTCCATGGTAATCAAATGTATCACTGGAAAAAAAAAAAAGCTGGAGGGTTCTGTCCCTTTTTTGTATGAACTCTTTTGACCAGCACCCTTCGGCAACTACATTTTCAGCTAATGCAGCTTATTTACATTCTGATAGTAAAACCCAGTGGCTGACCTGTACCATCTTCAGTAAGGGAAGAAATATTAAAGGGAAATAAATTATCATTTCCTTAAAGGACTTTTGTTGCTTGTTGTGGATTTTTTTTTAATCTTCACACCGTTTGCTTGATGTCATTTGGTTTTGAATATTGAGATAGAAAAACAATACACATAAGTATTTGATGATTCAAGATGAAATCAGAACTGATAGGACTGATTTAATAGTAAACTCAAAGTGACTGATTTCATCAGAGGCAAGAAAATTTGTTCAGTCAATTAACCTAACTTGGAAGCTGAATTTTTTAACAAGGCACCAGCCACCATAGTTGTGATCAGATTTTTCCATGTTAAATAGAAGATAGCCTCTCTGCTGCCTTGTGCTTTTGGACATATCATGAGTTTTCCAAATAATGTTGTTTTCTGTGCTTTTAGACCTGCATAAGTTACCCTGAGTATTTAGGATGAGGTAAAAATATTTGAGTTAGAAGTATTTTTGCAGTGTGGCAGTGCTGTTTTACCTGTAGATTTTTTAAAAAAAAAGTCCTTTTTTTAATTGAAATTTTCAAGATAACGTTTTGAAGATTATATCGTCAAGTTCTGGACATCTGGTAATTGTCAGGTGGGATGACATTTCACCCTCAGAATAGCTGTCTACCTAGCGTAGGTTTGGAAAGCCAGGATGCATCTGCTAAGCACACACAGGTCAGGTGCTCATCCCATCTGTGTTTCTGCACCCTGGGTGCTATGTGCAGCATTTCTCAGCAATAGAAGGGATCTCCTGTGGATGTACCACACAGCAGCTGTTAACATAAATCCCAGATAAATCTGTGAACACAGTTGCATGTGTAAAACGTCGTATCAGAAGACATATGTATGCACAAACGAGAGAGCAAGTCAAGACTGGAGTTTCCTATCTGTTTCAAACTGGCCCCAACAAAGGCAAGAACATAAAGCATTTTCTCATGAAATGGTCAGCCAAGAAGGAGAATCGTTGGACTGAGGGGTCAGTCACTCTGCATTCCAGATCAGCTTCCAGAAGCTGCTCTAACCATTAGCTCTAAGGCCCCAGAGTAGGGCCTCCTTTCAGCTTTCTGTTGAATATCTTCTACTGTGCTCAAAAGAACAAAAGTAATTTGATGTGGAAAGGAGTAGAACTCTACTAGATGTAAACCCTTGTAGGCCAAGCTTTACAGGAAAGTTGGAAGCAAGAAAGGCAGTGAGAAGAACTGGGTGGAGGAGGCAAGACAACAGATCACAGTAATTCATGCGGTGACAGGCGTGCTGGTTCACAGTTTAGTGTTCAAGATAAAGGGAAGGAAGTGTAGGTACTGAAAGCCTCTGCCTTGGACTTGCTATAGTCTTTACAACTGTGCAGTGTGGGTGAAAAATTAAACCCCTCCATTGAGCATAAAAAAAAATCCTACTACATACCATGCAGAATTCCATCTTACAGTATGTGATATAGCAATTTTTCAACTATGTTAGTGACTTTGCAGATGTCAGGCTTGGAAAAAGAGATCTGAGCAAGCTGAAAAGGAGGTGAGGAAAAGGGTGCAAAGGGACTGTTGGAAATGTTATGGATTATATGCACACACAGAGACATATATGCAGAGTTTTTCTATATCTTACATGAATCAAAAGCAAAATGTTTATTCATAATATCTACAGCCAATGCCTGGAGAATGCTGACGGGAGCTGCATCCAGCTGCCTGTCAGACGAAGCATAAAAGCGATGGGAAGTCTCTGAAGTTGGTAAAAAAAAAAAACAGAGTTCCTTCCCTCAGAAAAATAAAGCATTGAAAAATACTTACTCAGCAAGTAGTTTTCTTTGCCAAGTTCTCCCAGCTCTGCTGCTCTGCAGCTATTACACTCTGCGCTGGTTTCTTTCACCATTTACGTAATAGCTGCACCAATTGTCAGATGCAACTAGGCTTTAGGAACAATAGGATTTCTTCTGAAGAGTGACTGCAGATTACAAAGTGAAAACACCACCAACAGTCTTTAGTCTTAGGGGATTGGGCAGGAGAGAGAGCTCGTTTATTTTAACTAGAAAAAAAAGATATGCTAAGATGTCTGAGAGTAAAGTATCTTTCCACATAAGGTAAAATGGGATTTTAAAACAAGAAATTTCATCAAACCCACAGAAATCTAAGTCTCTCTGTTTGACCATGGTATGTACACAGTGCTTTTAATAGATAGAAATTAATCTTTCTATACTACTCTATGTACAACATTTATGTTGCTGGATGATTTGGGGCTGATTTTGTAACTACCTGGCACAAGTAAAGGTAAGCAGAGGAGGCTCATAGTCTGCAGGATGTAGATTGACCAAAGGAATATGGCCATGAATACAAACTAGGAGTTAATTAATTACTGTAAACTCACCATATGAGCCACCATACTTACCATCTAGGGTATTTAGAAAAGTCCTTCCAGTCCTGCAACTTGAAGGAAAAGAGGAGGGGATACAGTCTAGACACTACAGCAGAAAGATCAGAACAGATGGCTTTTTTTCTAGCTAAACTAAATTGACTCAAATTCAAAGGAGCAGGTCAAGTTAATTACAATTCTCAGAGAAAACCATTACAGAAGAATGTTCACCTGCCAGGTCCAAGGTACTTCGCTATTAGCCCCAACGATACTGCATACTTTGGGGTCATTGGGATAGAGTGCATTTCTGAACCACATTCTTAAAGTGATTCTATCTAGGAGTAATGAAAAGAGAATAACAGAAATTTGCTACGGAGAAGGAAGCATAGATGATGACTATGAGGCCCAAACAGACCTTAGCTTGTGAAGGGCATGTTTTCTTCTTTCCATCATGCACTAATCATCTTTCTCTAGCTCCTCTTGCTGATTCCTGAGCTGATGCTTAGGAAGGTATCAACTACTGTTTGTCACAGAGAAACAAGTCAGTGAGTTCAAAAGTAGTAAACTATGAAACTGAGGAGTGCTATTTAAACATATAAGACTCTGATTTTACTAAATTAAGCTGGAAGTGTTTGAAGAAGAGGATTTTTATAAACATTGTCTTATGATTCCACTCGCTGAAATTTCATAAATATCATGAAGTAAGACAGAGTCCCATGGATAAATTTGAATGAAAGGATTCCATAATTGAGTATTTGCAGTTCCCTTGTTCAAAGGGGTTTAGATTTGTAGGTTGCTAAATAGAATAAAGGTGATTAAGAGAAAAACCAGAGTGCCTTACCTTCCATCAGCACTTTAGCTATTAACAAGGTACATTTGCAGGGACAGTTAAGCCAATGGAGAGTTAATTTATGCAGACAATTTCTTACAGGACACATTTTTTTCCAGTAGTGTATTGACTCTAATGCTACAAACCAGGAAAGAATTTCAGTGACAATTAAACATGCCACACATTTGGAAATAAGAGATAGTAACACTTAGATATTAGCCATAAGATTAAGAGCTTTTGAGTAGAGCTTCTTCAAATAGGTTGAGGGGTGGGGGGGGGTGGGGGAGGGAAGTAAACATAGCTGTAAGGCTGAGGCACCGTGTTCCAAGTCAGCTAAAAGGAAATCTGCATGGATAAATCCTAACTTGTAGGAGTGTAAAAAGGAAGTGCTGACCCAAGTTTAACTATAGTGGTGTGAATAATACTACACTAATGTAGCATTACCATATGTATTATAATTCTGCAGCCACAGATTTTCTTGAAGAAAACAGCTGCAGTGCTGAAGTTTTAATCTTCTCAAAATTACAAGGCAGAAAAATCACTCAGACCTCAGAATCTAAGTATCACAAAAAGAATGGTTGTGAGTACTGTCATTATGATAACTATTTGCTCTTTCTTTTTGCTAAAAAGATTTTTAATTCTCAAGTTTTGTTTTGATGTCTTCTTTGTTATAAGCCATTGCTATATGTTTTCAAGTGTCTATGTATTCTTTTCAAAACAATAGCAAATTTTCTAAGGACTATGATAATGAGAAAGAGGTTAGAGGAGACAGTGTTACCAGTTCAATTAATGACACATGTCCTGCTCCCTGGTCTCTAGATGAGCTATCAGAGTGAAAAGAAAATGCTGATTAATATTCATATATCCTAAGGGATGGTGCAGTAACTAATGTATCCCAGCGTCATCTGATTGTCAGATGTGGGATGTTTTGGAAACATATTATGGCTTCCTTCTGAGTTGGATGCCCAGGTTTCTTTCGAAGAAACAAACGAAAGCCCAGAGAGATTCCTGGCTTTCCTTTCATTGTGGTTCAAATGAGAGAAGGTACATGCTCCGGTCAAGAAGCCGGGCATGCTTTCAGGTCCTCTAGGTTAGATGTAGCCATAGCAATGAGATTCCAGCTGACACCCACAATGTTTTGACTATCAAAGACATCAATCACTTGACCTGTGTGTGATCCTTCTGCACATGCAGTGCTACAGTTCCTTTGTAGTTATTTGGGACACCATATGACAGATCTGTGTGGTCAACGTGATGGCAAAGGCTTACAGAACAGGAGAAAGCTTATAGCACTGTAGCTGGTATTCCTGTCACTTCATGGGATTCTGTAGAGAAGACATATATACAGTGTGTTTTCTTTATCTACCATTTTTGAGCCAGTAAGATTCACTTGAGTCATGTTTCCAGATTTCCACAATGCTTCTGTTCTCACAGAACGGAAGGTCATTCTTCCCTAAAATAGGCTGTTTAAAAAAAAAAACACAAAAGAAAAAGAAAAAAGAAAGAAAAAGAAAAGAGGAAAAAAAAATAAAATTGCAAGATTGTCACTATAAGCCTCAAAGCAGACTGTAGGACTTTCTTGGCTCACAGAAAACAGTGAAAACTTTATATGGATCACAGTCTTAGTTGTACTAAAACTGAATTAACAGACTTTAACTTCCACGTGGTAAAGAGGAACATCATAGTGTGCATATAAATCACATACGTGTATGAGTTTAATATGAGAAAAACAAAAGTCACTATGTTTAAAGACCTCACCGATGCAAATGGACTTTTCTGCATTAACTACTTTAAGTTAAACCTAGATTCTGCCATTAGCTTTAAGCAACTTCCACAATGGGGAAACACAACTTTAAGAATAGCATTTAAATCTGGAGATAGTAATGTAGTGCTTTTTCTCTATTCAGTTTTGAATACCTTATTTTTACTGTATATATCTATATAGGTTGTTATGTTTTGACTATTATATGACAAAACCTCATAGCTCATGTCAACACAAGACAGGGTAGAAATTGCTGTTAGCACAATTTTGTAGGTGGGATATTTGAAATAGGGATAACACTTCTCAAAGAGCTGGTATTATTGGAAATGAGATTTTCATGGCTCCCATTTTCATGTAAGAATTATGCCTCCAAGTCAAAGAAGCATAAATAGAATACCAACAAACATGAGGTAAATTGCAGTGCAAAGTTTCTAGTGTCAGGAACTCTGATTTCTGGAAACATATCTCCAGATTCTTGGTGCATTCCTAATTCTTCAGGGGTTATTTTGCACTGTGTTGTCAGAACAATTGTCTGCCCTTTGGAGCCACTGTGACAAGTATGTTTGTAGCAGTTTGCAGAGGTAAAAAGCAAAAGTGACTTAGTTCAATCTGCTGTACCTTTCTGATCAAAAGGGGCTGTGTTGAGAGAGGGATCTAGCACAGGTCATCCGATATAAGATGCAGAGATTATGGGTCAACACCAGAAGTGTTTTCAGCAGTTGGCACCTACCGTGGAAACTATAACCATCTGAAAACTCCCCTAGATAGCCACAGCTCAGTGACTAGCTAATATGTTGTTAGCAAGGAAACTATGTGTTAGCACATGGTATGACAATGAGGGTTTGTGGGATGTAGTTAACCCATAAGCAGTTGGCATTACTGCAGGCCAAGAATCTGAGCAACTATTCAAGACAACCTGCTTCCTAGCTCTGCTTCTGCTTCTCTGCTTTTGTCTTGTCTCCTCCTTTCCCCCTCCTTTTCATTGGAGCAGTCAAGTAGTCAGATATGTGTCCAAGCCTGCCCATTCCTCACAGTCATCCCTCTCCTTGTCAGACACCCAATTTGCTTCATGATTTATCCCAATAAAGAGTAATTCTATGAAAGTTAGTAGAGTTAAATTAATGAAGAAATGTTGGTGTAAGTGAAAAGAATAAACCTCTGCAAAGCTTTCGCTGAACATTCGTCAATACAGCCCATTTCATGCTGCTCCATTTACACAAGCACTCATAATCCCAGCTTAAAGGACAAGTTAGCCAGATTTATAGCTGATTCATGCTGGGGAAAATGCAAAGGGACACAAATGTTTTTGTGTACCTCAGCCATTAATTATTTAAGATTAATTAATTAATATAATCTGTCTTTTATTTTGCACCCAGATGAAAGTGTAGGAGTAACATTTACTACAAGATTTATAAGCAATGCTATTTTCTCTGCTGTATCGTTTCTATGGAGAGATGTCATGTTTTATTGCAGATGGCCTTCTCTTTTAAATGCATTAAACTGATCTAGAGATAACTTCCCAAATAATGGCAGGTTAACGACATGCTTATTATGGAATCACATAACTGATGCATCAGGTTTTCAAATGATCATAACCCATTTCAAATATCTCAACCAACAGGAAATCAATCCAAAACCACCTCAAATAAACCAAGAATAAAAGTTGACCCTGAAGATGAAGAGCCACTGTCAGTGATAATGCTATTTTAAACCATGTCAAATCAATACATTCCATTTCTAGTGGAATATATTTAAAGTATATTCTGAACTTAATCTTTTGGTGCAAGCAGTAAGTCCTAGTGGTTAGAGATGACAGCACTGAAGACTACTACAGCTAAAGCTCATCATTTACTAGTATACTATATGCACAGCATTGTGGCATTTATCCACCACCGCTGGTTTATTACCTCTGCTCCATGAAATATAACCTAATAATGACACCCTGTTTATGCAAAGTGTGTCAACTGATTAATTTTTACAATATGTATCTCCTTCTTTAGCTCATAAAATTTTGTGAAACCAAGTGATTTTGTGAAAGTGTGTTTCCAGTAACTCATTGCTCAAATTCTAATACTCAGTAGGATTGAGATGGGACCCTGAAGACCTCGTATGAGTAGGAGGCACCCTCCTAGTGTCCCAGGAACCCTGGCTGCTGTACAAGACAGACAGGAAAAATTAGCAAGCCATTCTTTTTAAGGGTATGAATGACAGAGAATTCTTCTTTATAGAGAATTTGCTATTTTCTGGGCTCTCTGAAGTATAATGCTGATGCTTCTACCTGCAGATAGACCCTCTTGTTTTTTCTTACTTTAATCTTTCACAATTGCAGTTTTGTAGTCTTTATATTAGTGGGATGAAACTCAAATTCAGTAGGATACCTAAATGTTTAGAGCATCTGGTCAACTAAGTTTTGGCAATACAGGTTATTGGGGGATGATGTTTATGCTATGACATCCAAGTGAACACAAGACCTTATAGGCTCAGATGAACCTATTCAGCAATCACGTTCTGCAGTTGATGCTGGCTTTTGGGGGTTTTGTCTTATTTTTGAGAGGTCAGTTGTGTTCCAGTGGCTTTGTGAAAAACAACTGTGCAGCTATCTCCTGTGCTAAAAGGCCGGCCAATTCACTGGGCAGCAACAGCAGTAAACATCGATTGTGAAAGAGCCAGTGTTGCATGATCTAGATATCGATAGAATGCTTGTCATCAATGTTAATAGAACTGGTATATCCTTCGCTTGTCCCCCCTGCAAATATGGGTAAGGGAGCCAAAGGAGAGCCAACAGGAGCTGACTGTTGAGGAAGCAGCCAATTATCTATTTGCACAGTCTGGGACTGGGCCAGGGTTGAGCCAACCACAATGACATAGGTTCTAATTAATGGTTCAAACTGTGTCTTCTCTCATAGACTCTCAGTGTGAATAAATATTTGTACAGAATGATCTCATGAAGGTTAGAGGAATGAGTAACCAGAAGTCTGCCAGTGGTACCAGATAGCAAAACCTTCAACGACCGGGAGAAGCAGTTTAGGTTTGATTGTCCACAAAATTACTGTACCTCATTATGACAGCATTGAGATCTGTTGCATCCTGGTCAGTTCATTTTTCCTGAGATCAGTCATCCCACTTCAAATAGATAAATCAGGTCTTACATTGTCAGCTTAGCTATCACGCGTGCAGGACTGAAATTGGAGATTGGACCAAAGAAGATTGTTTCAATAGAGGCTTGTGAAGTTTTAGACCTTTCCAAAAGCCTCTCTACAACCAGTACATACTGCATGTATCGGATTTCTGAGGGGGTATGCTCCTAGCATGTTTGTCAGAGGTTATTGCCTTAGTGTTTCACCAAGAAGACAAGGTAATGTATTTAAACTAAAAGCTTTGTAATGAGAAAAAGAAGTCAGCTATTGAAAAAATCCATCAGCAAAACTGCTGAGTTTACAGTGACTAATATAGCTCTGGAACTCCCAACACAAGAAGGACATGGACCTGTTGGAACAAGTCCAGAGCAGGGCTGTGAAGAGGATAAGAGGACGGGAGCACCTCTCCTATGAAGAACGGCTGACAGAGCTGGGGCTGTTCAGCCTGGAGAAGGGAAGGCTCTGGGGAGACCTTACAGTGGTGTTCCAGTACCTAAAGGGGGCTGGCAGGAAAGACAGGGAGAAACTCTTCAGCAGGCCCTATTGTGATAGGATGAGGGGTAATGTTTTTTAAATAGAAGGAAGTAGATTCAGACGAGACATCAGGAATTTTTTTTTTTTTACGCTGAGGGTGGTAGAATACTGTAACAGGTTGCCCAGAGAGGTGGTGGATGCCCCATTCCTGGAAACATTCAAGGCCAGGTTGGACGGGGCTCTGAGTAACCTGATCTGGTTGGAGATGTCCCTGCTGCTTGCAGGGGGGTTGGACTAGATGACCTTTGAAGGTCCCTTCCAACACAAACCATTCTATGATTCCATGATTCCATAATCAGACCATGAGCATGTAATGTCATGATACACAGCCTCTGAAATGGTGTGTGATCTATTATGAGATTTATGGACTTCTGAAATACACTACAAACTGGGAAAGTCATATTTAAAAATTTTCTTCAAGGGATCCTTGCAGTTTCTTTGCCTTGAAATCTCCTCTCAATTTTCCTCTCTCATCCTGGAGGCAGAATTGTGCCTTCTGCTCATAGCATAGGTAGAAGCAGACATATCTAGGTGGAGTGATTGGCTTGGAGGGTGAGGCTGAAAGAGACCATCAGACAGCATCTATCCCGAAGAAGGAGCTGGTCAGATTATAGGAGGTTATGTGTGATCATTTGTGGCAGTATCTGGTTTTAGCAGTGGGAGTTACTCATGGTTCAGCTTTAGGTAAGATTTATACAGCTGTGAAGGTTATTTTGGGTAAGAGTTGTACCTCTGCTTATGACTGGGGAGAAATTACTAATTTTCTTAATATGGCACAGGTAGGCTAAGATCATAGCCCTGCAGATGTGCATATTTCTCTAGCTGCTCCTGTTTATTCCCCATGCTAGATGCATTTGCATCAAGGCGTTTAAGTTGGGCCCCCAATGAAGCTGACTTGCTGGCTGGAGCAGCTGGAATTCCTTTGTGCTGCACTTCAGGTGCTCTTCTGTTGGCCTGAGACCCTTCTCCAGGCTCTGGGAATCTGTTGCTGGCACTGACATTGAACTGGTAGGAGTAGGATGGATTGAGGTTCCTCTCCCCCAACAACTTTAGTTTAAAGTCCTCTTCACCGGTTTGGCAAGCCTGTGGTCAAAGGTGAGCTGCTGCTACAGATCAATATGGTGCTTACATCAATCTATGATTGGACCATGATGGGAAAATTTCAGACTTCATTTCTCAAGCCTAGGTTTTCAAATTTTATATATAAAGCCTACTTCCCTTCTTAAATCACTTTTCTGCTAGTGGGAGTTTAGTGAAGCTACAGGTTCCAGTGAAGTTACTTCTAGTGACCTCTACCCAGTGTGAGTGGAAGAGCACTCATGTCTACAAGCTATGTTCACATACAAAGAGATACCACAGAGAGGCCAAACTCATTCCTAGTAAAATAAGACCGTCTTTGACTTTCAAGGGTTACAGAGACCAAGGAAGAGAGGAATAATAAATAGAAAGGTTATCTGTCTGCTACAGAGGTTACTGGAAACCCTGAGATGCTGATAAGTTAGTTTTCAGAGTAGATCTAAGGAAAAAATGGCTTGTTTAAAACCCCAAAAAGATTGAACTCTGGAAACCGTAGTAGGTCTACTTCTTCACTTTAACTATTATTCTACTTTATCCTCAATCAGCTTTGCTGTTTTGTTCTTGAATGAAATATGCTCTCAGTCTGAAAATAGTGAACCTCTCCATTTTGCCTACATTTCATAATGTGATTGCCATTAAGCAATACTCCCTCTCTGGAATACAGTAACTATTACGGTCATTTTAGGGGGTAGTGTGCCATTGTTTTGTATAGTGTGATTTGTGTCTTTGTAACATTGATACTTTTTCTAGTGTAGTGCAATTGATCTATCAATAATGCAGCTGAGTGTGTTGTTTTATCTTACTTAATAAACAACCGAACACCCCAGTCTGTATATCAGCATTGCACACTGTACTCATACTGCCTTCTGGCATTAGCATTTAATCAGTTTACATAATGTGATCCTTCTGAAAGCTAGTGACTTGACGTGATGACTCAGGAGCTGTGTTCTTCTGGGGAGCTGTGTTCTTCTAGGGAGCTGTGTTGTAAAAAAGCTGCTGGCATGGGACGACTTTTCATCAGAAAAGATGTCTAATTAGTATTCATCTTATTCCAAATAGGATGAAAAGAGGTGGCATGGATGAAAATTATTGCCTTTTAAAAAAAATTTTGGTGTCTTGTGAGTGGGGATTTTAGCAATAAAGAAGTATGCCTGAGCCTACCTTGTATTCTTTACCTTTGCACCCCTTCTAAATTAGCATACTCTGTAAAACTGGAGCAGCTCCATTGATTACAGCAGAAATGATAAAAAAAAAAAAAGCTGGTTGTGAGAGGATTCAAAATGGCTTTAGGAATTTGTGGTGGACATGAAAAAGAAACCAGCCAAATCACCACAGACATTTGGACTGGTCCTATTCCAGCAGAATACCATCCTTGTGGATTGTAAGGCCTTGGTTAAATTACAGGAAAAAGGAAGTAGCATAATCTTAACAATCCTAGACGAGTCTTTCAGAAGTTATGTTCTGACTGGCACAGGCAAGGAAACAGTTAAAACTTAGTATGCATAGCAATTGTTTAAAATGTCAAAAGCACATCCAAATGCCTTTATGTCTCATTTAAATGGTTCAAAACATGGACATCCACTTCAATAAAAAGTATAATTCACTGTGTCTCTTATGCTTCCAGATCATGTAATGTTCATTACAACTTCAATCTGCAGGACATGTACAAAATACATCTTGACTTGACCGTGGAGCTTGTAGGTATTGCTATTGAGGGTCTTGCAGTAAAAAAAAAAATTATTCACCCACAACATCATACCGTTCTGTTTTCACCGTTTGAAAATATCCCTTGTCCTTACAATGCTTCTGAGAATTGTCTACATCTATTTCTTGAAGTGAGAGAAAACAAGTAGTGATCCAGCTGAGCAGCTGGATTCACAGAATGGTTGCAGTTAGAAGGGACCTCTGGAGATCATCTCGTCCAGTTAAATTATGGAACCCCAGTTCCATAATTTAGAGTGGGATTCAGTTTGAGGCTGACATCTGCATTTCTGTATAAACCTATTCCAGCAGATATGTAAGCTGTGTGAAAAAGTTCCCATGATAGTCAAAGGAGCTGTTTGGCTCAGTTCAGTTGAACACAGAAGTCTCCTGCATTTTAGATGTCTTAGATAACTCACCTGGCCTCCAGCCACCCCTCTAAAAAGGCAGAGATTGAGGTCCTGTACCATGTCTGGGTCCTGTATCACATCTGCCAGTTGTCTTAACCCAGAGTTGTACTCCTTCCATGTAATAGATTTTTAGGAACTTCTGGGTATACTGCCTAGCCTTTGATAGCCTCTCTAGGAAGATACAAATCTCCCATATATCCCAGTCATATCTGTGAGCCCCATGAAGATCAGTCAGATGCGCTTGGTAACTTCAAGTGGTTCTAGATGTCTGTGTTTGTACAATGAAATCAGTACTTCATTAGAGTTGCTTTGCACTAGAATGCATGAATCTTTCATGGAAATAAAGACTAGAGGATACTAGCATGTCACATTCCCTAGTAAAGTCAGGATTCCGTGGCTTTAGATCAAACTACCATTTTTCTCATCTTTATTTAGCTTATTATAGCCTCGAACCTCTTGGGGCTGGCATAGACTTTTTTAGTCTCTTGCTTTTCTTGTCTCTTGCATTTATTATCTCTTAATTTTGTTTCTTAGTTGTTGATCTGTCTTATAGAACAAGACAGGGTTTCCCAAAATGAGGTCATGAAACTGAAGTACATTTTCAGACAAAAGATGAAATATATATCCCTATGTACTGAATGTAGCCCACACAGTAATGTGTCTTCAGAGCAATATGGGCTGCCTTTGAGGAGACAAGAAAGTCACTAAGATGCCACGCTGCCTTCTATCTTGTCCCCTGCAGGAGCTACCCCATTGGTTAACCAGCTAATCAGAGTAAAAGAAGGGTGTGTCATCTTCTGCGTAGCATGGGGTGAGACAGGCAAGTATGTGTAGTGGGCAGTTACAACAGAGCTACTGAGGTGTGGTAGTGCATCAGGGCTACATTCTTGAAAGTGTTCAGCTCTCTTGTATTTCATCTCTGGTACTCGGCAGTCAGCACCGGGGCCATGAACTCTTAATGAGCAAAGGGACAAATAAGTCCAGGATTCATCTTTCATACTCAATCTCCAATTACTTAAAAATTAAGACTGTTTTTAATGAGAAGCATATGGTATGTCTACTTCAATTTCATTATGACTTTATACAAGCACTTTTCGGCAAAGTTTCCCAAACTAATTTACTTTCAGTACTAAAAAAAGGAATGAAAGTGAAGTAGTCTTAGCAAACTCTGAGTAGATCGTCTTTTTTGAGTCCCCAAGTGTGAATTGTTATATTCTGCACTTGTACCATGTGTAAAACCTCCACTGCAGGAATTCAACAACTGCTGCAGCAATGAAAATGAAAATGTCATCTATCCCGTGGATCAGAAAACATCACATTTACTCAAAAGTTTTACCCTTAAAATGAAAATTTTCCAAAAGAGAAGTGGTGGAAATTGTGTTTTCTAAAAAATGCTTACCTGAAACTGGAAGTGAAATATATTGTGGTACTCAGGTACACAGACTCACAGCATTCAAAATCAATTTACTATGGAAAACCCTGTGAGACTTGATAAGTTTGATGGAACATTGGAAAGATGAGACAAATGGGAGGCCGCAGGAGGCATCAGGCATCATCTGGATCAAAGGTGGGCGAAAGAAGGCAACACGGCAACTACTAGGAGCCAAGGAAGAGCAGCTTCACTTTTCTGAGGGGTAGTACAGTGCGGAAGTCCTCATACGAGGCCTAGCAGTCAAAGTCTGGAAGTCCTGACCTAAATGAGTCTGGAAGTCCCTGACCTAAATCAGTGAATAACAATCGGTGGACAACAGCTAAAAGGGCCAAATGTGTGTGACATGGGTGTGTGACAAAGTGGAGCTCAAATTTTTGAATCTTTTAACATTACAGCAGCTAGACAAACATCTAAAGTGATTTCTTCTTAGCAGTGGCAGGTTTTGTTCATTCTATAAGTGGTGCAGTTAAGCTGTATGTTTGTGCTACGTGCTCTTCTGAATGCCTTTTCAGTAAGGTTTTATTTCAGTAGCACTAAAATGTGTACAGTGAAAAAGAAATATAGTGAAAATATATCATGGGTTTTAAAGGTTTTTAAAATTTTAGAAGCCACTTCTGGATACATTTCAAATTAAACTACTTGCAAAATAGCTCTTTTATATTTAAGCCAATGCCTGAAGACTGCAAAAAAAAAAATTTCCTATCTATTACTTTTTTTGCAATAGTGGAAGGGCTAAACTTCTCACACATTTCTGTTTGGCATGGGTTCCTTTCTGACTGAGTGCAACAAGATGGCCATTGCTCAGCAGGTATCAGCCCGAAGCCAGCTCCATCAGCAAATGAAATGACACCATTGAGTGACCTTCTGCCCTAGCTGCTATTTGAAATGATGCTGCCACCAGACTGGAACTGTGGAGCTAAAGCCTCTGGGGAACGCTTGTGCAACATACAAGTAAAACATAGAAGTGTTCCTTGGGGCAGAATAACAATGCCTGTCAAGAGCAGGTTAATTTAGCAGGGAGGGAGTGGAAGGGAAAGGGGGAAAATGCAAAACATGACCTCTCTCAACAAAGATTTTTAAACCCTGAAGAGTGAGCTATTCCTATATCAAAAGGCAAAGATATTATGGCAGTTCCTAAAGGTAAGAGACCTCTGCCCACCTAAGTAAAATTGTCATGGAGGTTTCGGAACTAAATCCCTCTTTCAAAGTTTTCTCTGGAGGTTCATTTCTCCTTAAGCTTTTCATTAGCTCTGTGGGTTACTTGGCTAACAGCCCTCCCATCTTTCTTGCACCTTTCAGACTAGCCCCTTGAGCCCTTTCCCACTCTAGAGGCACTCACTATCAGCCTCCCCATTACACACCCTCCCCCACCCTTTACATTTTTGCACAAGTCTGGTTGCCCTTCAGCTTCAATATGCAAAAGGCTGGCACCTTGCAGTTGCACTTCCCGCTTACTCTGCTTGCTCCTGGACATTTCCATGCTGTGGATTACAAAGCTAACATGAAGCAAAATGTGATATTAATTACTTAGGTAAGCAAAGCCATGCAGCATGCAATAGGTGCTCATGGCTATTCTTTGGTCCTTTGGTTGTTCATTACTATTGTGCTCAGAAGAATTTTCTAATGGAAACTTTGCTGCAGAGTGCTTCTGTACATTTGTTGTAGGTTCGTGTAATTTACAATTGCTGATATATGCATCAGTTCTACAGATATTTCCTATATTTAATATACCTCAAGGACTACCTACTATACCATGGCAAATACCAGTTTTTTTTTTTGCATAAAAAGTAGAAAAAAGAGGCACATAGTCCAAGTGGACTCTTTTTATTCAAATTATGGAAAAAAATATTAAACAGACATGGTCCTTTTATCTTCTAAGTAGAGCTGTAAGTAGACAAGACTCCTTAGAGTCTGAATGATATGGAATACATTTCTCTGCTATAAAACATTTAAATTATCTTCTCCCTCAGAAAAATCTTCTCTATGTGTAAATTGGTAACTCTTCCTGTGAAAAGATTTCCAATGCAAGCATGATAAAATGCCTAGAAGTATCTTGTGTTGGTGTTGGTGTATTTGCTATTCTTATTTATGTTTATAGCAGAACATACAGGGTTTTTTTGTGGAGTGGAGTGTTGCTTTGAAATGCTCTCTAGGCCAAAAAACATGGTCAGTGTCATCTATGCAGCAGAATAGTGTATGCTATGTTCTCTCCTCATATACGAAACAACAAAAATGTTTGCAGATAGGAAATAAATTAAAATAAAATTAGTTGGATGGGTGTTTTCTAGTCAAATGTTCTTTATATATTAGAAATCTATTGCCATAGATAAAAACCTCTGATCTAAATCGGCAAATATGACTTGCTATAAGGGACACTGTCCAAATCCATAGCATTAGTTACCCTTTAAAGCTAATCCTGTCCAGCACTTTTTATAGCTTTGAGCACTTTCAATCTGCTCTTGGCATATGGATTAGTAACAAATAGACAAAATCAAAGTGCTTTGTTCCCTTGAAACTCACTAAATCTTCACATTTGCAAATTTGCTTTAGAGACCTTATCCTTCCTGTCCTTTATTCACCAGGCTGTATTCACTTGGGGAGTGGGCGTTTTATAAAGCTCAAGATGGGAGCATGACTAGCCCATTCTAATTCCATCATTTTCATTTGCTTTAATGTGATTCCAATAAGGGAAGACAATGACATCTCATAATACGAGTAGTTTGAAACTATGCATGAGTAGTTTGAAACTATGAGCTTTTTTTGTCAACTTAAACCAGTAGTAATGCTTTGACATAATGTTCCTGAGATTTTATGGCCTTCCATAAAAGGAAACAACCTTGCCCTAGATTTAGCAATCGTATTTTTCTACTGCCTTTTTTTCCAGTGTTTCCAGCTACAAGCTTATTAAAGCGATTGTTCTGTACTGCATATATATGTTATATAACATCTTTGGTATTCTATAAGCAATGGCCTATATCCAGACTGTCCATTTGTATAGGTATGTTGTTTGGGGTAATATTTCTTTTAACTGATAGCTATATCAGGAGAAGCCTTACTATGAATGTAATTTATACTACAACAGATAGAAAAATTTTACCACGTTTCCTGTATGGGGCTCTGTTGTTTCAACTGAAATAGTATAGTTGAAATAACAAAAAAAAATTTAGAGAAGGAAAGATGCCTATTAACTCCAGATATTAAAGCAATTTACAGATGTAAATATGTATCATCTTCATTTAAAATAGAAAATAGAGGAAGATAGTAACTTTGCAGCAAGGCCTCTACTATCTCTAGAACCCAGGTTCTAAGTCATTTCTGATAATCTTGAAATACAGTGTCTACTAATATGCAAAACAAGTGTTGTGAAATAAAAATAAATGACTCTGCTCTAGAAGAGTTTTATTTTGACAATGAATTCTGAGGAAAAAAAAAAAAGGAAGAAAGGCCTTAACAAAAAAAAATGTCATTCTGTAAAAAGAATGGAGACTATAGTGAAGAAGCTGAGAGTTTCTGCAGAATTGCAATATCAGCTTTTGTCTGGAGTTGACTGAAAAGGATGTGTACAAATATTTATATTCACCACCACAAAGGAAAAATAAAGGCATTAAAGGAGAAATATTGGTGAATAAAGAAGATTGTATGGCAGACAAATTTATCCTACACATATGTTCATGTCGAACACAAGAGAAGAAAAAAAGCAAGTAATAAGACAAAATGCTGGTTACAGTCATTCAGGAACTTATCAGAAGTCTTTGTACTGTTGCTTCTCCCTTTGAATTTATAGTAGCATTATGTGTCACGGGCATAAAAGAGTTAGGAAGGTAATGATATTGCCACTGAAGGAATAAAACTGTAGAAGGGAATATTTTAATATTTCACCAGCTTATCTTGGACACAAGCATTGTACTGAAACCTGAACTTCAATGCCACCAGAAGGGTGCATTAAGCTAAGATGGCCTTTGACATTAACACATAGAATCATAAAATGGTTTGCGTTGGAAGGGACCTCCTTTCAAAGTCATCTAGTCTAATTCCCCTGCAAGGAGCAGGCACATCTCCAATCGGATGAGGTTGCTCAGAGCCCCATCCAACCTGGCCTTGAATGTTTCCAGGGATGGGGCATCCACCACCTCTTTGGGCAACCTGTTCCAGTGTTCCACCACTCTCATTGTAAAAAACTTCTTCCTTATAGCAAGTCTGAATCTGTCTCCCTCTATTTTAAAACCATTACCTCTTGTCTTATCACAAAAGGCCCTGCTAAAGAGTTTCTCCCCATCTTTCTTATAAGCCCCCTTGAGGTACTGGAAGGCTGCTATAAGGTAACCCCAGAACCTTCTCTTCTCCAGGCTTCTACAGTCTCAAGTCTCTCAGCCTGTCCTCATAGAGGAAGTGCTCCAACCCTTTGATCATCTTCGTGGCCTTTTTTTCAGATTCTTTTATTCTCTATTCTTTTTCCTGCAAAGGCATCCCTATTACTGTTAACAAACTGTAAAATTAAGCAGTTATTCACGTTGCAATAATATTAATAGTTTTAAAATATACATGAATGTTCAAATTTATGAAAATTCTAACCAAAAGAGGTAGTTTTTCTAAAACTATTGTAAATACTTTAAAATTCTCTGAGGTAGAAATTGATAAATGACAGAAATAAGTGAATTAGGAATTTTTTGAAAAAGGGTTGTCATTTACACAGAAGTCCATGAAGAAAACCAAAATATTAGCATAATTGCTTCTACTCTGATGTTGAATGAGTGTAAGAAATTTTGTGGGGGAACTGGAATGTCTGGCCTTAAGTGAAGATACTGGCATAGCAGGAACCTCAGAAACATGGTGGAAGGCAGTCAACACAACACAATGACAGTGTGAACGATACAGAGAATATTATGTAAATCATGCCAGCAATCCACCAATACAGCATGTTACAAACCTTAGCATCAAAACAAATTGAAGAACTGGACACATTACTAAGCAATATGGCATCTACAAAGATTAAAATCGCAGGCCTATATAGAAGGAATGCAGTACTAAGTCAGTGTTGCTGCCTGCTAGGCAGCACCGTAGCATTGCCCATAGAATCATAGAATCATAGAATGGTTAGAGTTGGAAGGGACCTTCAAAGGTCATCTAGTCCAACCCCCCTGCAAGAAGCAGGGACCTCCCTGACTAGATCAGGTTGCTCAGAGCCCCATCCAGCCTGGCCTTAAACGTTTCCAGGGATGGGGCATCCACCACCTCTCCGGGCAACCTGTTCCAGTGCTCTACAACTCTCATTGTAAAAAATTTTTTTCTAATATCTAATCTAAACCTCCCTCCTTCTAATTTAAACCCA
>WHYT01018003.1:14974-122342 GCA_009806455.1 Tetrax tetrax | reverse complement strand
AGACAAGAGCCCTTGTCAGTGAAGACTGAGGCAAAAAAAGTCATTGAGTACCTCAGCCTTCTCCACATCCCGGGTAACCACGACACCCGTTACATTCCGGAGGGGGCCTACATTCTCCCTGGATTTTCTCTTGTCCCCTACATACCTGTAAAAGCTTTTCTTGTTACTTTTTATATCCCTGGCCAGATTTAATTCTGTCAGGGCTTTAGCCTTCCTCACCCATGATGCACTAAGAGAGATCTGAGAGGCTTTAGGTGCAGGGATACAAATCTATTAAAAGACTTCAATTATCCTCTGTGTATTGGGCAAAACTCATGCCAGGACACGAAGCAGAGAGGACATTTTTGGACATTAGGTGTGATTGCTTTGTGGAAATGGCAATTAACAAGCCCAAAAGAGGGAGTGCAGCCCTCCACCTGCAGCCAAGAAACATGCAGGATCTAGCTGCAAAGCTTTCAGCTGAAAAAATGCTTTGCAGCAATAACTATCGTGTACTTCCATTTCACAGTCTTACAGGAATGCAAATGTAGCTGAACACCTACATAGAGAAGTTATACAGAATTAAGAAGCAATGCTTCAGAAAGTTTTAATAGTTGAAATAGAAAAGATCACCAACTCTCAGAGAAGTAAGAAAGAGTTTGAAAAACGAGTAACTAAAGGAATCAAAGCTACTGTTCCAGCCTTCGGAGGCTTTAAAATATCCGGGACAAGGTACACTTCAGAGAGTCGTAAGGCGCCTCATGACCAGAGCACTTCAGGAGCACCTCATAGAGCATCCTTGAGGGCACCCAGCAAGGGCAAGATCTCTGCAGAAATGCTGACTGGATTTTTTTGCAGTGCTGGAAGAAGCTGAGAGATTTCCAACTAAAACCTCTTTCTGGAAAGGCACAACAAAGGTTTTTTTTTCTGAAATGGAACAACTAGAAAAGAAGTTATGGTATAGTGAAAATGGATACTAATATTTGCCTGTTTCCACCACAACCTTTTCCACAGTTGCTTCATGTTCCACTCACATAATACAGAAAAGTGAGTGGTAAAGTGATGAAGCTCACTGATGATAAAATTTGAAGGGAGACTGAAAAATCACAGGACACAGGATTGAGTGACAAAATAAAGGAAACTTATTTATAGGTTGAAAAGCATTCCTACCTTCACATTCAAAATGATGCCTTCTAACGTGTCCTTACATTTCAGGAGAAAGGGCTTGGGGTTATGATAACTCCAGGAAAACATCAGCTCAGTAGCTGGCAGCAGTCAAAGAACAAATAAAATTTTAGGAATTAATATGAAAAAGCATATGAAACAAAACAGAAATCACCATATTGTTGCATAAGTTTGAGGTTCATTACTGTTTCAAGCAGTGTGGGCACATATGGAAAAATGTCTAAGAAGGACAAGAAGAACAGTTAGAGGCACTGGGCAGCTTCCATGCTAAAACGAAGGCAGTAGATTGAGATTGCTCATCCTGCAATTGAGATTGTTTGGGGAGAAATATAATTCAGGTCCACAGATTAAGTGAGAAAAAAAAAATTAATATAGATAAATGAGAGGCTACATTCAAGAAAGATAAATGAAACTGATGCATAGAGTGAGAAACACACCTAGTCTCTGCCAAAACAAGAAATAGTAGCCATCAAACAAAGCTAGATTTGAACTAACTATGAGGAGGTGGTGGACCACAGAATAGTTGGCAGATTGGTGGTCTCCTTGCTGTAGGATATTGTGGATGTTGTATGAGCCCAAGTAAGGACAGAACAAGTTCTTAGAAGTGAGAGCTATGATGGGTTACTGAATAGAGAAAACAGAATAGGCTTCAAAATTCATTGTATTGAAAAATTGGGAGGCTGAAAGAATCTTAGGGGAAAACAACATTGATGCTGGTCCCATGGGCATCCATTTAAGAGCAACTGCTGGAGACGGAAAACTAAGCAAGATAGACTCTTAATATGAACCAGTGAAACTGTATTTATAGTGCAGCTATGAATTTTAATATTTTAAAAAGTTGCAAAGAGCTTTGATTAAGGGTCTGAAAAAGAAGAGGTGGCTAATCAGAAATAAGACTTTAGACAGTAGAAGAGGTGGAAGATCATTCTGGAAAAAAAGACAGTTGTTCCCAGTAATGATAACTTGTACTTGGAGTATACTCTGGGAAGAGCATTCAAGTGAAAAAAAAAAAAAACCACGGCTAATTTTTAAAAACTTTACTGCTCTACTTTTATGGCAACCAGGAAAAATATCTCTTTTCCTTAATTTTTTAGGGATTAAAGATTTTGTTATGTCACCATTTCTAAGTTTTCATGTCTTTTTCGCCTATTGTAGATTCAAAATATGCTAAACCATTCCAGAAGTTGTTTGTTTGTTTGTTTTTTCTAAATTGAGCTTGATCTTAATCAGGAAGTGTTGCATGGCTTAAGGAGAAATCTGGTCTCCTATGCACTAAAAATCACCCTCCAAAGCAAAATATCTTAGATAAGCCTTGATGCTGTTTTGTGAAAAGGAACCAACTATTCATGCTGTAGTCCACTAAAAAATGGCATTTCCTGCAGGATTTGGCTGAGTTTTCATCTTGATACAAGAAAGACATTTTCTGCAGGAAGAATAGTCATTCACTGGAACAACCTCACAAGGGACATAGTAATAGCTCCTAAACACAGGTACTTGACGAAAAGGTTCCACTCCCTAAGGACCTGTGAGTAGAGCATGTGTTATACTTCTTACAGAGAGACAAAGATCCTAACAGAAGGGACAGTTTGTAACTACACAGACACTTACTACTCTTATAGTTACTTTAATTTGACCAAAATGTAAATGAATGATAATATTATCATGAAAGGGACAATATGTAGCTATCTACTCTCACCATTCTTACCATAACGGGGCTCTATCTATGGCAAACACTATTTTGCCACAGCTGTAGTGTTAATAATTCAACTTTAATCAAAAGCCACATCTGGTCAGGCTTGTATGGTAAAATGTCATGTCAAAATAGGCCACACTCCACATGTTTTCTATTATTTCTGTACAAAAACATGGAGAGCACCACATTGAAATGATTGCATGCAAGGGACAAAGGCTAATTCAATTATAATGCTGAAATTCTCATTTAAAAATATATCCTTGTGTTGCATGCTAGGCAGAAACTTATTCTTTGTTTATAAGTGTTTGATTGTAATGCGACACTCTTACTGCTATCATTTAATGAGAAGTAGTGGGAATTGCCTGTATCACATGCAGCAGAAGACAGCACTATGCTTGCCTTTATAATCCACGGATGGTCACTTGCAGGGGAATAATATTCTACCACACGTCTCACGTGCAGTGCGGTGAATATGCACAAATGTAACTGAAGGACTGACATGGTACACCCCATACAAAACAAACGGTCATTTTTTTACTATGATGGTGGTGGAACACTGGAACAGATTGCCCAGACAGGTGGTGAATGCTCCATCCGTGGAAACATTCAAGGCCAGGTTGGACGGGGCTCTGAGCAACCTGATCTGGTTGGAGGTGTCCCTGCCTCTTACAGGGGGGTTGGACTAGATGACCCTTCCAACCCAAACTTTTATGATGCTATGATTCTATGTTAGTGTTACTGTAATGCACCTTGCAATAAAAAGCTAGACTGAAAGACTGTGTTGTGGCATGATTTAAAGGCTGTGACTTGGTGATGTGACAAACTGTTTGGCATATGTAGTAGCAGATAAAAGCAACAGGGTGCCTTCCTCTCCTGTACTGAGATTAGGTAGCATTTTGTCATGGGCAGATTTGGCTAGGATGCCACTTTTCACTCAATTAGGAACATCTACTGCCTAGTTTATACACAGCCATGGCCAGTTCATTCTCAGGGGTTTTTTTTGCTAGTATTTTCTTTCAGCTGAAATAATTATTTTCCCTGTGGACCCTTACTACCTTGACATGTTCACATGTTTACTTTTAGCTTTTGCTTTACTAAACCAAGTAGGCCATTGTCTTTGGCAATATTTTTAACTGAGTGCAGCCTGCAGGCAAGTGTGCAAATTCCAGCTGTGAGTTAGCTCAAGTACAAGAAGCAGCCAAGCCAAAGTAGCCCAAAGTCTAATTCAGGATAAGCTGCCTTACTTCATAGCAGGACTGTTTAGTCTTTACTGAGTTCTTACCTCTATTTCCCCTAGTTTGACTAAAAATTTCTACGTGACTTTGTATCAGATGCTTACTGAAATTTAAAGAGAGATTGCTTTTCTGTGAAAAAACTTTCATTTTCTTATGAAAGCTCAATACTGACACAGTCTACCTTTGACTAGCTGCCCTGATTTCGACTGGGATATAGTTAATTTTCTTCCTAGTCACTGGTATAGTGCTGTGTTTTGGATTTAGTGTGAGAATAATAATAACACAGTGATGTTTTAGCTATTGCTAAGTAGTGCTTACATTAAGTCAAGGAATTTTCAGCTTCTCATGCCCTGCCAGCAAGAAGGCTGGAAGTGCACATGAAGCTTGGAGGGGGCACAGCACAGACAGCTGGCCCAAACTGGCCAAAGGTATATTCCATACCATATGCTTAACATAGAAACTAAGGGGAGTTGGCCAGGGGGAAATCACTGATCAGGATCGGGCTGGGCATCTGTCAGTGAGTGGTGAACAATGGCACTGTGCATCATCCAGTTTGTGTATTTTATTACTGTTATTATTATTATATATTATTTATATTATATATGTTTTCCTTTGCTGTCCTATTAAATTGTCTTTATATCAACCCACACATTTTACTTGTTTTTCTGTTTGTCTCCCTATCGCACTGGATGTGGGGAGGAGTGAGCGAGCAGCTGTGAGGTGCTTAGTTGCCACCTGGGGTTAAAACACAACACCATCTCATGTGTATTTTATGTTATTTTACATATCTTTAGCCATTATTCTTCTCAGTATGTTCTAATGCTTTGCATGCTATTGAGATCAGGCTAATGGAGTAACAGTTACTTGGATCTCTTCCCCTCATACTCTCCCTCTTATAAAATATAGCTATTTTATTTCCCATTTTGTGATCAAATAATGTTACACTCTGGTTATTAGGGGTTTTTTTAAACACTTTTTTTCTGTACCTGTGGCTCAGGTATGGGCCTTTTTAAAATCCAAAGCTTTCAAAAGCATTATTATCGTCAAGCTTTGCTTCCCTCTTAGCTGAGATAAAATTCAGTGCCATACACCCATTTATATTTACCAACCTACTTTGTCATTACAGGACTGCTCTATTCACTGAAAACTGGTATATAATGCATATTTTGTCTTGAGAACATACTGAGACTGTTTTTAACTTGTATCCCACTCTTACTGGAGCTACACTCCATTTCATTCCCCTTTCATTTAGCAGGGCAACAAAACCTTTGCTACTTGTTTTAATTTCCTTCTCAAGATCAACATCAGCTTCACATTTGACAGGTGTTACTTTACCCCTGCATCTTGATCTACAAACATGACTTCATTTGTTGGTGAGTTGAGTTCCTCCTTTTGGGTCCTTGGTTACTCTGCTTTATATCTTGGGGTGATTTTTCTTCTTCTGCCTACAAACTCTTTCCAGTCTCTGGAAGCTGAATCCAGCATCCAAGCTTTACAGGGACTTCATCACCAGTATAAAGGAGACAGATCAGTTGTATGACTGGCAAGAATGAACAGAGAAGTCAGGGAAGGAAAATATGCTGACAATTTGAAAGTCAGGAAGCTGAAGTGTTTGTTTCTAATAGAAAATCATAATGATAGAGTCCTCTAGTCTGGAAAACTGTCTGGTTGCAGAATGTTGTCCTCTGAATATAGATAATAGATATTTTATTACTTCTTACAAAATGAGAAGATCATGTTCTGTTAAATCATCTCTTACACTAATGACCTTTTCAAAAATGTATAATATTGCTAGTAGAAAATGTTCCCTTCTGAGGGACAAACCTTTATTATCGGTAGGTTTCTTCAGTGCAGCCTATCTATCTACAAAAAAAACATTATTGCCAATAATCTTTGTGGTTCCTGTATGTTCTGGTTTTGTTTAGTGAGAGGGGCCTAAGGTGGCAGCTTCTGTAGGAAACTGCTAGAAGTCGCTCCCCTTTGTTCAGTGGACATGGCCAGGCCTAGGGCGGACCCGCTGCTGGCCAAGGCTAAGCCAATTGGTAGCAGAATGTCCCATGATAACGCATCTGCAATAACATATTTAAGAAGGGGAAAACAGGAAAAAAAAAAAAAGGAGAAGATGTGAAGCAGCTGAGCGGTGGCAGAGAGGGGAAGGCATGAGCTTTGTGGGCCTTGCAGGCCTCACCCTCTGGCCTCCCGTTGGGTGGCTGACTGGGCCCAAGTAGGCCCAGCCTGGCTGTAAGAAGTGGAGAGGAGATAAGAAGTAAATAAGATGTAAAAAGAATCCTGAGACGCGTCTGCCAGCCTGTTGTGAGGAACGGCTGCAGACACCAAGGTCAGTGAAGAAGGAGGGGGAGGAGTAATGCAGCTCCTGGTCAAGATTCCCCTGCAGCCTGTGGTGATGACCATGGTGAGGCAGGCTGTCCCCCTGCACCCCTTGGAGGTCCACGGAGGGGCAGAGATTCACCTCAGCCCATGGAGGTCCACGGAGGGGCAGAGATCCACTTGGAGCCCGGGGAGGACCCCACACCGGATCAGGTGGAGGCCTGAAGGAGGCTGTGGCCTGTGGAGGGCCCGCTGGGGCATCTGTTCTGGAGGGACTGCACCCCTTGGAAGAGATGACCCACACTGGAGCAGTTTCACAAAGGACTGTGGCCAGTGGGAGGGACCCGATGCTGGCACAGAGGAGGAATGCGAGGAGTTTTTTCCCCAACAACAAAGCAGCGGCCTGAAACAACACGTGATGAACTGGCCGCAACCCCCATTCCCTCTTCCCCCCTGTGGCACTCGGGAGGGGGAAGGTGGTAGAGATAACGTTAAGCCCGGGAAGAGGGAAGAGTGAGGGGAGGTTGTCTTGTTCCCTGTCTCATTCTCCTGCTAGTTTTAGAAATAAATGAATAGTTTTCCCCAGGTCGAGTCTGTTTTGCCCGTAATGGTAACTTTAAGGATTTCTCCCCGTCAAACCTCGAGCCGTTTTTCCTTATCTCATCTCCCCCTGTTCTCTCAGAGGGTGGGGGGAGTGAGAGAAAGACTGCATAGTCTGGTCCCGATTGGGGCTGAACTACGACACTATACCAGCAGATTATCATTGACTTCGGAGGAAAGTCTGGAGCACTGTCATCAACATATTTGTCAACAACAGCATGCAAAAAGACATTTTCAAGTATTTCATTCCAGAATTACTTTTCTCTATTAAATATTTTTCTGATTGCTGTTTATAGCTGTTTATTTTGATAGCAATGATGTATTTCTTCTGAAGACTTTCTGCGAAAAGCAAGTTTGTAGTATTTTACACATTTCTCATTTAGATTGGGCTATTGCTCTTACAATTTATTCCAATTACTTGTTATCTAGATTGTTGGGTGATTTCACTCAGAAAAGTTAGTCCAAAAAAGATTATATAACCATCAGATGGTCAGATGAGTACCTGTCAGCAGGAAACTTCTCTTTGTAGCTTACTAGTACTCAGTTAGGCTAAATTTAGAGTGGATTCAGTGGAGTGTTCATCTCTATTAATCATTAATGGGCATAGATAGTTTATCTCAACTTTAGCATGATTGCAAATATCTCCGTAGGAGAAGCCAAAAGCCAGGCATAAGAGCGGTTACTGCAATTCAAGATTATGGGTCTGAATGGAAAATTGTATGGGATCTGACTTTACAGCTCTTTTCTCTACATACTTTTGTCAATCCATTCATAGCATCATAGAATCATAGAATGGTTAGGGTTGGAAGGGACCTTCAATGGTCATCTAGTCCAACACCCCTGCAAGGAGCAGGGTCATCTCATACCAGATCAGGTTGCTCAGAGCCTCGTCCAACCTGGCCTTGAATGTTTCCAGGGATGGGGCATCCACCACCTCTCTTATTCATGTTAATAAGCACCAGATTTACTTAACCTAACTTGGAAAATATGAAGAAAATTCCTCTCTGACCTGTTACCTCAACAAAACTGAAAGCATGAACGTTAAGTGACAATTTGGTACTTCAACCTGAGGGGTTTTCAAAAGACCTTTTCCCCACTTGAAAAAGAGATAGGTAACTGGATCAGAGATAACGTGGCAGAAGCAGAAATGAGCATGAAATTAAGCCCTAAAACATGGTTTTGCTGTGTGAAAGACAGGCGTTGTACATGAGTTGAGCATCTAGCATATGGAAGGTGTGCTGAGGAGGAGCCTTTGGTACATCAATATATGAGTGTCTAACAAAAGTAATGCTTTTAACAATACTACATGCAACTTGACAGAGATTCTTTCTACAGCTGGGAAATGGCCCCAGAGAATTACTTGCTAAGGAGAATGTGATAAAAGATTAAGAAAAATATTCTATGGAAATCATTATAAATGTCTCACTTATTGGATAACATTCACTGTTTTACAACAGATTTGTGGCCACCTCAGAGGCATTTGAATACAATAATGGCTTCAGTGGGAAAAAAATTATTACTGGCCAGGATTTTCTTTTATTATGCATCCTCACAAGCAAATCTTTACACAAATCTGTGGTGTGAGCACCTCAGCATGGAACTAGAAATAGAAAGCCTACCTGAAATAAAAAAGAAAACCTATTTGAACTGCCATGTCAGATCTTCACAGTGGGGCATTCATGGCCCATGTAGGATCATAGCAGGTAATTCACTGTGCATCTTCACTGCAGAGTTCACCTGAATGAGTGACTCCTCTGATCCTGGCTCAAGTGCAAGTATCTGCACTATTAGATCACACTGATGTTCAGTCCACGTAGCGTAAGTGGGCCAAAGAACACAACTTTTCAGGAAAGTAAGTATGTGTATGGGTGTGTGTGTGCATGTATGATCAGGAGCAGAGAGTAATTGTCCTAGCACCACATGATGCTGGCACAAACAATGACTTCTTTGAGAAAGTATAGCAGGAGAACATGACTGTGTATTCCAGACAGGCCAGTGGTAATAGTCTGCCAGTAAAATATTTGTGGCCCTCCTCTGGACTCGCTCCAACTGCTTCACTTCCTTCTGCTGTTGGGGGCTCCAGAGCTGGACACAGTACTCCAGGTGGGGTCTCATGAGAGCAGAGTAAAGGGGGAGAATCACCTCCCTCCACCTGCTGGCCACACTTCTTATGACGCAGCCCAGGATGTGGTTGGCTTTCTGGGCTGCAAGGGCACATTGCAGGCTCATTTTAGGCTTCTCATCCACCAGCACTCCCAAGTCCTTCTCCTCAGGGCTGCTCTCAATCCATTCCCCACCCAGCCTGTATTTGTGCCTGGGATTGCCCAGCAGGACCTTCTGCTTGGTCTGGTTGAACTTCATAAGGATTGCACCGACCCACCTCTCCAGCCTATCAAGGTCCCTCTGGATGGCATCCCTTCCCTCCAGCGTGCTGACTGCACCACATAGCTTGGTGTCATCAGTGAACTTGCTGAGGGTGCACTCTATCCTACTGTCCATGTTGCCAACAAAAATGTTAAACAGGGCCAGTCCCAACACCATCCCCTCAGGAATGCCATTCATCACTGATCTCCACTTAGACATTGAGCTGTTGACCTCAATCCTTTGAGTGAAATCAAATGGAGTCTTTTGAGTGGTTCTCCAAACACTTACAACCTCAGGAGAAAAAACTTGTGAATGTTAAATTTGCACTTTGGCCATGAATAAATGCACCAGCAAAGCCTCTGTACGTAGATATGATTGTACATGAGAAAATACAGCTTGCTTGTAAATACACACATATGTGGGAAGGTGTTAACTGTCAATATACACTCAGCTAAACACTGGAGCCTCGTATATAATAACAGATAGTATTAAGTAGCATTAAAAAATTAAATCTATGGCAGTGGTTACTCCTTGTACTTGAAACACAGTTGAGAGATCAAGGTTTCCACAGAATGTAGCAGTTTATTGGTAAGGTAAATATCCTATTTTGAGTCTAAATTGCTAGTGATCCACAGCCTACTTTGGCTTTCAAAATGACTTGAAAAGCTGTTTTAAGATTTCAATTTCCATTGGTATATAAGAGCTGTTCACAAGTTTCTTAATGAGGTTTTCTCCATGGGAATTCACTCCCCCTCCACAACTTGTCCAAAATAATCTCCACTTGCTCCTCAGTGAACAGGCCAGAATGTTTCTTCGGGTGAAGATGTTTCTAATAGGACGTAATACAAGAACAGTTCACTTGTTTTTGTTCTACTGTGAAGCTTGTTGGCTGTGCGTAAAAAAGGCTTAAGGTTTGTGTGTTGTGTATTTAACTGGTGGAAGCATACTTAAAGTCTTAATTAGACATCTTTCTACAAAGGCTGTTGAAATAGAGACAACCTAGTTATTTACCTGATTCACAGTGAAGAATTACAAACATTTCATACCTTCTGTTTTTCTATTACTGTCTAATTCAACAAGATTCATACCATATATTTAACTTGTCCCCTCTTCTTTAGTGTCTAATCATCCTAAGGCATATGCATTTTCCAAAGGTTATTCACCTACCCTATCATTTCACGTTTTAAAGTGGACCTATTATTTTATGCACTAAATCGGAAGAGTAATTTTTAGCACATTGCATGAAGATTTAATTGTGCAACTCTCATTAAAGGTAATGGAGATTGTGTTGTTAAATCATACCGTGTGGAACATTCCATATTCCCTCAAGTGTCCTTATGTTGCTAGACTGGGAAGAGGTTGTACTGCCAGAGATGCGTGCTCATCTGTCTCAGTGAGAACCTGTCTAGCAGGCTTCGCTTTGTTTTCAGGACTGAGCCTAACATCCTTGAACAACTGGTCTTCTATGTGTAATCAAACTAAACTAGCTTTTAAGCTCAGAATTAGTAAATGAAATGGCCAGATTTAGTTCAAATCAGCAATATATTGGGGAGAAACTCTTTAGCAGAGCCTTTTGTGACAGGTCAAGGAGGAATGGTTTTAAAATAGAGGGAGATAGATTCAGACTATGTCAGTCCTGCTATAAGGACAGGCTGAGAGAGATGGTGCTGTTCAGCCTGGAGAAGAGGAGGCTCCGGGGAGACCTGATAGCGACCTTCCAGTACCTAAAGGGGCCTACAAGAAAGATGGGAAGAAACTCTTCAGTAAGGCCTGTTCTGACAGGACAAGGGGTAATGTTTTCAAAACAGAGCGAGATAGATTTAGATTAGATATTAGGAGAAATTTTTTTACAATGAGGGTGGTAGAACACTGGAACAGGTTGCCCAGGGAGGTGGTGGATGCCCCATCCCTGAAAACATTCAAGGCCAGGCTGGATGGGGCTCTGAGCAACCTGATCTGGTTGGAGATGTCCCTGCTCCTTATAGAGGAGCCCTCTTAAAATCCCTTCCAACCCAAGCTATTGTATGGTTCTATGATTTGTGCTAATAGTTACTTCTGTAAAAGGTAACAAGTGCATTTTAAATGGTTGGAACAGGTGAACTATTTGAGTCTAACATTGTCCAAGGCTGACTTCATTCTTCCCTATCCTTTTCAAGGGGTTTTATGGTATTTTTATTCATTGTGCAGATTTCAGTACAAATTTGGCCCTTAAAATTCTTTTTTATTCAACTAAGGACTGAGATGAAAATTTAGCTTTGCTGTATGTCTTCTTTGTAGGGAAAGATATTTTATGCTTCTGTAAATCTGATTTCAAATTAATCTGAATGAATGCTAATCTCTTTCACTGTAGAAATAAAACTTTGAAAGAAACCCCCTTCGACCTGTATGTAGAAGTATTACTTTTCATTTCAGCTACACTCTATACTGACTTTCATCTATCTATTAAGAGGAATCACCTGAAATTTATATCTATCGATAAATAGATCAGGCACTTTCACATGCTTGATGTTGAATATTTCCTATAAGGTCTTGATTTAAAAGTCTGTTGTACTCCTGCAACAAAATCAGATCCCTAGAATAAGAAGTAAACAAATAATAGCAAAAAAATAATTTCAATTGAGACAACAGTTTTAGCACAGAGCTATATTGCTGAGGATACAACTAAGACTGACAAGGAGGTACTATGGTACTCTTTTGATGTGCCCACTAGTATCCTGCCAAAACTGCTAAGAAACTCTTTCAAGACTGAAAGGAAGGATGGGCAGAAAAAGTAGGGAAACATGCCCTCCTTCATTAGCACAAAATAGGAATGACTATTAGACCTCAAAGAAGTGCTCTACAAGGGAACTTTTTGACATATCCAGGACACAGGGACCTCAGTTGAGCATAAGAATTATTTCACATCCCATAAGTACTTTACTGGGTGTATGTAAAAATGAAAAATATAGAGAGTTTGTGGATTAGCCCTTGTTTTCCTTTATTTTCTCACTTTTTGACTGAGGTCAACAATATGTCTCAAATGCTGGTAACCCTGGCTTGACCTCATTCTGCTCTCCCTCCAACCCCAGGTTAGCAGTATCATATGACTTCCACCTCCCCTGCTGCACTATGAAGTTCATGAAAGTGTACCATAAATAGAAAAATAGCATGATGGTCAAAAGATAAACTTGCTATCTTACTAAAGAAGGCGAGAGCATTCTGTATTGAATCTAGAGAAGTGAAAAGCTAGAGACAGACATGATTGCTATGTATTGATTAGGTAAGCTCAGGTGACTGCTCGAAATGCATATTTTGTCCAAGAGCAAAGGAGCTACTGAAATGCTACCTCCTGTAGATTTGTTTTCTTCCATTTCCTTTTTGCAGTACTCACTAACATCACACTTGCTATACCTCAGTTTTCCCACCTGCACATCTACGGAGGCTCCTACTGCAATCTTTCTACCTCTTCCTGCCTCTGCATCCTTCCTCTTCCTCCCATAGCCCAACTCTTTCACCAGTACCTTGCAGTCTCCTCATGCACACTTTACACACCTACTTGCTGTCATGTGGGCAAAAAGCAGTATGTTAGGATTAAAGCAGATATGTTGACAGGCTTCTATTAAGCACAGTGAAAAGGGGCTGAGCTTTCTCTGCTCTGCTCTGGTAGCAGGAGCCTCTCACCTCTAGCAAGCTCTTGACTTTTTAACAGGATTAGTGGAGCAGGAGCCACCCTCTCCACATCATATTTTCTTGAAAGTCTCCAGCAATTCAAAACAGAAAGCCCAGTTGCACAAGTCTCAATCTCTCTGGAAAACATCCTGAAAAAAAAAGAATATAATGTTACAACACTTGGAGATAAGCTGATCAAAAATACATTTTAGACTGGAAATGACAAGAAAGTTTTAAATTTTTAGGGTACGATTTGAAGGCAGCCTTCTAACACAAGTCATGCAGAACAAGAAATATGTTTTTAAAGTGTAGCTTGATAACACTTGTAAAAAGTAAGCTTTGGACGATAAGGCAGAAGACATGATGAGATATCTCAGGATGTTCCTTCCAATTTAATGTTCTTCTTGACATCGGCTCTGTGCTTAAACAGTGTCATCCAGCACCATTAAAATATAGGCTGAAGCAAAGGATTATTCTCTCATAATCTTAAATTATAAAATAATAGTAATTTCCAGGAGCAGATGAATTCAGAACATATGAACCCATGGATCCAGACCTTCACCTGGGGACCAGGCAGAAACACTGCACTTCTTACTAGCAAGTCAAAGAGCCAGCAGAGAGTCTTTTTCAAAGAATACTTAGAAGTATTGTAAGAAGCTTTTCTTTCTTCTGCATCCAGACAATTTTTGCTTTGTTGTAGCTTTCAACTGGCATAGACACCAACTGCCGTTAACTGCCAACAGCTATTAAAGTCTCATCTGAGTTGAGATATGTATCTTTAGCGTTCTTTGATTGCGTTGAGCTCATACACCTGTCTGGTGTTCAGAGAACAGATGAAACAGGAAATAGCCAGGAGGAATCAAAAAGATTGAAGAAGAAGTCATAAGAATACAGTGTGCTTGGACACAGGCAACTGAAATGAATTTAAATACTATCTAAGATTCCCTCTGCCAAAAGTCTCTGTAGCAGAATTAATGAGTTTGTCTAGTTTTTTTGTGTTCCCTTATCTTGCATCCAGGATGACTCTTAAGATTCCTGCCAGCTGTAGGACCTCTGATACTGCTTTTCTCTTTTAATTTAAAAAACAACCTCCTATGCACTTGTACATATTCTTATGCCCCTTAATATAGAATCTAACAACTCTGGAACAGAAATCAGTCATAAAGCCTTGTACAAGCCATTTAATCATCTTTTCTGCATTTTATTATGTATGCAAAAGCAATTAAAATAGGCTCTGATTCATAACTCGTTGTTGTCCTCTTTTGTACATCAACCATTACAAAGTTTACAGATTATTTCTCATCTCACTGAAATTTAAGGTCCAGCTAGTGGTATAGCGAATGTTTTGCTGAGACCTTGCCTGGTCTTCAAGCTAGGTAGAATTGTGTGTTTACTTTTGAAATGAAAATATCAATTGAAACCACAAGATTGCAGAAGCAACCTTAGCATAACTCAGTAGGTGGCATTTTTCTTTCTGTACTGATATAAATGGATGTCTCAGTATTGTGCTTTCAAAGATACTAGAACAAATCATGAACTGGTACTTAAGTTTATTTGTGACTGAGATGAAGAACTGAAATTACAAGCTACTCACAGAGCTTAAAAAGAGCATATTGCAACTGAGCAGGGAGAGCTTGTAGTTCATAAAGGCCTAATCAAATCAACTCAGGTGTTAACAGTAGTATAGCCTGTGCTGAAGATCATTAAATCATGGCTTTGCCCAAGCACCGTGGTACCCAACAGGTCCCTGATGTCCATCTTGTTATGGCTTTGCCGTTTGTCAGATCTGAGCTGCTTAGATTAAAACTACCTGACATTAGTCTTTTTCTAACCATAGAATGAATTTACATAGAGATTCTGTGGCATTTTTATAAGACGTGGGTTTGTTGAAGAGTTTTCAGTCAGCATGACTGTATCTTGTCCGTGTAAATACAAACCATTTTTGCATATTGTCTTGAATGCTTTTCCTTATGTTCTATTGTTTTGTGTTACTATATATTTTTCCTTGTGGCTGATGGTTGTATTTCGGTACTTCATGAACTGATTCATTTGCATCTCAAGTCTGTTCATTATACTGACATCTGAGATTCAACACTGGCAATACAAACCATGATACTTAAGGTTCAAGTGCAGTCTCTGTTTTTTCCCTTATTTTGGTGAGACTTTTGAGAAACCATTAAGTTGTCTTGGTTATAATACTTGTGAAAATCTCTCATGTACCCTAATTTCCATTTCCAAATATAAATAATAGTAAATAGGAACCCTCGGGAGTGAGCAGGTAAGCACATAACCTTCTTAAGTTTTCTTGAGCTTTCAAGATAAGTGGGACAGGATTAGATTTGTTTTTATTCTCTTCTAAGCTTTTCTAATTTCAGAAAGGTTCCAACAGATATACTTACTGCCTGAGATCACTATGAATAATTTTATGACAATGCAGGATAATTAGTCTATTAATGACAAATCAACTAGCAGAAATATTTACAAGGTAATTCTATCTGCTAAGAACATTATGCTATGGAAAAAAAACTGGGCTACCATGCCAAGGAATATCTCTGAAAGTGTGGCCTCAGAGGTATGTGATATACGCAGAGAGCAGACTTAAAATCTTCTTCCCCTGTTCCTCCTATTAGATTAAAGAAAATCTCAGATTGTATAGGTTAATGTTAAGTTTATGCTTTCTGAATCCCCCAGATGAAATCTCCTGCCCTTACCTTAACATTTGTAAACTCCAGACTGGAACTGGCATTCATTTGGCAGTGTATGGTTGGTCTGATGGGAATAAAGATCCAGGAGAGGAGGGCAGCAGGGAAATTGGACAAGGGTTTCATAGGGAGATTGGAATGTGAATCAGCTGACACCAAAAATTAGGCATATCATTATGTAAAGAGAGGATATATCATGATACAAGACAAATTAAAAAAGACTGCACAGATATATTGGCATATCATACTGACTGAGTACTCACTTGGAAAATTTTATTAACATTCTTTTAAACTAGATTTTAAAGAATGATTTATTCACACATATATAGACATACTCATATTTTGCAAACATGCAAAATACTTGTTGATTAACCATTTTGATTGCACAGTCAAGCATTGCAGACTCATGAAATGCCTAAATTATGGGTCTCCAGGCAACTCGGTTTGCCCTCTTGTGTGACTCCACTAAACACAGTTAAATCCTGAGAGTTTCTGAGGATGAAGTTCTGCTATGTATATCAACAGCAGGTAAAGTTCCTGTGAAGATTTTTCCAGACATAAGCCTTACAAACTTTTCTAATTAAATTCCTACAGAAGGAGAAGTTGATCTGAAATCAGCGTCAGTTAAAATATTGTGTGTGCCATTAACAGTTTGACATGGCAAAACATTTTAAAATACCAATAACCAAAAGTCTTACTAACAGACTGTTACCTAAGCCATCTCTTCTTGTTCAGAAGGTTTAGAGTGTCCAATTTCACACCTTTGTAATAGGAATTTTATTACTACTATGATCTTTGGATCATGGCATTTATTTTAAAATAATTTTTAATCTTGCTGCCAATGTTTTTCTATGCAAATATATGCCTGTGGCAAAATATTTTGGGTAGTTTCTGGGTTTGTTTTCAAGAGCTGACAAAATGACTTTTAGCCTGGACTCGATGATGCCCTAGAAAAAGTAACAAAGGGAAGTGCCAAGGAGAGAGTGAGATCATAAAAATAGTTTTCTTGTACCTTTTGGAAACTGGAGGGAAGAGATCCTGTGAAACCATAAACTATAATGAATAGTTTTAAATCATTCAGAAATAGATGGCAACTCCAAGTACAGAAAGGTATACACTCATGAAAGCAGCTTGGGAGGGGATCGTATTTGGCTCTACGCGCTAAAGGCAGGGACTTCACAAATTTTGTCTCTTTTTCTATCGGTATTCATGATGCGTGTGTGATCTCAGTCACTCCAGAAGAGGGTCATTTCAGCCTTGTTAGTAGCCGCAGAGCTCACTCTGTCCTGCTGTGCCCACAGCACATAAACTGACAGGTACATAAAAGTCATTAGCGTCCTGGGATTGGTGGGAGGCAGGGGAGAAAAAAAAGCTCTTTCTGAGTTAGAGAGCTTTGCATTAGATCCTACTGTCTTGTAGAGGGTTTTTAGAAACTTTCCAGGGCCCTTGACTTATATTCTGAGACACTTTCTCAAAACATTTATTTGTATCTCTGAGTAGCCTCTTGTGGCACACAGCACATGTATTTGGGCAGGGACCAGCCTCTTAAAATGTCACTAGATATTGTAACGACAAAAGATACCCACTATAGCTGAAAGTCCTGGACTTTTTATCTGCTTGCAGAGACAGCTCTGGCGATGTCCCAGTGAGGGAGTTAAGAATATTTTTGTCTGTTTATGGCTATAAATATTTTGAAACACTGGGGAAAAAGTTTTACTTTTCTGCTACGATGTGATTGCAGACAAGCCATCTCCAGCTGTGATGTGTTCTCTCTGTCAACACCTACTCTGCGACAACAGTAAAATTGGAGATTTTCTTCTTGAAGGTGTCACTCTATGAGAAAAGGAATCCCAGTGCAGCTGCCTCTTCACTGTCTGCAGATCTCTTTCTTCTTGTTTTAAATAACACATACAACCGCCCCTTCCTTCTGCAGTATTTCCCGGCATGTGTCCTGGTTGTAGAGTACTAGGAAGTGCCAAGACTTGCACTGTGCAGTGGAATATCTGTCTTTTGAGGAACACAGAGTTTTGGGGAACAAGTTAAAATTAAGTACTTAGCATTTATCCAATTTGAAAGCACCTTGCAGATCTTTCCAGATTCGGTTAAAGGAAACTTGCATTCAGATGCTTCACCACTGCACTGAGATACTCATCCTCAGTATTGAAAAGCAGCCTTGTCCACCAGTGCCCCCAAGAGAAGAACGCAGCAGGGGACCAAATGCAGCTTCTTCATCTGCTGTTTATATCCTGTCACTAGGGAAGGGAATTTAAGAGTGAGCCAAGATATGTGGTCTTTTTCCAGGTACTTTTGCCTACTCTTCTCTAAAACCATTTTCAGGAGAAAACGTCATCCTAGACCCATCTTGGTCTCACAAATTGTGTCTTTACAAGTTCAGGGCCATCACCATTTCTCAGATTGTGGCTTTGCTTCCAAAAGCAAAATTGGTTAAACTCTCAGACTTCAGGATTTTTGCATTGCTGATTCAGTAATTACATAGGTAATAACCCAATTTCTTATAAGCCTGGATTGCTACTTTTACAAAGCTTTGTTTATTTGCACATTATGTGGCCTTCAGGCCCTTCAGAAAGGACTTTGTGGTGTCTGTTATTTCTCAGATGCAGTGTATTCCTTTCCCTTAGTGGAGGACTTCACACAACTAGCCTTCAAGCAACTCCTTGTACCATTTGACAGATTGTGAGCTTTCTGAGTCCAATGTCTATGTATACAAACACCTCAGCCCTGCGGCAGTTTGCTGGAGGCACTCTGGATTTGGTTTCTGTCATATATTACATCCCCAGGAACTCTCAAAAACATCTGAGAAATCTCTGCAAAAGTCTGAAAATATTTCATCCCGCTGTATCTGTTGGATCTTATCTACTCAGGCTGGGCCAGTGGTCACTTGCAATTCTGTTACATGCTACAAATCAAGTACAATGTGGAGACTTACCCCGTGCCAGGGCTGGTGGCAGTCGTCTTTGTCCAAGACATTCATTCTGTTTGATACATGCAAGGGAAGTCTCTTTTCACCTCCAAAAGTTAAGCCATTTTCCGTGTTGTCACATGCGCTTCACGCTCCTGTTTCACATGGACAGTCCCAGGGTCCCTGGACTGCAGGCTAACTACAGCATTACTGTGCTGGAAACCTGATGCTGGTGAAGCATGTACCAGTCATTCATCCTGTGCCATAAGGGCCAGCAAGTGAAAGCAATGGTAGTCAGAACCATCCCAGCACCTTACACTGAAAAGCCAGTGGGTAGCAATACCTCTCGGCTTGCTGGGAAGCAGTTCATCTTTAGGACAGTTGTATCCAATATCAAATATCAGTAGTACCTAGTTCTTTAAGGTTTTTAACATGATGTTAGATCACCAGCTGAACAATTACAGGCAGAAGGCAAGAGCCTTCTGATATTCTTCACAGATATTCAAGATATTCTCTTATCATACCCCTCAAGATAGTCTCATATCCCTGGGTAAAGACCATCAAGATCTTCTCCATCTCCTAAGCTAACAGGAAAAGCCATCCCTCTGTGATCGGTCTACACCATCTTCTCCCTGATACTGCAAAGACAGAACACGTTAGGTTGTGAGGAGTAGGGATGCATGTATATTGGTAGTGTAAACAGAGAGTTAGGGAAATATAGAATATATTAATTTAATTCTCTCTAACTTTTTGAACATTTTATTATAGGAAGCAAAACAAGATCATTTTCTTGCCTTCGTAACAATAACCTTTGAGCTGTCCCTGCTCTTGAAGTGTTAAACTTGTAAAAAAAAAAAAAAAAAACCACCTGGAAAACTTCTACCACATAACACTTTTACAGAAAATTGTTCTCAGTGTAATATATTTTGCAATGTAGAATTCTTATGAAAAATTTCACTGTATACCAACAACTCTGGTTAGTCTTTGCTTGTGCCAGTGAGACAGTTGTAGGTGATCCTTTTCTGCACTGCAACAAGACATAGAATCGAGTCTGACAGCAGTAATTCATTGTGCTCAACTATAAAAAAACAATCCCCTTTCTCTTATGTTGGGGTTCACATCATTTTAAGAAAATTTGAACAGAAGTGCAGGCACACGCACACTGAATCCAATGCAAGTCTGACATAGCTATGCTGAATGGCATGAACTTCACAGGTGACTACCATGAGCAATCCGTGCAAATCAGTCTGCACAAAACTAATGGTAACTTCTGTAGGGCTGAAAAATATACAGAAAGCATTATAATCATTGCATTATAATCATTTTTGCAACTGTGATATTATAATATTTCCTCTTTAATTTCCTGCCATGCCACTAGCACACTGCTGTTGTCTTTGCCTCACTCCCACGGATCTCAGGCACTTGGTTGTGTTTGATTCCCACTTAAAGGAACACAGAAAATTATGCACAAAATGGTGCTCAATCGTTTAGATAGACTTTGAAGAAGACTGACAGTCACCTTAGAAATATTCACAAGAGATTTTGAGGTGGATGAATCACCAGATTTCAGATTTTTTCTCTGTTTCTGGTAGCACTGAACTTGACCCATTTCTATCGATAATGCCAAGTTACAGTTGTCTTGAACTCTTCATTAAATTCTTTTCTTATAAGTAGGCTTTGAATATCTGGTAGGCATGAATCCTGTCCTGGCGTGCTGGAATGCTTCTAATGATTCACTTTCTTCCAAACCTTTTCTAATATTTTTCATTGTACCTCATCAAATTTATTTCATTTTTAGATAAATGGAAACAGTAATAGAATTTGAAGAAGATTCTTTGATACCTAAATGACCATGAAAACCTCATGCTCATGCCAATCAAATGAAACTAGTTCACCTTTCTAACTTTTGCTATGTCATTAGTAATTGCTCATGAAGAACAATTATTAATGGATTGTGAGATTCTTATATACTACATTAATGGAGATTAGAAAGTACCTGCTGTTTTGTTTCTTTGTACTGAAATAGAGTTTCCACTTTCTATTCTACTCTCTTAAATCTGTTTAATATAAACTATATCTAAAAATTCATTAATAAACTTTGTGTTTTCTCAACTGAGATACTTTGTATATGTTTTTGGCACAGTTCAAAATTCATCTTTTTCTCACACAGAGGATTCAATCCCTCGCCCACAGATTTTTTTAAACCAATTTAAAACTTATTCCTAAAGAATATAATTCTTTCTTTTTTCCCCAAACTAGATATTTCAATTACTATATCTATCTTTTGTAAATATGACTAATTCTGAGTGCGTCTTCCTAAGTAACACAGGTGCTTGCTGGAAATCTCGGTAGTTGTCTGATTTTCTTGTCAGGTCCAGCTGCCTTGATAACACTGAGAAGTCTCTGCCTTCCAAGTGAGAGACAGACTAGAGGAGAGGCTGAGAGAAGGCCACCTGTCAAACTTCGCTTGCTATCGCTATGTTTTAGTCTAGCGCTGCAAATCTCATCTGTGACAGGTTGCCTGACATTTAGCATTCAGTAGCAAAATCCCATTTGGCTTTCAAAGTGCCTTGGAGTCTCCAGTGCACTAATGTTTGCACGTCGTTTACACATGCTCCAGGACTGTGGAGATTGCCTGCTTTCATAGAATATAGCAGTGTGATTTGCACTTTGCTGCTTGCTGAAAAACCAGGAGCACTGTCTGGTATTCAGGAAGGCAAAGGAAAGGCTGATCATGATTGACTACATTTGTAATATCCTGGTTATCCATTATGTCCTTGGTTTGCATCTCCAGTTGTCCTTGGTTTGCATCTATTGTGACTGCAAAGACTCTCATTAGCCATATACATTCCTCTTTCCAAATCTTACTGAGCTCACATATCGCGGTGATGGATTCCAGAGGCTTATTTTATATGAAAGAAACACTGTAATTGATCTTACATTTCTTACCTTTATTTTTTTACTGGATAAAATTTTATTCTTTTGCTGTAAGAGTTGGTAAACATACTTTCCTTATCTATTTCCTCTTTTGCATTTGTTACGTTCAATAACTGTAATTAATCTCCTCTGCAAGGCAAACAAACCTATTCCTCTCAGTCTCCCAGAGGACGAGTGCTTTCTGTATCTCTGATTTTTTTTTTAGTCACCTAACTGCGCACTGTATTTGATTTGCATCTGGTAAATAACTTGTTTGAAGTATCACATTCATTTTTGTGCAGTCCATCTCAAGCGGTAGTGTAGCACTTTTTTTTGTATCCTTCTTATGTCCTACTGTGTTCTCATTTGCTGTATTTGCTGCTCTATTTTTCTTCCTAAAAAGTCAAAGTTTAATGATGTAACTGTAAAACAGTTACATTTCTATGTTACTGGACACACGTGCGCATGCCCTTTTCTGCACCACTGCTTCACCTTGTGTGGATCTCCTCAGAGCCTGGGAAGAGTTGCCGTTGTCACTCTTAGCTTAAGAAGTGTCTGATGGCTTCTTTGTGCCAAGCAATATTTAATAGTCAGTAGGCTCCATCATGGCCCAGTAGGTCTGCAGTGATACAGACGCTACACATTTAGGAGTGATTGTCTTCACGGACTTGGTAAGGGCCTCAACTCTGTTAGTAGAGGATCATTCAGGTCTTTCTTGCTGTCTCTTTAACAGACTCCCACCTATTGCTGGCAGTTAACACCAAATGTTCCTCCAGAGCCTCTATGGCCTCCAGAGTACAAAAATGCTCTCCAGCCCTTTTGTGTCTTCCTTTAATGAAATCCATGACCATGAGCTGACTATAAGCACCAGTGGAGACAGCTCAAGTGCTATGCCTGTTCAACAATAAGGTTCTTCCAAATTTAAGGTGACTCTTGCTTCTCAGGACAAGCCAATATTTACACTAAAAGAATGAACTTGCAGGTAGGATTTCATAAACCTCAATCTCCAGTAGCCTATTTCTTCCCAGGGAAGCTGAGAAGCAGCTGTCTTGGGCCTACCCTCTTCATAGACTCTTTTATAGACATGCTTTGCCAGACAACCATCAGGTACAGGAAAAAAAAAATGAATATAAGACTTAGTGCTTTGAACTTTGCTTATTTAATCCAACTTTCGACTTCAGTGGTGCTGTCAGGAAGGCATCAGAACCCTGAACCCTAAGTCAGCCACCTCCTGTGGCTCCTGCCAGTTCTTTGCTGACCTCTTCACCTGGCAGTGCCAAAGGCTCTTGCAGCTCCCCACTTTTTTTTCTTCCTTCTCAGCATGTCCTGCTCTTAAAAACCAGCAAGTAAATCTGTATCCAGAGTCTAGTCTGTGAAAATACAAGTGGTTTTTTTTTTTTCCATATGAAAACAAAACCTGTTTTTCTATTGAAAAAAAAAAAAAAGGCAGATGAATGTTGTCCTCTTTCCTTATAACTGTTTCTGGAATAGTTTACTTATTTGAAGTGAACTCAGCAGTAAACATTTTGCTGCAGTGTGCTTTTTTTTCTGTGGCTGAGCCCTTTCAAACAACCCTGCATAACTTAAACTTACAGACATTTCTATTAAAGTTTTTGCTGCACAGTCTCTGCTCTTATTCTGAGAATAATTTTAAATTATTGGTTCTTATTATTGGCTTTTTGTACAACTTCAGATTCTGCTGCTGTGAATGTCAAGTAATTTCAAGAGTCTTCCAGGTATTTCAAAGCCTTTCTAAATTTTCTGCTTTGCTTTTTGCATGTATATACAGAGAAAGCATTCAAACAAACCCATCACCACTCTTTCCCCCTTCTCCCCAGCACACAGCGTGCAGGTTACAACTGCAACTTTATCTGCTTACACCCAAGGAAGATGGCATTTGTGTTTGCAAATGCTGGATCTGTCGGTTGAGGATTTCCACTTTGCTTGCTGATCACGCAGGACAAATCAGACTTCCTAATCTTCCTTGCTCCACAAATGCAGCAAGCTTAGTGCAGTGCTCTGTCCTGGGGCTCTCCCACTCTGCTTCTTCCCTGCGCCCGTATTGGCATGGCAGCTTTATGACCGTCCGTGTACTGGTAGCAAACATCACCATGAACCTTCTGTTAAAAACCTGCCATTGGCTTACAGAAGCTTTTACTTTCCCACACATTCACTAGATCTTGCAGTCAAAAGTAGTTATTAGTTCAATCTTACCTCAGCTAGTAGTTTTTGTAACTGCTTTGTGGGTATATTCTGATTATTTTCTATTGAATTTTAAATTGGCGTGCCATGGTGGAATATTAGGAGGAGCAAATGTTTGATTTTTGTCATATAACCAGCTTATTTCTCTCCATCAATTAAAAGTTAATTAATTTTCATCCTTTCTGGTACATAACTTCTGTTGTTTCTTTCTTCTGCCCTTGTTTTTCTTAATTCTTACAACATCTGCAGTTAAATGAGCATGTCTTCCAGTAGGTAGGAAAAAGATGCATTTCCTGTTGTGCACAGATTGTATTAAGCATCTGATACTGTGAAATTACACACTCCATTTAAAATAGCTGAAAGGAGGAGGAGAGGGTGGAAGAACAAATTATTAGTAGCCTGTTTGTCTGTCACACTGCTGGTAAAATCTAGAAAGAATCGAAGTCTTGTTGGGAAGGCTGCGTGTTTTTACGCAGTAGGAAGCCTCCTTGTGATTACTGCTCATGGCAAAGAGCTTTTACCCCCCAAAAGACCAGTTTGGCAACAAATTACAAGCATCTTCTTCAATTTAGAAGAATGACTACTATAAAATATTCAAAAGTTTATGCTAGCTATATTCCCTATGTTTCTCTCGGAAATACGTAGTATCTTTAGAGCACAAATTGGCTTCCAAAGGGTACCCATCTATTTTCCTCTCCGCATTTTATTCAGGGACAAGAATGTGCCCTCTGGTGACTGCAACTGACAGCTGTAGATGAAAGCCATTCTATCAAATGCTGTTTTCTCTGTTTTTGAGCACTTCTTCATCATGTCCAGGCCTATGTGAATCAGGATCCAGGACTTCTTTCGTTATTTGTCTTTAGCATCTGAATTTGTAGCCACTTTGTTCAAGGTTAGGGGTCACTCAGAAGATCTCCACTGAAGCTTTCTTTACTAAAGAAGAAAAATCAGACCGGCACTGTCACAATATGGTCTCATATCCAGATGCAGATCCAGATTCTGCAAAAGCTAATCTGCACAAACAAACAAACAAAACTCAGAGGTTTGGATCTGTTGCTAGTGGTAACTTAAAATACCGGTACTCCTCTACTGTGTAAGTAGAAATCAGCCTTCACTCCGGTGTCTGCCTAAAAGGATCGTAAGTGCATATTCTCACTGCCAGCTGAGCTTCCTCAGTTTATCTCAAAAACCTGGGATTTGCTGATAAACACTGCAAGATTCTTGGATTAGACCTATGCGCAGTTATAGTGCTTGCACAGTTACCTTTATCTCAAGAAGCAAATTAATTTTTTTCTGAGAATAACAGGCTTGTTTTCTCTTTGTATGTTTTGGGCCAAGTACTGTATTTCAGTTTAAATGATACTGGAATAATTTAAAAGAAGTTTTAGAATGCCACAAAAATGTGATTTGATGAGGCAAACCCCACTGTGTCTCTAGGACAGGCCATCAGAACTGTCCAACATCCGGCAGCTTGCTTGGAGCTTGAATGGTCCATTAAATTACAAGGTCTGATTCTCCTCTATCCATGAAGTATTGCAAATGAGTTTTTAAGGAAACCAAGTAGCTACCTGACTTGTATATCTAAACCTACAGTAGAACAGTCTTTCAACACAGATGCCTCTTCACTCCTCCATTGACATCAACAGAGCTGGCACAAGGCTATACACAGTGGGTAGGGAGCTGGAACTGACAAGGTTTACCTGATCTGTCTCGATGCCTCATCTCTAACTCTTACCATGGGCTGTTGCTGAGACAGGGTGTAGGAGCCAAAGGACCAATCTTTGTCCTTGCAACTCATAAGCAGAAGCTCCTCTTGTTTAGGGACTCCTCTCCGATTCTCCCCTTTCCTTCCCCATACAAATGTCCTTAGGTAGTGTTCCTGCTTCCTCTCCTTTCCCAGAAAGGAGTCACAAGAAGATGAGTGGAAATTGATGTGCGGGAGGTTGTGTGGCTCTTCTCAGAGGCTAGGAGTAAGTGAACAGCTGAGGAAGGGAGGATTTTGGCTACAAGTGTTATACTCAAATGTACCAGAGACAGGGACCCAGAAGGGCTGGTTCATTGGAGGAGGGGAAAAAAAGATCCAACAGCGGTCCCATTTACCACCCCCACAAACTTCAGTGGTCACTCCCCACTCCAGAAATCCTCTAATCCTTTGAGGAGCTCTGCCCTGAATCCTTGTGCTGGTTTTGACTGGGGTAGAGTTAATTCTTTTCATAGTAGCTAGTACGGAGCTATGCTTTGGATTTGTGTTGAAAACAGTGTTGATAACACAGCGATGTTTTCATTATTGCTGAGCAGTGCTTGTACAATGTCAAGGCCTTTTCTGCTTCTAACATCACCCCACCGGCGAGTAGGCTGAGGGTGCACAAGAAGCTGGGAGGGGACACAGCTGGGACAGCTGACCCCAACTGACCAAAGGGATATCCCACACCATATGATGTCATGCTCAGCAACATAAAGCTGGGGGAAGAAGGAAGAGAGCGATGTTCAGAGTGATGGCGTTTGTCTTCCCAAGTAACCGTTATGCACGGTGGAGCCCTGCTTTGCTCGAGATGGCTGAACACTTGCTTGCCCATTTACTTTTCAAGTAAATTTACTTTTTATTGTTGTTTTTATTGTTGCTCCTCAGCTTTATTTATAAATCTTTGAAAACAGGAATTTATAATGAACACACAGTCAGTTTCTTAAATTACAGCACTAAGGCACTAACAAGCAAGCACCACTATAATCAAGCTAATTAAAAGGCCACGTTAAGGATAAGAATCTGCATATGAAAAGGAACATAATTTTCCTGATGGTAGTTTTACTATCCTCTTATATTTGCATGCACCCTGCAGAGTCAACATCATTTGAAGCTGAGCTACTTAAAGAAAAAGCACGGTTTTACCCCTTAATGTCTTTAAACCAAAGCAATATGTCTAGTTTTGGCCAACTGGTCTTGTGTTTTTCAAAGTTCATTCTTTGAAGAACTGAAACACTTTCATTTATCCAGAACAGCAGATGCACAGCACACTTGGGGACAAATGAGATGAGTGAGTTGTGTATTGAATTTTTAATGATGTTTCACTGGTAGAGACTTCAGAAAGCACTTTTGAAGATTACAGACTAACTCGATAACGAGTAGTTTTATTCAGTTCAAAACTATGTGGAAAGATCACTACGGGCTTCCATATTCAGAAGGTACTGCAGGACATTCTGATCTTAGCTTTTTTTTTTCATTGCCAGAAAGGTAAACGTGGGGCAGAGTAAACACTAACAAAAGGCAATGTAAATTGCACACAAATCTTCTTTCCATCCAAATAAAAATCCTTCGTGTGACTAAGTTTTGTCTCACTAAATCCCTGTTTTGGTGACAACTAATAAGCTTTTTGAAGTTGAAGAGACTTTATTTAGAATATGAAACATTTCAAGGAGCTCTCAAGTATGTTATCTAGACACAAATTCAGATAGAAAGTCTTTGAGGTTGCTTGGAGCTTAGCTGCTGAGGAGCATGGGACTCATCACTTAAGTTACATACTTTGCCAGACTTACTTTTTTGCAATATATCCTTACAATTCCAGTACTAAATAAAACTGAAAACTCAGGAAATAATTTCATCATCTTCTGAAAGATTGCTGTGAACTTGTAAACTTATGGTACATAATGCCTGTCAACTAGCACAGAGTTTCTCTTAACTGTCCACACGATTTCCTAGGTAATGATTTAAGGCCTCAGAATGTGCACTGCTCTGTGGAGAATTGGTTGGTCAGCTGTGGTTTACTTTATAATGCTGGGGTTTTTTTACCACAGTCTGGTTTTTTTGCTGATTTTCTTCAAATGGAAAAGTGAAGCACAGTTTTTCTGTGTTTACTTAGAAGTTGACTGCTACCTTTCACATTAAGTATGTGCAGATTTGCAAGAGCTTCCAGCCATTGTTGCTCAGTGAATGACTTCCACAAGTAACTGCATATCCTGTCCTGTCTCCACATTTCTTTTATGTGTTAAGTTCCCTTTGGCTGATTTCAGGTAGAATCAGTTTTACAGAACACTTTGTTAATAGCATTTAGCCAGTAAAGGTTGCAATAATCTTCCAGTCATTCCATTGGATTAAAATAATTGTTTCAACACTGGGAAATATTTTCAACTGGGAAGAAACAAATCATCAGCCAAGTACTCTGCTGACTCCCTGACATAAGGCACAAGAAAATTTCCACTGATGTTTTGCAGATATTAATTTAATATTCATCTATATTATCCTGGTGCAACTTAAAGCTACCATACAGAAAGCATACCATCTTGTAAGGAAAACCACATATCTGTTTTTTGACATCATGCAGAGTCCACAGGTAGCTAAAATATGCTGTGTCAGTGATAATCTGTTTGATTGTTTCCATTTGGTGTTATAGGGACATTAAAAAAAATTGTTAAGAAATATTGAGCGGCACCAAGCTAACTTCCAATCAATAGATTAAGATCTAGGTTCTCATATTTTATAAACATCTAATTCCAATTTATTTCAATCATGTGAATGAGTATATTTGCTGTAGAGAAACTGTGTGTCACTATCAAGTAGCCATTGCCATTAATTATTTTAAAAGGAACATTATTATTATTATGCTAGTGGGAGTAGAATGGGTTGATTATCTCACCCTTCATACAATATATCTGTGAAGAGACTGGTGTGTAGTACACATTTACATCATCAAGAAATAATTTAGATATAAAGAATTTAGATAATTTAGATAGAAATAAAATATGAAGCCCCATATTTTAGAAGGATTTGTACTGTTCTAAAAAAATACTCAGATTTCAATGAAAGAAGTATTTTTGCAGAAAATGTTTTGGCTAAAAATTGGACTAGCTCTAGCTGTCAATTATTCAAGTAACATGAGTCCAGTAATTGCAACTGACATAACATTAGTGTTGCTGACATTAGTGGACAGGAGGAGAAGGGAGGTTCTTCTAAGTCCTGCAACCAGAGCTTCTAAGTTGGTTCCAGAAATGTGTGCTGCTCTTTCTCTCCTCCCTCTATGGCATCTTTGAAGCAAAGCCTATGGCTGGATATGTAGACATGGGAAAGACATGGTCCTCATGCACCAACTCATTTTTTACCAACACAGAGTAGCCAAGTGCCACATAAAGTCCCTTACATTTCTTGACAGCTTTTCAGACAATTGATTATGGTAATTCCCAGTTAACCTTCCTTCACAAGTGAATGAAACACAGGGACAGCCAATGAAAGCATTTTAGTCAAGCTGTTTCCAGTGTGCATCCTTTGCAAATAGGCCAGTAGCTTCTCCATCAAGGCCTGAAGGCTAGTTGAGCTGGTGGTATCTGAAACATAACCCTCTTGTGATGCAGGAAATGTCAGTGTGGCAGGCTTAGTTAGTTAGCTACATTCCAGTTGTTTGTTGTTTGCCCTTATTCTTGCATGTCATTGAGTACAGTCGATCCTGGGTTTTGCCAGTGCTCAATGCATCATTGCATCCATCCCCTACACTGATGCTCCCACAGCTTGTCAGTTTTACCCTCTGTCTGTTCAGTGACCTGGGCTACAAGGTCTAAAACATTGGCGCAAAGTCCAGGCAGGGAGCTCAGTAAACATCTCCTTCCCTTGGGCACACAGGAAAGCTCATCCATGCATGAGTGAAAGCTTCCTCTCAGACCAGACAGAGTGGACATCACAAATGTTCTCCACCTTTTATCGCTGTGTCTGCAGGCTTCTGGGTTTGCTTGGTTTAGCACACACACCGCTTTCATGCCTCGTGTCCCACAATTCCTCCTCTTGCTGCAGAATGACAGGCTGCCTGCAAAGATAATCTCAAAGGGGTCTTTTCTGTAGCTTATTAAAAAAAAAAAAGTGTTGGAAAGTTTGGTGTGTAATGCAAGACCAGCAATCTGGAAGCCTAATACTGAAGAAGAAACAGTTATTTAAAATGGGTCTGGTCACCACTCTCTTACAGTAAAAGCATCAGAGTGTGATGATTATCCCATAAAATGCAGTGATGCTATAAAATGAGTAGAATTATCTGTACTTTCGTCTTTGTAATACTGGTAGATTAAAAAATTGGCTTACATATTTCCTGAACACTTTTTAAAGAGCATTGATCAGTTAGAACATGGAGGAAATTATCAAAGAATCTCATCTTTTTTATGCAGTGGTTTCAAAATTATGTTTGTACTAGGAGGGTTCTTACATAGATTTCCGGTTTTATATTCATCCAGGATGCCCAAACAGGTCTGTTTCTGCCATTGCTATCCTGAAGTTAACAAGGAGAAAATATTTTGGTCTTCTTAAGGCCCTTGTTTTGGAGTGGGAAAAAGGAGAGAAGCTGCATGTGAAGGCAGTGATTGCTAAAGGGAACATATTTTTAGGTACCAAGATGCAGTAATACAGTTCTTTGGAACATTATTGTCATAGGACACATTCAGCATGAGAAAGCTAAGGCCAAACACTGTTGAGTTCATGTGTACATGCAGTCTGTATGCCTTTTAATGACATATCTTCTTGTACCCAATCCTGCCTTTCCTAGTAAGGCAAAATCTGGTGACTTCCATCTGAGTGACTAACTCTGTTGCAACTTTCTTGGCAAGAAGGAAAGGGCTCTAAGATACATTCCTCTGCATGTTCTCATGGCACTCTTAGTACTCAGACCCATGAAAATTCAGCGGAATGAACTATACAAAATCCTTCCTAGGTTATTTATTACTCTCCAATTCACTTTTTACAGTAATCTTACTTAGAAACAATCTTTAAATAGAAGCTTTTATAATATTATTAATGAAAAAATGTTGCTTAGCAGACATAGCTGAAGAGGGAAAACACTTGCAAGGCCTGTTGAATGCTGGGTCTATGTTGCTGTCGGTCTGCAGAAGTCAGGGCGATTCACAGAGCCCTATCTTGAAAAGAAGTCTCACAGCGTTCATGGAAAGGACACTTCTCTCATCAAATTTAAGGAGCCTTTGACACTTCTGAAATCGGTACTTCCCATTTGCAGCTTTTTCCACTTTCCTTAACTTCTATGCTTTTGAAAACCTTGTATTTCTTTTATGCAGACTGTATTGACATCTTTCAGATGAAAAGAGAAATACACTGTACATAAGAGAGAATTCCTGCCTTCAGTAGCAAGTTCACCTCAAAATTTAGAAATTAAATTAAAAATTGGGGTGTAGTGGAGCAATTCAGGGAGGTTACAAAAAAATCAAGAATGATTTTTCTGAAGACATAATTTTTTTTTTTTATTTGAGCTGAGCATCTAGAATTTTTTTCAAAAATAAGACACATCTCATTGTGTTGTGATAAATTCTATCCTCAGTAATGTATGTAGTCAACATTTTTGTTATTCTTTAATCTTTATAAAAATCACTGTAGAGTGCTATGGTGATCTCCTTACTGTGTACAGGAGGTCTATTGGAGAAACTCTAGTAGGAGTGTGACTTTTCTAGACACCAGAAATCATCTCAAAACAAAAGCATAAACACGAGCAATGGCAAGAAGAAGTGGAATACAAAACAGGCAGTGTTTTGTGTCCCACTTACTCCCTTCCTTCCTTCCTCATCCCCATCACACAGCCCTACGTAAAATGTGTAGAGGAGCTGGCTGGTGAGTCCAAGATATGTTAAGTTTGGTAGTGACATCCAGAACATCAAAAGCAAAGGTGAAATGGAAAATAGAAATGGTTGCAAAATACATCTCTCTATTTTCTTGGAAAGCAAGAAGTTTGTAGCCAAAACATTTTTCAGATTTAACTTTTTTTTTCAGTTGCATATTCTGATCAAGTATGTCTTAAGCTGGAAATTAATTAGTCGGTGTTCAGAAAATACCTAAACAGAACCAGTGAAGTACATCTGCATACTGATGAGACAGTATCTTAAGTCTTTTATAGCCGGAGGCAGGATTTAGAAAAACAATGTCAAGAATTTCCAGATGAGATTCTGCCAGGCAGTTGGCCTGGGAGGAGAAGAGTCCAGAGGGAATGTCGTAATCTAGTCATGCATTTGACTGAGCAAGCACCTGATTCAAAAGCCAGTAGGGAACATCACCAGCACAGCTTTGTGAAAAACAGAGCAGCAGTTTCACAGTGGGGGTTATGTTCTGGACCTCTAGGCAAGGAATGTATGGAAAAGTCACAATCAGGAAAAGAAATTCCCAAATGATATTGATCAGATCAAATCGGGAAGGTATGAAAGGCTTTTACAATACTGGGCAAAATATCAAATTTTGTTCACCTTAAGGGATTTTTCAGACTTTGTAAAAGGCTTTGTAGCTTGCGCTACTCTTGCTATTGATCAAAGATTACTGAACTCTGCTTCCTCATTAATGTCACAGTGTGAGTTCCTTACAGAGGTCACCAAAAGAGCATCAAAACAACTCCTGGTCCATATTGGTCTAAGTGCAAAGGAAATTTGAGCACAAATGTTTCACATAGCAAGCAATGTGTTAGTTTCTGGTCAGAACACATGTTCAGTCATCTTTAAAGAGCATTAAAGAAATATTAATGCTGTTTTGAATTTTTTAAACTCACTATTCTAGGAACTTAGTGCTGAAAGCTTGCAATGTAAACAAGTAGTGCTAGTGCTGCATGTTAATTTGGACTAGCTAAAGAAAAGACAACAGCTAGAAATTTAAATTATACTCACAAAATCAGGCCAAAACAGTCTTAAAAAAACTGAATCTGGATGAAGCCCATGGGTTTCCATCTGCACTACTATTTTAAATCCGTGCATAACTTGTGAGGAATAATATTAGTTCTGTAGAACATTTTGAGTTGTGGTGCCTAATTCTAGAAATGACATAGTCCTCTATGCATAGCTCAAAAATCTAAGTCAAAGCTCTCTTCCTTTTTTGATGTACATACAGATCACACAGCTAAGTTTTGGAGTGAGAATTATTGTGGTTAAGCAGAAGATCTGCCCCTGTTCAGGCTCCTGTAGCTTTTAAAGCACCATCCTGTCTTCTAAGCTTTGTTCATGTGAGCATAATGCAAACAAAAATAAAGCAAAGCATAACAGAGACTACTGGAAAAACAGTATGTTTGAAAAGCAGTGACTTCCCCAGGAAATCGCACTCACCCACCCATCATTATTTACACAAATCCTTTCCCAACAGCTGATCCCTGTGGCCAATAACCCACAACTTTAGCCAATTCCTAGAGCTCTTTATCACTATTAGGTAGAATCATGTGAAGCAATTTGAAGCCTTTGACCTTGATTGCAAATCAATGTTGGATGTTAAGAATTTTTATTTTATTTTATTTTTGCTTCTCAGAGCACTACAGGAGACAAAGAGAATGATTTACCAGCTTAAACATCTATGAAAAAAATAGATAGAAGTAACAGAAGGCTGACTAGGTAGAGACAAATAAGACTAATAGCACTGTATATCTATTCCCAGACTCCATGCTGCCACAATAACTAGTTCATTAAAAAAGTGTTTCTGTATCCCTGGTGTACTTTTCATGACAACAGGGGTTTTTATTCAAGTGAGTGAGCACAGAGGGGAGCACCTGCAGAACTTCTTTTTTGTTCTGATTACTTTGGTTATAAAAAAAGAACTTGTCAAATTAATGCCTACTGAAGAGATGGAAATAGAGCTAATGCAAGCCTAGTGGAAGTGCTCACAGACTGGGGCTGTCTCGTGCTCTGCACTCAGGCAAAACTCCAACTGGTTCATTACTTTAAAAATCTTTGCTTGTGTTCAGCATCTGGCCTGAATGTATTGGGTTTCACTGAAAAACATAGACACAGTCTGTTTGGTTTTTTTTCTACTTACTTCTACATCTAACTGACTTTAAATGGAAGAGAAAACACCAAGGCATAGCTAATGTCCAACTACAGATAACACAAAGTCATCATATCCAGTGAAAAATATGGACCCATGGAAACAAAAAACTCAGTCTTATTGCTACTTCACATACTAGTTCCTTATATGATCTTAATACTTTTCTTTGGTTATTTTACTTTAGACCCCATTTTGTGTAGCAGAGAGTTGATAAACTTACCTATGCTTATAAAGGACTTTGAGAACTGTAATGAAAAACATTACAGAAATGCTGTGTGTTCTTCTGGTTTAGTCTGATAAGTTTTGGTGACTCACTATCTATTCAAAAGCTCTGTGTATCTGTAATGCAATGATTGGCAGAGCATCACAGGGGATATTTGCAAGAGGGAAAAGCCACCATCTTACAAATAGCATCTTATCTTCTTTCCTCTGAAGTCAGTGGGAGTTTTGCCAGTAATTTCACAGGAAGTATGTCCATTCCCATAATCTCCTTTGAAAATTATACCTAGAGGAGAAGACAAGTAGGATCTAAAAACTGAAGGGCTCTTAGAACAGCATTCAGTGTTGTGGCAGCACCAATGCTGGAGACTTACTTTATTCTTTCACTGCTAAAAAAAATATAATCTCTTAGGCTTTACGTCACAGTCACATTCATTTATAGGTGCACTAATATGGTCTTATCACATATTTCTAAAGGGACTCCTCACAGAAATACGTGGCACAGAGGCAGTTTGAAAGAGCTACTATTTTCCAATATCTGAACCATATTCTCAGAGTGCCATTCACTTTGCTTCTATAAAGCCAGACTCATACTTTTTCCAGGGGGAAATACTGTGTGGGATCCTGGATAGGTGAAGCGTGCCCTTGTATCTCAGGGTCAGAGAGTATTTCTGCAGGTTCACCCCTCATTTCTTTGCCCTGACGATGTATGCAGGTCATCTCCGTTGCAGAGCAGAGGTGGGGCAGTTGAAAGTGGATTTGAAGCATGCAGCAAAAGGCTGCAGAGGATACTCCTTCTCCACACTGATGTCCACAACAAATGGTTCTTGCAGAAGTCACCTGACACATCCTCATTGCAAAGCAAAAATGATGATGAGAGTCTGAGTGAGATTTCACTTCTGATTTATCATCACCTGCAGTTTGAGTGGCAGTAACTTTCCCCAGTGAGCAGGAGAGGAAAAGGCATTTGGATCAAAGGTGTGCTAAAGACACGTGGATATTTGAAGATGTTGACACAAGTTCCTAGGTGCTTTTTAAAAAGAAATAGAGATCACAAAATTATATTCTCCCGCTCCTTTATCCTATAAACAGCAGGAAGAGAAATGGCCCAGGAAGAAAGGAAAGTCTCTGCCCTTCCATCTTAGTGAAGGCAAAGTCTAAATCACTTGTCTTAAATTCTTCAATATTTTAATGCCTTCAATGCATACATCTCTTATTTATGTGTAATCTAAGTGCCTAGCTAGTAATAAATATGCTTCCTCTTTTAGAACGGCTGTAGGACATAGAAAGAATTTAGTAAGTCACATCCACAACCAACAAGACAATCAAAAACCGGGAAAGGAAACTTAACTCTGTCTGCAGTCAAAAGTAGCTGGATGCTACATGGGGAAGTCTGTGTCAGGCATAAAGCACCTCAAAGCTTGGCAGAGTTAAGAACAGGAATTAGTTTGGTTTTGTAATTGAACCAATACCGAGTTTGCATTCACTAACCTCCTTATTAAAATAGTGAAGCACATCAGAGGTGCCACGTGCCTCACAGATCCCTTCGTAGTGATTTGATCTGAATTATTTAAATGCAACTAATTCTCTTGGTTTTGCATGCATGGCACTTGGTTTGCAGTCGCTGAGAGGAAGTGTGCAGCAGTGGCATCGTGCCTTCCCTGGGAGCACAGGAGTCCAGGCACCAGGGAGATGATTAGCTGAGACAAACAGAAATGTCTGGTCAGCCTCAAAACAGTAAATTGGCATTTGTCTGAGTGACTCCATGTAGCCATTTCCAGGTCTTGGCCATGCTCTCTTGCTCCAAAGGCTCCTGAGGTGTCTAATAACTTTGTGCAAGTCTCTGGTGCCACTCGAGAGCTCATACATCCTCCTCAAAGCACAGCACTAATTAACTTGGGCTGGCTTTCCAAATGTAACTCATGCTCAACACAGACAGCTCTGTGCTCAAAGAAATAAACTCTGCTGGATATTAACAGGCTCTATGGGCATCTGTGTGAAAATAGTTGCCATGAGAAGGAACAAAAGATCCTATAATTTTCTAATTTTTCTATTTTCTAAAGCATTCTGGCCCCACATTCCTAGAAAGCAGAAGTCTGAACTTAACTAATTAATTCTTCATTGAGAAATACGTGTTTGTCTTGAAAAGCTTAATGTTTAAAGGGCATAGAGTAGAATTTAGCCACTGAACTGCCTAGAGGTGAGTGACTGGCATCCCTTGGCCCAGTGTCAAGGGAACTTAAAGAGCAGCCTAAAACCAACAGGATGATACGTAAACTTCAATTTTTTCTTTTTATGCTATGTTTGTATAGAGAATAAAGAAAGAAGGCCAATTGCAGCACTGAAAACCAGAAGATAGTCTAAATTTTCTGTTGTAGGTCATTGTTTTGTGGTCTCCAGTTTGAATTCTCAAACTGAAATATGCACATTTACCTTTGGATGGTATTTCATCTGTCGTGTATCCAGTTGAAAGCATAAGTTTTAAAGGAGCAAACTTTTTTTCACCTTAGATTTAAAGAATGAAACTGAGAAAGTAGATCATTGAGTTCTGTTCAACTCAATAGTGGTCCAGGAGGCAGGAATAAATACAATTATAAATTCTATCTTCCTGAAGCAGACATAGCCATATATTTCCGTGCAAAAAATCTCGCACATCAGAAGTTCACAATAATAACAGTATTAGCTAAAGAAAAATAATGACAACTGACTATGCTTTGGAAGTAAGGAAAGGTAGGCCAAACAGGGTCACCTCCTGTAAACTGATAGTTTTTATTTTTCTTCTTTTATCTTACATATGTACAATAAGAGATTTCCTTTCTTCCTTTTATGGTTTTGGGATTTTTCACAATTTTTATATGAAAAGTCAGAGTACTTTAAGGCACAGCATCACCATGGAGTAGTATTGTGTAGGCTGTGAGAAAATACATATCATGTGAGGAACTGGAGAGGTAGGGAATGACAGGCACCTCTGGCCTCAAGTGAAGCCTTCAGCATCTGCCTGGCCAACTCTGCCTCACTACAGCAATACTGCAGGACACTGGCTGCATTTTCCTCACTTCTCCAGAGGCTGCAGTGCACGTGTATGCATGTTAGAACTGGGGAGGTGTCCTGGTTTTGTCTGGGATGAAGCAAATTTTCTTCCCAGTGGATGCTGTGTTTTGGATTTAGTATGGGATCTGGTATGTGAAGAATATTGATAATACACCGACATTGTTAGTTGTTGCTAAGACAGAAAGGACCTTTTCCAGCTTCCGAGGTTTTGCTAATGTGTAGGTGCAAGAAACTGGGAGGGGTAAAACCAGTGCAGTTGACCCAAACTGGCCAAAGAGAGTGTTCCATGCCATAAACGTCATGCTCCATATATAAGTGGAGGTTGGGTGGTGGGCAGCACTCTTGCTTTCTCCGGAAACCACTGTTCCAAGATCGCTGCTCGGGATCATTCTGAGATTGCTCTCGGTTCCATTTCACTATTACTGCTGGGGATGGACTTGGGTCAACCGGCGGTGAGAAATTGTGCATCCCTCATTGTGTATATTCTACTATCACTATATTTTCTTATTATTATCATAATTATTTTTTATATATATATTATTGTTATTATCTGTTCCTTTGCTGTCTTAGTAAACTGTCTTTATCTCAACCTATGAGTTTTCCTTTCTTTCTGATTCTCTCCCCCATCACACCCTGGGGAGGGGGAGTGTGAGTAAGTGGCTGTGTGGTGCTTAGTTGCCAGCTGGGGTTAAACCACAACAGGTGGACTGCTGCCAGCTTGTTTGCTTTAGCTCTTTTCTGAAGAAAAATAGAGCTTTAAGTGATGTCAAGTCCTATCACCTCAAAACCAGCATTCTCAGTATGCAAACAGGATTCCTTTGTCTTTTTGTCCCTGGGTAATACATGTATGGATGCATGCATTTTAAATACATAATGTTCCTTGTATGGAAAAAGAAATAATATGCTCAGTGCAGCCAGTCACCACTAACACACTAAGCACTTCAGAAGTTAGTTTTCACCTGTCATTTCTGTTGCATATATTAACAAGAATTACAGACCCAAATAAAGCTTTTTTTTGAACTACTTCTTGCATTACCAGCTTTATATCTTGAGGAAATAAATAAATGATGTTTTGTCTTGAAGATGCTGTTCTAAACAGTGTTCCAGCCAGAGGTCCCTAAGTGAAAGCATTTGCAGTAAGCAGATGTAATTAGGTCTGCTATATTAACATAATTGAGAAACAGGGGTCCAACACCTAGCATGACCCTCTGTCTTCTAGAGCAGAAAGGTACAGAAACCCTAGAGCATGCATTTAAAGAAGCTAAGTTGTGTATTCTGCTGATAGACACAGTAAAAAGTCAGTGAAGAATTTACTCACATAGCTAAAACTGAAGAAAAATTCAAGCTCTAGGCAACTGTCTAAATGTTGCGGTTACATGAGAAAAGACCTATGTGATGAAAATATCATCAGACCAATTGTGGCATCTATCACTGGATTGAATTTAACAAGACACGTTACAGTCACTATCCCAATAATTAATGAGATTCATTCAATTTTGATTTTTTAGTTTTTCTAATGTCCCATAGCTTGGGTTATAAAATAAATTGCAATGTAGTTTTGAAACCTTTCTCCTCCTTTTCAAGTCTTGGTGTTAAATCACTATTTAAACCAACACAGTCCCAAGCAAAGGCCAACATTCATATGTGCAAAAAATATTCTAGATCTCCAATATGTGTAATGTTACGTGAAAGGAAAAAAAAAAATCAGCTCTCAAACAATTTAGTGACTGGCAACCAGATTTGCATATGCAAAGTTGATACCCTATCACTGGCATAACATGTATCGCATGACCACAAGTCTGTCATCCAGCGCATAGTGACATTCACAAAAATATCTACTTTTTTTGTGAATTAAACAGAACTGGATGACTAGATGAAATTAAATCAGAACTCTCTAAAACTTGGGCCAACTACAGAATTAATTTCACTGGTCTCAAATTATGAAGCAAGTGGTTTATTGGCATTTTTGGTAGTATTCAACAACTGTCCAGTGACAAATAAATACCAACTGCAGCTGAGTGGCCGGTGCAGTGGAGACGGATACAGTGTTGAGTGACTTACCTTAACTCAAACCTCAATCTTTCTGCATCACTATAGAAAACAAAGTGTGATGACTCTTCCCTTGCTGACAATTTTAACTCTAGTAATTTTAAAAGATTCAAGGCTACCTTAAAAAAAAAAAAAAACCAAAAACAAAAACACACCAAAAACATTTTAAGTACCTGTCAAAAAACTTATCAAAATACAGTCTTTTACCTTGACACCCTCCGGAGATGACCAGACTCTGTAGATTCTCTCAATTTTAGTCTTAAAGTGCCCTAAGCACCCTCAGTTATGTCTTCGGGACATATGCAGAACTGCTCTAACTCAGCAACTATACATCTTTCACCTGTGTAAACCTTCTTGGTATCCACAAACTAGGTGGAAACTCGCCTACGGCTGGTGAGAGATAGCCTGTTAAATTGAGTTACAGCACTTTTACACACAACAGCAGAGAGCTTAGTAACAAAGAGGAAGCAGACTCACTTCTATTTGACATTTTGAAAGGCAAATACAGATCTCAGCCAGCTTTTTAAGCAATAAGAAAGTGGTTAAAAGCTCAGAGATTACTTGAGGGTCTTGTGCTTTAGGCCTTCTGGGGTCAACACAAACAAAAGGAGGAGTTTTATAAACTCTGAAACTTTCTGCTGCAAGAAAATTATGGCTACCAAAAGCATTTATGTCTTCAAATAAAAATAAAATCGCCCCCCTATACCGTGAAATTCTTGTCTATATACACAGTATGAACTGGTTGTTTTTACAAACATAGAAATGAAAGCAGTGAATTTTACTCTATGAGAGAGACTGGATATAAGCTGAACAGCCTTGGAGACACCATGTATCTGGAATACGTGATAAATAAAACACATCTTACTGGCTCAACAGGACACCTTGAAACCCTGGCGTTACAGAATGGTCTTTTATCATAAACCAGAGTAACCCTGAAATTTGAACTTTTTTTTTGTATTTTCCCTGACAGGAGAACTTGCTGTCTTACACTGTTTCATTAACACCTTCCTCGCAGCGATGAGAAGCAGGTTAGGAATCTGGCTCCATCTCTGTTTTAGGTGATGTTTGCAATTTTTTTGCCATTAGCATCATGGGAAGTTTGTCTTGAATGGCACTAAATCTTGCATGATACAAGGGGAAGCAAAACATGCAAGGTCTGGTTAGTGTAAATTGTCAGCTCATGTAGATTTTCTACATATAGAACCTGATTCTGTATAATGCTGTCAAGGCTTATCCCTGTGTGTTTTTCCTTATTAGTTGTACAAATTTTCATAGTACTGATTTCAGCTTCTCGAGCAACTTAAAAACATGCTTTAGAATTGCTGCATGTAAGACTATCAGGCCCGGTCAGCAAGGGTTTATGAAAGGCAGGCCCTACTTGATGAACCTGATCTCCTTCCATGACAAAATGACCTGCTTAGTGGATGAGGGAAAGGCTGTGGGTGTTGTTTACCTGGAATTTAATAAAGCCTTTGACATTGTTTCCCACAGAATTCTCCTGGATATCCTGGACAGCCTACTCTTTACTGGGTAAAAAACTGGCTAGATGGCTGGGCCCAAAGAGCTGTGGTGAATGGAGTTAAATTCAGTTGGCAGTTGGTCACAAGCAGTGTTACCCAGGGCTCAGTGTTGGGGCTAGCTCTGTTGAAGGTCTTTATCATTGATCTTGATGAGGGGATTGAGTGCTCCCTCAGTAAGTTTGCAGGTGACACCAAGTTGGGCAGGGGTGTTGATCTTCTTGAAGGCAGGAACGATCTGCACAGGGAGATGGACAGACTGGATCGATGGGCTGAGGCAAACTGTATAAGATTCAACAAGGCTGAAGGCCAGGTCCTGCGGTTGTGTCACAAGAATCCCATGGAACACTACAGGCTTAAGGAAGAGTGGCTGGAAAGTTGCCCAGCAGAAAAAGATCCGGGGACACTGGTTGACAGTCAGCTGAATATAAGCGAGCAGTGTGCCCAGATGACCAAGAAAGCCTGGCTTGTTTCAGAAATAGTGTGGTTAACAGGACTAGGGAAGTGATCATCCCGCTGTACTCAACACTAGTGAGGTTGCATCTTGAATATTGTGTTGAGTTTTGAGCCCCTCACTGCAAGAAAGACATTGAGGTGCTGGAGCATGTCCAAAGGAGGGCAACGAAGCTGATGAAGGGTCTGGAGCATAAATCTTACGAGAAGCGGCTGAGGGAACTGGGGTTGCTTAGCCTGGAGAAAAGGAATCTCAGGGGAGACCTTATCACTCTCTATAACTACCTGAAAGGAAGTTGTAGAGAGGTGGACGTTGGTCTCTTTTTCTAGTAACAAGTTGTTTAACGAGAGGAAGTGCCATCAAGTTGCACCAGGGGAGATTTAGGTTGGATATCAGAAAAATTATCTTCACTGAAAGGGTTATCAAGCATTGGAACAAGCTGCCAGGGAATTGGTTAAGTTACCATCCCTGGAGATATTTAAACAATGTGTAGATGTGGCACTTAGGGACATGGTTTACTGGTGGACCTGGCAGTATTAGATTTACAGTTGGAATCAATAATCGTAAGGGTCTTTTCCAACCTAAATTATTCTATGATTTTTAACTTCTATATTTTTTTCTCTCACTCACAGTTTAAGACCCTACATTTCATCCATGAGATGCTGATGGGATTCTGTGTTTTGTCAGTCTGTTTATTCTTACTCTTTTATACATCTGTTGTGTAATCCCTCTTACTTAGTGTGTTCATCACTGTATGGCTTCTAAAGCATGTTCATAAGTAGTGATTCTCAGTACATTAGAAGGCAACACTTAACTGGAAATCATTGCAGGAAACTTACCTTTTAATAGAATTTGGCTTTTTTTCTGGTATGTTCTGAGTCCTACTAAATCACAGGAAGAAAAAGGGATTTACATTCATTTATTAATTCTGTTTAAAAGACATTAGAGTTAAGAATGATCATCATAAAATCTTTTTTTTAAAAAAAATCTATCAGCATTATTTTTGCATAGAGTAGTGCACTGTACAGTATTTATAAATCAATAAACATTCGGGAAATTGTAACAGTCTTTACTGTTTTCTTATGAGGAGAGGTAACTAATATATATTGTGTTCTGCATGACATTTAAAAGCAAGAAGGAAATGCACAAACAGTGGAAGCAGGTACAGGTATCCTGGGAAGAGTTACGGGATGTCGTCCGGTTGTGTAGGAATAAAGTCAGGAAGGACAAGGGGCAGCTTTGGCAAATACAAAGAATAAGAAAGGCTTCTATAGGTACGTCAGCCAGAAAAGGGAGGTTTAAGAAAGCATACTCCTTCAGATGAACACTAACGGCAAAGTGGTAACAACAGACGAGAAGGCTGAGGTACTCTATGACTTTTTTGCCTCAGTCTTCACTGGCAGCCTCTTTTTCCACACCTCTCAGATGGACGGACATGAAGGCAGGGACTCAGGGAGGAAAGTCTCTCCCACTGTAAGAGAAGGTCAGGTTTTTGACCACCTGAGGAAGTCAAGTCTATGGGACCTGATGAGATGAATCCCAGAGCCCTGAAGGAAGGGGCTGATGTAGTTACCAAGCCACTCTCCATATTTGAAAATTCACGGCAGTCATGTGAAGTCATCAGCCAACAGCAGATGGACTAGATGAACTTTAAAGGTCCCTTCCAACCCAAACAGTTCTATGATTCTGTGAGGGGTAATGGTTTTAAAATAGAGGGAGGTAGATTTAGATTAGATATTAGGAAAAAAGTTTTTTAAATGAGGGTGGTGGAACACTGGAACATGTGTTCCAGAGAGGTGGTGGATGCCCCATCCCTGGAAACATTCAAGACCAGGCTGGATGAGGCTCTGAGCAACCTGATCTGGTTGGGGATGCCCCTGCTCCTTGCAGGGGGGTTGGACTAGATGACCTTTGAAGGTCCCTTCCAACCCTAACCATTCTATGATTCTTTAACTGTCAAATAAGAGGTGACAGAGCCTTTGTCTGACAGTGTCTAATTGCATTTACCTTTATAAACAAAAAGATTAGTGTATGCTGGAGATGCATATACTCCAGAGAATATTATCAATTGCCCTTCAGAATGAGAATCCTGAGGATGACAAGAGTCATTAAAAGTCAGGCTCCAAAGGTAAAAAACTAAAACCCTAGAAAAACTAGAGATCATATCACCCTATTACCATACCTGTAAAATAAAAAAAAAAAAAAAGTGGGCTTTTAAAATACACATAATTTATTGTCTTTTTTTAAATTGTTCAAATTTGCATAAATTTACATAAATGGTCCAGGAACAGCCTCCCTGACTCTGGCCACCTTATTCTCTATGTCTTTTATAAACATGCATTCAAAGAATGAAGGTGGAGGACAGGGAATTAATTTCATAGATGAATACTGCCAGGTTATATGTTTTGTATTATGGAGGACAGTTTGAAACTACCATGCAAGTCAATTAACAAATGAAGCTAAGGTTTTACATAGCCGTTTCTTACTCTGGACCAAATTGTTGTGACTATTAAAGTGGTGTAAATCTGGATTAATTACACTGAAGTAAATTGAATTATTTCAAAATTACACCAGCATATCTACTGCTTATATCTACTAGGGCTACCTTAACTGAGCATTGAGAAAGCTACTATAAGTACAAGCACAGCACAACTAAGCAAATGAAATGGAGTTATTTGCATTGTAGGAAATTCCTCACTGCCTTTTTTTAAATATGCATCTGTCCTAGAATCTCCTATGCTTTTCTTTTTCCATGATTTCTAGAAAGTACACATTGGAAATAACTGCTTTCATTTTTTTTCTAATATATTCCTAGAAATGTGTTCAGCTCTGTTTAATACAGCCTGGAGAAATAGCGGATGAGTCCTTTGGAAATAATAGCAGGAGACACTGCAGTTATGGGTTTTATTGTTAGTCATACACAAGAGATGGCAAAATAAGGAATGTAGTTCTGATATGAAAATTAACTTTATCTGAACAACATTGTATGGTTCTAGTTTCAATTTTAAGGAGAGCTTTCAGATTTAATATGCTAAGCGTCTGACATTTATTTCCTTTTGCTGCCAGTTCTTTATGTCAATGGTCAAATAACCTTTCCATGCTTCTTGGTGCTAGTGTCATTCACACTTTTCAAACTCTTCTGCCTTTAACACCAACACAAATTAACTGGCTGAGAGTGTAATAAATAGATCCACAAGGGACTAAGTATTGAGCAGGTGACATTTTTTTGAGAGAAACCACAATTTTCAGAGTGCACATTTCTTTTCATTAGGTAGCTCCTCCCTTCTGAGTTGTTAGCTTTTCTGTAGCATATATACATACAAATAACAGCAGTCCCTCCAAGCTCTGTGATTTCTCCAAAGGTATGCAAGGGGAATCCAGAACTGCTGGTGAGTCACCACCAGGTTAAGAGGGCATTTTTCAGAGGACTAGAGCTAGGACATCCATCGCTTTCTTCTGTGACTCACTTGTTTCCTGAAACAGCAAGTAGCTGGGCTTGAATGTAATATAAACTGCTTTAAGGTATTAGCTTACGAAAGAACATCAAATCTGAGTTATTTCTGAAGCATCAGCAAGTGTATCTAGTCCAACACTTTCTCCATGTAATCATGAAGTCTGTACCATGAAGTATGTTTGCTGTAAAGCTGTATGTCTCCTCTTTTGCTTGTTAATTAACATCTTCAGTATGCCAGAAGCTAAGCAGCATAAAATGACCACACCGTTCATGGAGGCTAGTCTGGCTCACAGGGTTTTCTTCCCTTGCATGTTCTTCTCCTATGCTCTGAGATGAAGGGCAGATGGGGAAGCTCTGTTTACAGGACTGCTATAGCCTGGGGCCACTTAACAGTTCAAGTCCAGTTCCTGGGCCAAAGCTAAATCATAGGACAAGGGCTGTGATGACACTCAAACTAATAGGTAATCCTAATGCCTAGTGTCAGGAAATAGTAAAACATCAAGGCCAGCTCAGGGAAGTTTCAGGATCCACCTGTATACTCAACCCATGTCTCACGACAACGGACTGGGACTCCCAGGGAGATATTTCTCATTTGTGATGCATTCACAGAGGTCTGCTTTCCTCAGCTCCCTACAGTACCAGTCTGCCTTCTGGCTCCAGGCCCCACAGAGACTTTGCTATGCTCTGCTAGAGTTGGGTACTTGTTTCTCCCAGTTCCCTTCCTGCTTTGTACCACCACAAAAATAATATATCATGTTTCTAGTACAGAGAAGTAATAATAAAAAATGGAAGATCACTCCAGTATCAATTTTCAACATTTCCAGTAATTCAGAATAAACATCAGCATAGATGTCTCTGTTTCTGGAGGAAGAGCGTGGCTGATTAAAGACTTTAAATAGCTTTCTCATTGTTTGAGAAATCAATCCAGGGTGAAATTCTGGAAGGTACAGTTCGCACTCAATAAACTTATTAATTGTGACTGGCAAATCCAACAGCATTTTAATCTTACTAATATCCATCCCAAGATTTTTGTGGCACTCAATTTTTTGGTTAATGCAATCAGGAGCTTTTCAAGAGTTAGCAGAAGCATTCACAGTGTTTGAACTAGAAATTGAAGACTGGAGAAAGAGGTGGGAAGAGAAGAGGCTATCTGAAGAATGATTAACAAGTCTGCTGCAGTATGTCGACTTGCAGATAAACAAGGAATTATCCCTTGCAATGGTGCAATGTTTGGGATTTATAAGAGAACCTGAACGAGATCACTGAAGCATCTTTTTTTTTCCTCTCGATTTACTAGAGACAATATAACTTCCTTCAGTAACTACCATAGAAAATGAAGTGGTTAATAGAGACTTTATATTTTAATTAACTTGCAAAGGAAGTTTTCCAAAGTGCAAAGGCTAGGTTTACATGAGCACTGAACGCATACATCCTCCCAATACTGTGTGGGCAGTCAGTCGCAGTACCAGCATATGCAGCAGTTTTACATGCAGCCAACATTTTTGCTCCCATTTGTGAATGCGAATGTGCTGCTGTGACACTGCCTTACGGATATGCCTTTCTGAAACCCAGAGATTAGATTTGTGAACAGTCATTAGATATCTCTCTTTTTCTTTAATAAATGCAAACTTTGTATCAGAGAAGGTATTTTATTCTGACTTACAAAGGGCTTCTGTAAATTCAGTGCTCCCTAATTATGACTTTATGAAGTCACTTCAGTGACTAGCCTTTGTCTAATGCAACTGATCCTGCTTGTTCTACCCTTGTAGATCATCCCTTTGCTAGAAATGACACTGTCACCCTTAGTATTGTTTGTGGCTGTGCAAAGTCTGGCTCAGAACAGTCAAATTTCCAAGTCCTTCAGGACCCTGAAAATGGCATAGCATCACTTAGTCTGCCTAGGAGGTGTCAGAGACAGCACAATCATATCAGTGCTCCAATCCCAGCAAGCAACAGCACTGCCAAAGATCTTCCTAAGCTCCTGTTATTGAGAAGGGTCCAGAGACACATCCTTTTCCTGCTCAGATACAAATTCCCACCATGTCCCAGCCACTTGCTTTCTCCACAGACTTGTACACAAATTCTTTGTTGTGGTTTAACCCCAGCTGGCAACTAAGCACCACACAGCTGCTCGCTCACTCCCCTCTGGTGGGATGGGAGAGAGAATCGGATGGGTAAAAGTAAGAAAACTTGTGAGTTAAGATAAAGATCGTTTAATAGATAAAGCAAAAGCCATGAATGCAGATAAAACAAAACAAAAAATCTGTTCATTGCTTCCCATTGGCAGGCAGGTGTTCAGCCATTTCCAGCAAAGCAGGGCTCCATCACATGTAAAGGTTACTTGGGAAGCCAAACACCATCACTCCAAACACACCCCCTCCCTCCCCCCTTGCTTTTTCTTCCCCCAGCTTTATATGCTGAGTGAGATGTCACATGGTATGGAATATCCCTTTGGTCAGTTGGGGTAGCTGTCCCAGCTGTGTCCCCTCTCAACTCTTTTGCACCCCCATCCCACTTGCTGCTGGGGTGCTGTGAGGGGCAGAAAAGACCTTGACTCTGTGTAAGCACTGCTCAGCAATAGCTAAAATATCCTTGTGTTACCAACACTGTTTTCAGTAGAAATCCAAAACACAGCCCCATACTAGCTACTGGGAAGAAAATTAACTCTGTCCCAGCCAAAACCAGCACACTCTGTGTTGCAAAGCTTTTATTTATTTGTACCTTTGGTGTATGCACGCACCTCCTAATCAGCTCCACTAAAAGCTGTCCCTTGAATTGTGGCAACACCAGCATGTGATTCAGAGTGCAGGGATGATGCCTTGAAACCCCTATTGGCACTGCCTGAGCAACTCCTGTGCTACAAACCACAAGGACTGCCAAATTCCCAGCTTTCAGACACACACCTTCTGCTGGCATGCTTTCTCTAAGTTATGTCTCCTTTGACCAGAAAAGTACTGCAAGCAAAAAATGAAAACAGAAATGGCAAGAACTGTCTCCAAGCTCAGGCAGCCAAAGGGCACTCAAGAGAACTCATTATAGAGATGCAAAGTAGTTAAAGTTGCTGCAAGAACTTCAGGAAATTCCAGAAGAGTTTGAGACAGACTTAACTAGATATTGGAAGTTTAACTCAGAATAAGAAATGTTAACCATGCTTGTATCTTTATAAATGTTAAGAAATTCTTTTTCCACTAAGTCCCCTGATTTTCAGACACCTGAGGAATCATCTAAACCTGATTTCTAAATGTGCATCCTCTTCAACCATTACACAACATCCTTCAGTTTAAGCTCATTAGGGCTGAAATGATCACTGTTCATCTTTTTTCTCTAAACAACAGTCCCTGGTGAGAATGCTGCATTTGTGAAGTTACTAACACAGTAACAAGTGTATAAAATGGATAAGCCAGGCCAGTTATTGTCCTTTTCACAAGTTCCTCTCCCTGTAACAGACATAAGTAACTTGCATTTGCTTCTGCCTTCAACAGGACAGTGCTAAACAAATGGCAAACCTCATCTAAAAAGATGTTCTCAGCTGTCCATTTTCCAACGTGAAGTCTTAAGCCATAATCACATATACCTTTAGATACCAAAAAATCTGGGGCATGCACTAGGATTTTTGAAAGTACAAAGGTAGCTAGTGACAAGTTTTATTCTGGATTCCTAGTTCATCGGTTCTGATGATACCTAAAACCTGGGGCACAAGGCTACATCTTTAGACACTTAGATACCTGTAAAAATGGACATGGCTTTCCACATTAAGTGCCAGGCCGACAGCATCACATGATGAATCATAATACAGCTCATTTTATTTTAAAATGGCTATAATTAATGCTGCGTATGTATATGCACCTGGTGTACTTTTACATGTTTTTCTGAGTTTAACCTTATGCATCTAAGCCTCAGCTCACTGACTCATAGTAGGGGAAAGGTTAACATTTTCCACTTTCAACCTCTGTCTTATAAATAATTTTAGAACTTTGAAAAATATTTTATCCCAAAACTACACATACAACTCCTCCGATAGCCAAAGAATTACTTGGGTTTTTCATTGGACTCCAATGAATTGAGTCTCAACTGACTTACCAGTGCTGCTGACAACTCCGTAGTTGTATTGATCATATATAACAAATACTGTAACGGGGTCACTGTTCTGCACGTTCTCTTCTTACTCTTTCATCTCTTCCTAGGCATTAAAACCAAGATTTTTGCAGTGCACTTGATACCTATTGGTTTAAAAGAGACCAAACACATTCACTTGGGGAATACGAATGGAAGTTACAGCAACCGCTTGCAAAGCCCTTGAAATGATCTGCCTGGTTTGGGCTACTTTCTGTAGCAGGGGTCATGGAAGTAGCAAAGCTGGAAAAAAAGATTTTAAAATGTGGCAATGAAAGAGAGGGAGAAGCAAATATTTGACAAATCTTTATTGTTTACTGAAAGGTTACTCTCCCAGTTGAGAACTGGAGCAGGTACGTCTAAGGTGAAGTAGAAGACTCAATTTTCTGGCAGGAAAGGGGACATCCAAGGCTGCAGGGCTCTCTTACTGCTGGAGCTCAAAGGAAATGACTTGCAACTGTCAAGGAATTAATATAAGACTTTTAAAGTTAAATCTCAACTTTCTTAAGCAGGAAGAAACAGAGGAGTTTGAAAGTGGATCAGCACTGATTAAGCAGCATATGCAGCTGAAGACATTTAATGCACGGAGGTGTGAGGGGAAGGCTTCTGATTCCTAGCTGGGGAACCTTCCCTGGTCTCAGCCCCCTCACAATCCCTTCAGGGAAAGCCAAGGAAGGGCCTTGAGATGTACGAAAGACTTCTCTGGTTCAAAGGTGTCTACAGGCACTGGCTGAAGCTTATTCCTCCCCGGCCTCGGGAATACCAAAAGCCCAGTCTTTTGCAGGAGGCACAGGATGGTTTTCCTCCACTGATGGGAGTGATTAGCAGGGGCTATTGCAGACACCCTTCAACATTTTCACTGAGCAAGAATTTGAACACTGGTAGAAGCATATGTGCCGCTGCTGGCTGTAGAGTAGCTCACGTTGGTCAAAGACTGTACTTATTATCTATCATTAAAATTCATTCCCTAAGTATATCACTAATATATTCATAACCTAATTCCATAATGTTACTCTGTAATTATTTCAATCTAATACTGCATCTATGTAACATACATATCTGAAGACCTTAGTGACTGAGCACTGAGGACTGAGATACCTTATGACTAATTTATGAGCATTTTGTCCTCCAGCTCATAATTATAAAGTCAGAACTCTCTATTAGAGGACAACGGGACTTTAGGAAAGAAATCTAAACCTCTGTGGCTGACAGGACTGGACATGCAACACCAAATCAGTGATTTTTCTATTCCACAATTCCAGCACTGAGCTAGGCATTTTACTATAGCTGAAATATCTAAATGTGGATTTTTAAATAATAGATAGGAATTTCTATTTTATCAGACTATAAAAATATTTGCAGATAGTTGTGCCAAAATCAGTTTCCATGGAAGGAGAATAAAGATGCACACATACCAGAATGAGACAGAAAGGATGATCCAGCAATTAGGCCATCAGCTAAACAAGGGGATTTTTTTCTCAGTTCTGCCCTCTTTTGAATTTATTGAGTGGCTTAAGGACAGTGTTTCCTCCACATTCACCCTTTTCATAGTGCTATAGCTGGCTTTCCTGTTCTGCGCACAAGTCCTAGGCAAAGTAAACTAGCGAGTGTGCCAACCTCCCTTCATACACATCGCAACTGCTCCAAACATCGTATTCAAGATAGGGAGTACCTGACAGTGCCTCTTCTTTCTCAGTGTCACTGGCAGTTTGCTCAGTCATCCCTGTCTTCTATTACAATAAGTCTTCCCTTGTCTGTACAGTCTGGGATGGGGGAAGTCTTCAAGTGCTGTTGTGATTGAGGCAAACAGTCCTGAACTCAAAAGACTAGAAGCTCAACCACAGAACAGTGGTGGCTATCCCGACAAAGTAACTACTTCTAGCTCAAAAATTCTTTTGAAAAAATGAGTGTGCAATTTACTTATGAAGAATTTCTAATAATTGTAGTGTGGTAACATGAGCAAGGAACCTATAAAACCAAAAGAATATTCATTTCATTTCCAGTCCTGGGTATCATTACATTCAACTTTGATGCCTGAAGCACAACCTAATTACACAGATTTTTCAGATGGAGCCTCTTCATTTTATATGCTTTTATCAATCCAAATCAATTTAGCACACTGCCTCCAGAGCCCTTGAAAATGCGGAGGCTTTTGTCGCCGGTTTCTGTGGCAAGTGTTGAAAAACTCCTAGCAAGTTTCCTAAGTAGCAAATCCCCAGAAGTGTTTTTTCATCAGTTTTAATAGCTTGCTGTGTGACTGCTCAGCCAGTCCTTCCTGCTAAAAGATTCTGCAGTGTCTTCCTTACTAAGTTAAGTGTAAAACATGAGTTGTATTTCTCTGCCTATAGGAGGGGTTCCAACTTTCTTATTGCATCCCACATAAAGAGAAATTCACTTATTTCGTTGACACTCAGTGGTGTGAAGAACAGACTGATTGTCTACCCTCTGCCTTCAGACAGGTAAGAAGAGGCAAACTTTGCAGTCATCACATCTGCATGGAAGAAATTTTGTTGTTAACTTTCCTCCTTGTAGCTAGCTACCGGAAGGAACATAAATTAGAAGAAAGCTTTTTGAGTCTGACATGCTTTTAGTGGCTGGATTTTCCTGCGGTCAGCAGAAGATGTCTGCCAGCAGCACTGTAAGCTGGAGCATGGCCAGGGTTTCTGCCATAAACCTCAGAGGTATATTTGCCCTTATGTAATAACAGTTATCACAAAGGATCCCAAAGTGCTTTGAAACTGCACAAGACATATTCAGGGAGTCATTCATCACTAGGGCTTCTCTGGGGCACAGATGTGCCTGCACACACTGTCAACTTCTGGGGTCTTAAATAGCAGCATCTTCCCCTCAGATTTTTAAAGCATGGAGTGGGTAGTGTCTGTGCTCAACTGACTCTTGTCTATGGTGTTTGTCCTATTTAAAATAGAAATGGGAAACTACAGTAACACTGAGCATCATTTTGGCTCAGTTCCTTGCAAGTGTTTCTTTACAACATAGATATATATGCTTGTTGCTGTTTTAAGACCAATGTGGTACAACTCCCTGAGCTGTTGAAATCTGTTGAGACTGTCACCGCAAGTTCTTCAGGACTTGACTGGGGTCCTCATGTCCTTTGGAAGTCTGAGCTACCAACATTCTCCTAGATCTGAGGCAGCTTGGCTTATGGCCAGCTCCTGAGCATTTTTATAACAATTTGGCGTTACATAGTATGTATCTGAATATTACCTTAAGGTCTTGAAATATCTTCTATGGACACTACCTCCTTCTCTCCTTTCTGCTGTAAATACTTGAACTGTATCAAGTCATTTCCAAACTATTTGTCATTCCTGCCTGAAATGGGTAATAACAGCTATCTTCATTTTGAGATCCTTCAGAGTAAGGGATAGAAGAGAGATCATACAATTACAAGGTTGGGAGATGCTTCATTAAATCTAGTATCTATAAATGCTTAGAACAGGAAAACAAGATTATAAAATTGTTGAATGACATTCTTTTTTTTTTTTTCACTCAGAACAAGAAAAGACTGTCATAGACATCACCAAACTAATGAGCAACATGAGGCACTTCAAAATAAAATCCAGTACATGTGAACTAGGAAAAAAAAAAAAAAAATCAAATATAAAAATAACAAGAGAACAGGACATACCACCCTAGGACTGAGGGAAAGCCAAATAGGTACAAATAGCAAGACAATGAGAGTTCTGGTCTTGACACATACCCTAATCTCATCTTAGAAAGTAGGCAGTGATATCCAAAGGCTAAAAACCAGTAAGAGTTATAATTTAGAACTAGTTTATGTGTATCAGGAATATTGCATCAACTGAAGCCAGATCAAGAGCTTGTTGCCAATCCATTTTGATTACAGTGGACTTAATGATCTCAGGGACTCAGAGTCTTACAATTATGAAAACATCATACCACAGCAATACTCTAAACGAGACGAGAGTACCCTTACACTGCATAATAGCAACAAATGGGTGAATGCCCCTCATCAGGAAAGTCAATCCAATACACCATTTGAAGGGAAGCTGTGTCCTGTGAGCTCTGGTATTGGTGTCTGATGGATGGTCATTTGTTGTTGGCTAGAATGAGGGAGACCCCATTACCAGGCTGTTGTGATAACCCTAAAAAACACAATCCTAAAAAATGCTCTAGCAAATGATCTCAGAAAAAAAATATTTGAAATGTTTGAAGCACTCTATTTCCAGAAAATTTCTGACATTATATGATTATTTCAGATAAAAGCCAATTCAAAACTAGAACACAGATTCTTTTTAAAGCTTGCTTTCCTAAGAAGCGATATTTATGCACCTCTGCTGTCTATTTGCTCATCTCTGTAGAAGAGAGAAGGGCAAATTCGTGATGTTTTGATAAAAAGTATTTTTAAAGTATTGCAAAATAAAACAAAAATTAATCTTTCCTAAAGTGATTTTTGCAAAATTAAAAAAAAAACCCTAATGCTTTCCCCAAAAACTCCATTTGGTGAACCAGTGCCTATTTGATTTATAAATAAAGTGCGCTGCATGCAATCTCAGCAAAGTTCATTGCTAGTAGACATGTTGGAATAAAATAAATCTGTTTCACGTAAGTATTCATAGTGTACATTCAATAATATTTGGTTCCACTACTCTAACCCAAGAAATAAGAGATATCCGAAAACTATGTCATAAATCAAATCAAATATAGAATAAGTTGACCAGTAAAACTCATTGCAAAACATATTTGATATATGATATATGATAAGGTCTCAAAGGCAAAGGTATGGCACACAGAGATGAGAAAGTGATGTGGCATGGTGGAAATTATAGACTAAATAAAATATTCCTTTGGCTCAAATTTTTGTAAAGGCTGTACATTATCTTTATCATTCATATACTTGTCACATATCATTCACATAACTGACAACCCACTGCCCCAAAAAGTGATGTCTAAGAAAACACGATGGAGAAGGACAATGGAGGAACAGTAGGATGAACTGAATAAGACCATGTAGGACAGATGTCCTCTGAATAAAGCTGAGAGGCAAGGCTATTGCCTTGCATGTCATTTTGAGTTCACTGAGGCCTTGAGATTAAGAAATGTGTGATCAGCAACGTAAGAGTCAGATTTCTAAAACACATGTAATGGCAGATATTGAGCACCATCAATAAGAAAAACACATTTCGGTGGGTGTGCTTGGCAAGAACCAGGGCAGCAGGTCTCATCTTCTAACGCTCTGCCCAAAAGGGAGCAGAGGGTACACTGCTTCAGTCCAGAGCCACTTCCCTAACGTGAATCCTTTCCACTGGGTCATCAGTTACACCATCAACTTTTACTACTGGTTTCATATTCTGGCTGTACGAAGGAAACACTTTAAAAAAAAAAAAAAAGAGAGAGAGAGAAAGTAGTTTCAAAACTACACATATTTTCAAACAAGCCCAAGGCCAAGTGCAGTATTTGATATTACTCTTACCTACCTAACCCCTTTTACTTACTCATTTTTCAGTTGATTATGTTGCCTTAAGGAATATTCATTAAAACAAGCAAGACGTGAAGCAATCCATATATCGACAATGTCTCTACAAAGTCTTAAGGAGTTGCTTAGATCAGCAGGAAGCAGAACTGTAACAATCTGAGAACCTCACAATTATCCCAGCTACCGCTTGTCAGTCCCTCCATATAAGTAGACTCTTAGAATCATAGAATCATAGAATAGTTTGGGTTGGAAGGGACCTTTAAAGGTCATCTACTCCAACCCCCCTGCAAGGAGCAGGGACATCTTCCACTAGATCAGGTTCCCCCTCTGGACTTGCTCCAACATGTCCACATCCTTCTGATGCTGGACACAGTACTTCAGGTGAGGTCTCACCAGAGCAGAGTAGAGGGGCAAAATCCCCTCCTTTGACCTGCTGGCCACACTCCTTTTGATGCCACCCAGGATGCGATTGGCTGCCCATGCTGCAATCACATACTGCCAACTCATGTTGAGCTTCTCATCCACCAGCACTTCTACGTTATTCCAGAAGCCTGCCTGACTCCATGATTTTATAATCCATCACTAGAGTGATCACTACAGCAAATTAGCTGCATGAAAGAGTGAAGAATTATGTGGCAACACAGTGGCAAGACGGTCAGCACAAACAAGAAGATTTGCAAGAGAAAGTGTTGCTTTTTCATTCTTGTCTTTGACTCAGCATCAGCTGTATCTTCTAGTGCAGCAGCTGGCCTGGATACAAGCAGTTGAGAGATGTGCTTCCTTCCAGATGCAAAGAGCATATGTTTTCCAGCTAGGATATGTGTAAATATGTATTTTTCTGCTGTTATTCAGAGAGACCTCTGCACTAGCTGAGCATCATTTCAAGTAAGTATATGTCGTTTTATCCTACCAGCCAGTTTGCTCCATATCATAAACAAACAAAAAAAAAAAGCCCATTTAACAACACACACAGCCGATATGGCCACTTGCTACCAGGAGCAGACCATTCACGGGATCTCTGGTGTTGGAGGGAACAAAAAACCGCTTCACCTTTGACCTTCTGATTGATATCCAAGAAGGTTTTTCACAACTCTAAGTGGTATGATAGCTAAGTAATCATACCATCAGCACAGAATTTGTTAGCAAGAGAAAATCCTTGTGTACAAAAGGCCCCATATGGCTATGCATGTATTTTTCAAAGAGAAAATAATGAAGCTGTCTCTTTCATTACACATTAATGGCTTCTTTATTCTCTGCAGGAAAATAATCAGCCACTGAAGAGAGAATACAGAATGAGACTCGTGTGTCAGTTAGTTGCAGATTTATTTTCATGGCTTAATCTTTGTCTGGGGATTTTCATGTTAACTAATCTGCCTCTTAAAAATAATATTTTTTTTAAGGATTTGGCACTTTGAACTATAATAGGAAATGTAATATTAGAATAAATATATGACTGGCTGAAAGCAATCCTGAATATCCAGATATCGCAGACTGACTCCAGATTTCTAACTCACTCGCATGGAGGCCGAAGTAGCAGCCTGTACCTGCAATCAGAGACATGCTAAAGAAACAGCCTGTATTTTAATGGACTTTCAAAAGCAATTTGATTTGATTTTGAGTCTTTTAGGAGTCTTTTCTTATTAAGCTAACCACACATTTATCTTGTTTACAGTGTACTTACAGAAAGCCATTTCTCTGTTTTTTTTCTAACTCAGGGTAAAACTGTTTGCACACCTGAAAGTAAATGCTGTGAATTATAATATTTTTTTCCTATTTGGCAGTAGGATTACCTAGCAAAAAAAACCCAGTGCTTTACTTTTGTCTAAAAGGGTAATTCCAAAATTGGCAAGACTTCAGAGGACCTGTAGGTCATTAACTTTATAAGCCTTATTTTTAACCCAGATATTATATTCTTCAAACAAGGACAAAAGTCAGATTTTAGCAGATAGCTTGAAATGTGAATCAGAATCACTATCTAATGTTTGCCCTAACTAGCAAAAGAAATTCAAAAAGAACATTATATTTACTTAGAGTATACATATCTCCAGCGAAGTGAAGGCACTAGCTTTGTTTCTTGCAGCAGGAAACAATTTAGTATTACACATGGATGTTAATATTCCATTATCTTTATAAATTTATTAGGATCCTCAAAAGGTTTCTTACAAAACAGCTGCCATCTAAGCATCAGCTGAAATATTCTTTTCTGTAAGTTAATATATCAACATACTAGAAACAATGGTTTTAATGTTATTATGAATTTTTAAATATCTTCATTATCTTAATATCTTAATTTTATTAAAAGCAACACCATTATTCTGCATTTCTCTTATTTCAGGCAGTACATGTATGTAGTTCTGGTGAGTTAGCTGCTTAAATTTAATAATTCTTCTGCCAATCTAAAAATTTTTGAAGATTAATATTGTAGCCCAGACTGAGTAGAGTGCCAGAGGAGTAACAAAATGCATATCTCTAATGATCAAAAATAAATGTATTTCAACACTCAGTGTACTCATACAGATGAAAGAATAATTTCTAAAATCTTCAACATCTATAACAATACACTTTTGATAGTATTAAAGGATATTATAAAATTACTATTTATTACTTAATCATAGGAATTTATTCTGGCAGATCCCTACCTTATTCAGTGCTTCCAACAAACAACACTAGCAGATTTTCCTCTTCATCACCAGTTATTCTCAGAGTCTTTCTCTTACAACTCAATTGTATTAATAGTGGTAATCACATGTTCTCTAGGATGATCTCTGTATATCATTTTAGCATTTCATAAAGTACCTAGATCTAAGTGATATTGCTACCGTTATTTTAGAGATGGAAAAATGAGAAAGAGGCATACTAAGGTCAAAACATTTCACCAGTTTGAAGTATACTGTTTGCGGATACCTTATTTTGTGAGAGTTTTGCATTCTGTAGCACACCATGTATGGAAAGAAGAGCTCTCCATCATTTCATTTGCAGTTATGTTAAGGTCTCATCAGATGTTCTCCAGATAGGACCCCATGAGATGAACAGAGCATCCATAAAATGTTGACAGCTACCAAAGATTACGTTTGGTCAGCTAGTGTAGAAGTAAATAGGAGTCAGCGGCAGCGGCAGGGCAGCTGTCATTTCTTCCAGGTAATATCCAGCTTCATCACTCAGGCTTCCCTTTCCTCCAAGCTGCTTGTCTTGTTCAGCAGGTGCCTTTCTGACCCTGCCCTGCGCAAGGGAGAGTACTCCCTTTCATCTCTGCTCTCTTGTGTGGTCATTGCTTGGCTGCAAAGCAAGCCCCTCACTCATGCTCACTGCGGCAGAAGACCTAACGAGAAAAACCCATAAGCATGAAATTAAAGTGAAGTGAAGTAACATTTACAAAGCACTGACATAAGCCACACTTTCAGTCTTCTTACTGAAGTTCTGCAACCTTTGGCCAAATCGCTTTGCACTCTTAAAAATAACATAAGCACAGAGTAAAGGAGTATTTTCCCACTTGTTTTTTTCTGTAAAAATTACAGAAAATAGCAGAATGCTCATATTAAGCTTTCTTATTTGAGCATGTCATATTAGCTCCCAAGAGTCACTTCCAAGCTTTGGATCTTTGCATCCACCACTCCTCTCGCTGCCTCTGGAGCCGCTGAGGGACTGGTCGCAAGAGGACCCTGTGGTCCCCCAACGCTGATGAGCATTAGGGAGGGCTGAAAGATGTGCTTTCCTCATGGACTCCCTCCTCCAACCTCCCTTTCATCAGTCCCCAGCTGCTGGTCCCAGTCATGTATTTTCCCTCTCCACCGCCCTTTCTACACGGCCGGTGCAGGCAGCCCGTGATGTTCACAGTTCCTTTCCACCCTGCCCATCTGGGGATCTCCTCTCCTCCACAGGCTCCCTACAGCACTGGAGCTGCACAGACAAGTATGTACTATAGTACAGAGAAGTGCCATTCTTCTGGTTCTGGCCTGAGCAACTAAAGATATTTTTGGCCCTTGGTTGGAGTATGTTCAGCTGGTTTTTAGGGATTAGTATCCTAGTCCTGTAACAGCTAGTTTTCTTCTAGTTTATAGAGGGCACACTTATAATAATTTGTTTCTAAGTGGAAGCATTATTAAGCTAGTCCTAGCCTATAAATAAATTGTATTTGATTTCTTGATACAGACCTTTAGACTGTTCTGTGGTATCTAACGACCAAGATAAACTTATGTTTATTACATTCATGAGAACATTTGAAATTTAAGTGATGCTCACTAGAGGTGTAAGTCATCCAGGTTTCTCTCCTTCTTTCTGGCATGAATGCTGACATGTAAGAATCAAACATTTGCTTTCCAAGAAGATGCTTTGGTATAAATCTCTTGTAAAGAATCTCATTTATCCACTTCAAGTTCTAATGGATAACAAAGATGAAACAGGAAGAACAATGATAAATCAAGTTTGCCTGAACACTAAATGCATATTCATGGAAATGCCTTGCTCTATAGTCATCTATTGGTGGTATTTGGAAAGGACACTTTCATTTCACGTCTCCAGTAGCTCCACAAATAGTAATTACTCATAATGAAAGAAAAGGTACTTCTGAAAATACTGTATAGCAGAAGTGGAAAAGAAGAAAAACACAAAGCTTAAACAGAATTAGTTTCTATAAATATTTGCACTATTCCACTCTGTGGCACTTTGTAACACTTGTATTATCATTGGTTTCCTTTTATTTATGGGGCTGTCATAGTTTAGCCCCGATCAGGACCAGACTATACAGTCTCTCTCTCACTCCCCCCACCACCCAAAAGAATAGGGAGAGATAATAAAAGAAAAAAAGCTCAAGGTTTGAGATAAGAACAGGGAGAAATCCTTAGTTACCGTTATGGGCAAAACAGACTCGACCTGGGGAAAATGATTTATTGCTAAAACCAAAGCAGGATAACGAGACAGAGAACAAGATAACCTCTCCCCACCCCTCCACCTCTACCACCTTCCCCCCACACCAGGCAGCACAGGGGCGAAGAGGGAATGGGAGTTATGGTCAGTTCATCACACATTGTTTTACACCGCTATTTCATCGTCAGGGGAAGAACTCCTCACATCCCTCCCCTGCTCCAGCATGAGGTCCCTCCCCTGGGCTGCAGTCCTTCAAACTGCTCTGGCGTGGGTCATTTTTTCTTACAGAAGCTGCCACTGTAGCCCCCCCCTCCTAAATAAAACCAGAACAGGGGTTCATGAACTTTCTAGGTAGGCATTGCACAGACAGTATGATCAAGTTTTAATAGCTTTACAAAGCTAAAGGAACACTTAATAGAAACAGCAGGACAGAGCAGCATGCATTTATGAGGTCAGCAGATGCCAAAGGACCATCATTACAATAAAGCTCAAATACTACTTAAAAGCAGCCATCAAGAGGCAACTTGAAGTGCTGAGGGATGTTTAATCTTCACTGTCAGTCACCTGTGAAGCACTAACAGCCATCATCATATTGGCCATCAGAATATTAGTTAAAATGCCACAGGCACTTCAAAGTACCCTGGCAAGAGCAAAACTTAAAGAGCTGTTGCAACAGTTCCACTACATTTTATGAAACTGGAGAGATTTATCTCTATCACCTTGCCTGCCAGAGCACCTTAGCAAGTGCATACTTGAAGGTTGTAAAAGAAAACTCATCCATGGCTTGCTGCAGTAGATACAGCTCTGTAGTTTTCCTCCCAGAATGAGCAGCACTCCAAACCACAGCAGGAGCTTTGGGTTCAGATAGTGCCAACCACACTGAGTTTTGAAACTCCTACTGCTAAAATAATTCTGGAGCTGCATTGATACCATTTCTGGAGGCAGGGGGATGCTGGCTTTCCCTAACCAAAACAAAGTTCCAAATGTACAAAGAAAAACAGAAAACGTGGTTCTTCAATAAAAAAAAAAAAAATCAAGCGGGTCTCCAGTTGTATATTACTGCTGTTGTTTTTTAACATTCTGAACTTAAGACCAGGGTCAGGAACGCCAGAGTATAGCCAGTGAGCCTACTGCACTGTCCTGGGTTTGTTCTGCAGCCAGATTAACAATTTCATCTCTACATGTAGCAACAGTTTGTGGCATTGTACACTTGCTACAGCTCCAACAGCCCTTGAAAATGAGCCACTGTGTTCCTGCAACCTTTCATCATGGCAGCAATCAAAGGCTACAGCTCGTGTTGGCATTTCTGGGGATCTGAACATCCCTAGTACCAGTACAGCTTTCAAACCTGCCAAACCTACAGAGAGGACTTGTCTGCCTTATCCTCCTTCAAACACTCTCCAGGCCATGCCAATCTCTTCACATGGTCTGCAGCAGTTTGAGGATCAGTCCTGAATTTGCACCAGTCATCATCATGACGGACAACTTTGTTCTGTCTCCTGCCTCTTCTCTTTGAAGAGCCTTGTGCCCCAGAAAACGCCCACAGCAACTGAGGAGTTTTTTCCATTGGCTCATTTGAAGATGAAAATAAGCCTGTAAGGGAAGGCTTACTTTACCTTTCACATATTATTCATCTGCAGAAAGATTTGCCACAATCAGTTAATGTCTAATTACTTCTCTGTCATTCTGATTAGTCACTGCATATGATGCCAGTAGCTGAAGGAACTATCTGAGGCATAACAAAACCTATCTGATCTAGTTATCTCTCATATCAGATGTCTGGTATTGGGCTGCTATATCAATTACAATCTACGTCAATGGCCTGTAGCTTTCTGCATCATTGAGCTGGACATTTTATAGTGCAAATCAAGCACAGTCCCAGCTCTGCCCTTGAGTCCATCTCAGAGAGATACTGACAATATCTTTGCTTGGAACACTGGTCCTTACCGTTTACAGGCTTTGCAGACTTTACATGTGTGTCTAGTATCACCTTTTGCAAAGATCAGTATAGCTGTGGTGGTTCAAAGTCCATTTTTTCCTTTGGTTTACTGCTAATGGGATTTGTTACTTTGTGGAGGAACATCACCTTTATAAAAGCTGTGTTAATGACATCCAAGACAGATATCTTTGCTTATTGGGGTTAAGGGGATGATATCAGCAGTTTAATAGCATGCATATCTCAGTCCGTATTTTCTGCACTATTTCATGTCAAGTTTTAATTGTGAGTAATCATGGCCTGGGTTTGGGATTATTAGACATCAAACTATTGTTTCCCTAGAAAATGTGTTAGTTTTCCAAAGTCATGTAAACAATCTGGAGGAGTTTGTTGTTGTTTCAGTCATATTATTGCCTTCATAAAAATTATCTTCATACCAATAGGTCAAATGTTCCAACACAACTTTATTCTGGGAAAAACATCTTGACACATTGCATAGCTTGGCTTTTCAACAACTATTTCTGAAGCCTTGGAAAGAGACTCTTCCTTAGTTAAATGCCGCATAGTAGAAACCAGGAGGAATAGAGCAGCAATTGTCTGTCCGACAGAAATATCAATCTGACATAATATGTTGGAAAAAAACTTAATATTAAGGCCAACAAAGAGAAAAATAAATTAAAAGTGAAAATAAGATGAAAGGTCTTGAAAGGTAGATGATCATATATAAAAATAAACTGTGCGTCATTGGCCAATATTTTCAGAAAATTAGGGCAGATTTTGTTCCCTAGGAGAGCACATGATTTAAAAAGAGATGGATTAGGATATTCTCACCCCACTGCCACACTTTCTGATATGAGTTTATTTGCTGACTAATCCATTAATGCGTTCCTTGTAGGCAATCTGCTTATCTTAACATTCTTTCTGTGGTTGTCTCTTATGTGCAGTTGGAGTTCTTTTCTTCATATATTCAATATAAATTCCATAAAACATTTGCATTTTTAGCTTAAAAGTTCTAAGCTTTCTCAATTTTCCTTTGAAATTAAAAAAAAAACTTACCTAGTGACCATCTTTGCATTTAATTTAAGATTAAATAAACTCAGACATTGTTCACAGCAATTTTTTTTTTTGTAATTTTTACCTGGGAAGGATAAACATGATAACATTTACCTCTCTAATAATATTTCCAAGTAATATATCCCTGTCAAAAATCTAGTCCCACAGGGCAAGAATGGAAAAAGCCCTGTCAGTTGTTGGCTCTTTCAAAGTATCCAAAGAGACAGCAGCAGCTCTTCAAGCTATCCATCAGCCCTTCCAAAGCATTCAAATCTGTCCTTGTTATCACTGTTTTCTAGAAATATTAGATGATTGATATATAGTGTTATACTTCTTTATCTCATTTCTCTCTCTCCTGAACACTGCAGATCTCTCAGCCACTGTGTTCTGGTAATTATAGTGTTTCTTACTTAGCAGAAGTTCTATTTGGTCCATTTTGGACACATAGGTCTGTACTAAAATAGGTGTAAGAACATAATGACCAGTCATTCCCAGTGAGTGCGTACATCCTTTCAACCCTATGGTGAATAGTTAACAGATTGACTCAAGAAACAGGGCCCACACTGATCCTCTCCTGCCACACCTAGCAGCAGAAGCCATAGGAACTTGCTGGCCCAAAGGTTACAGCGGGATCACTGTCCACAACAGCCTCCACCAATGTAGACCTGCCGCACTCCCCATCACTTTCTTTGAGACCAAGGATCTTACCCTTCATCCAAAGCCTGTAGTAGTATAAATACATCTTGTACTGCTGCAATCTACATGGAGCCAATGCAGTGTACTTATTTGTCTGTGTACTTCTGAATGTTTTATTATCAGTTTTGCATTTTGCATTTCCCATAGGATCACAGTAAGTGTCAGTTACTTGTGATTCTCAGGTTCCTTATTGAGCAACCTTCTCTCCTTTAATGTGAGGCTTATAACTGATACGTTACCAGACGATTTAGTATATCTGGAATTTCAAATTCAGTAAGAACTACTGGGTTAATATCACCTCATCTTGGCAGTTTGAGTACTATATTGTTGATTGATTTTTGTTCCTGTGGTTAGTTGACCCTCAGCAGCAACTGCATCCACCAGTCACTCAATCTACTACCCTCAGGTGGGATAGGAGCAAGAATCAGAAAGGCAAAAGTGAGAAAAACTCATGGGTAGAGATAAAGAAAGTTTAGTAAGTGAAGTTTCCAAAATTGAAATTAATTTTCTCAGTTACAGTATTTAACAAAATTCTGTATCCAAGGAAGTTACATAAATCCTTAAAGTTGAAGAAAACACTTTTTCAGTATTTCTAAGAATCACACTTGTTTTTCATGCCAATAAAATTAATTCTGTTGTAATTTTGAAAAAAAAAAAATCATATAGTTCTTGATGCTCAAGAAAAAAAAAAGTTTTTCACTAGATAAAAATAAGCAGATGGACAAGAGAAACAGGTTGTCTCCCTGTCATATTAAACAAACAAGATCATTTGGAAAAAAAAAAGAAAGATTTTGAGAAGAAGTCAGTAACTATGTTTCCTCACACACATTTAAACAATGTTTTTCAGTACAGGTGTATTGATAAACCTGTTATTTCTCAACAGAAATAATAAATTGATTTAAAATATACATCCAAGTACACTGGATGATTCACAGGTATAAGACTTTACAGGGTTGAATTGGTAGGCTGTATCTCATTTCACGCCTAAGGCACTGTTACGTATTATCCTTAGCACTTAGAGCTGTTGGCAGAGGGTAGAGTACACATTGGCTTGTCAAAAAACTGTGGGTCTGCCAAGGATCTTCTTGCAGTCTCTTATTAACACATGCCACAGCTGCTGACGCTGTACCCTTGCTGTGGCAGCCACAAGCACAGGAGGAGCCACTGGGACTATTGGTCTCAGCTGGCTGCATGACCCATGCATGGCGCTCACTCAGCCCTTCCCTTCTTGGCTTGTGAAGAATGGGCTGTGACAGCTGTGACCGGGCATCCTTGGATGCAGCCAATCTCCTAGTCTCTTATCAGCCAAGTTTAAAGCCTTGGTTCTTAACTGCAATTTCATTAGTACTTTTGATCCTCATGGGAGTTGGTAGAGGTCAAACACCCTTGCCATTTTGTTAGGTCCATCAAGTTGCCTTTGACGCTCGCTACAAAAACACAACGTAAGTACCATGGGATCTCACACTACCTACCCTGTGTTAACCTCTCACATGCAGGCTCTTACCCCCAGTAATCATGATGTAGCTCACTCACAGTTCACCAGTAATTAAGCTAGCTCAAATTGTCTTGTATTTACAAAGGTGAAGTGGCTCACACACAGGGAGCTTGGGTCTCACCCTACTGCTGCACTCTGTACTCTTCCAGCAGAAAAAAATCCAAGGTGATCTGAGGTAGTTTTCATAGCTAATAGTACCAGCTCTTGAGGATAGAATAATCCTTAGAAACAAGATGTCCCAGCTACCCAAAAGGAAAATCGTGTCTCTTTCATATGTCAGGAATCTTCAATAGTACTTTGAGGGTACAGCAAACATAGTTCATGTGACTAATCCTATACCTTCATGTCATTCACAGTCATTTTTAGCAGATTTTTCATATTGTCTTTTTCTACAATAGTTCTTGTTTTACAACATAGTGAGTAAGTCCTTTTACTATCCCCAGACATATTGTTTATTCTTTCTACATGTCATCTGACTGCAGTGCTACAGAGCAAGCGCTTCACCTACTAGCTAGAAGTACCATCCAATTTAACAACACTTGCAAATAGTGCACAGAAAAAAAAAAGTGTCAGCATTGTTGCTGGCCAAAATATCTCTGAGGGACAGTAGAAAGTGAGGCGCATAGAACTTTACATGGACTGCATTGTTCTGTGGGACTGGAAACTTCACAGGAACTGCCATATGTGTATTGGAGCTGTTCATTCAGTCAGACCTTTTTCTGTCAAAGGATATTGTAAAAGGCTTCTTTGTTTTCCTGCTATGCAGCCTGTGAGCAGAATGCTTTCAGTAATGGGATGCCCCTTTGAAAGGCCAAAAGAATCATGAGGTGCCAAGAATGACATCCACTGAATGCCGTTGGAAAGACAGAATAAAAACTTGAAAATACATCAAGTCAGCATTCAGACTTCTCTGCATAAGACAGGTAAATATAAAAAGACATGAAGTGTCTGCACAGAACATTGCATGACATGTGGAAAGAAATGGGACAGTGAAAAAGAGAAACTTGCAGAAACAAGATGAAAGAAAAGCAAATTAATATGATTAATAATGTATTTTGTCAAAAAGAAAAGGAAAGGAAAATGCAAAGTGCTGACTGATCTAGATTTCAGCTTCTCTTTACACTCCTGAATACTTTTATCTCCTAAGATGCCATTTAGATAAGCAGCAGATTCATTCTGTACTAGCAACTGCAATGATGAGTTATTTATGTCCTAGAATGTTATCTGTGGATTTGCACCAGCTATTTGTCTTTAAATAAAGATCCCAGTCATAGACTCTCCAAATTTCAGGGCCTAGCTTAAGAACCAAGATCTAAATTATATAGGCTACCTGGTTTGCAGATTCAGGTGCCCAATATTTCCAGCTTAACAACGCTCAATTAATATCTCTCATAAAGAATTGTACCAATCTCAAGTCAGAATGACAAGTTGCCAAAAGATTGCTAATAGGGCCTGAAACCTTTTATACCTAGATTTTTCTTAAAATCCATACCAGGTGTGTAATCTCAGGCTAGCTGATTACTAGATATCTGCCACTGTCAACACTAATTAGCACCTTTGGTACTAATCTTAATATGAAGACCAAAAAGTAGGTGGCTATAGATCCTGACACATACTTCCATCTCTGCACCAAAAGACAAACTAGGAAATCTTGGTAGGAAAAATTCTATTTACTTTGCCCATGAAGTATCCTTGCTAAAGATGATTTCAGCTGCCTGACTTCAGAAGGTGGTCCTTTCACATATCCTAAATTCAGCTGAAAAAAAAAAAAAAAAAAAAACCAAGAAGGAAAAACTATCTTTCTCAGATCTGTCCTTATTTAAGAGTCTCCAGTAGATCTAACATTTCCATGCAACAAATGTAATCAAATTTTCATGAAAGGAAGTGAAGTTCACCAAAATATTATCTGTTTCTTTAAAAGCTGTCTCCTAACTCCCATGGGCATCATAATTGTTAGTGATTTCATTCAATAAATATTTGTACCATAACAAAAATTCTTTTGCTTTAATTTGACACTTCTTGGTACATTGATTAGGAAAGATTTTTAAAAGGCCTGAATAAAGACAAAAAATATGAACTTCTAAAAATTTATTTTTTTTTCAGCTTTTCCAATATCCTAAATTTACTGAGAAGTGATTTAAGCATAACCTCTTACTAGTTCAAAGGCTTTGTGACATGCATTTTAAATGCTGTATTTTGAGGCAACATTTTTACACATTTATTTTTAATATTTTCTTTTCCAGCTTAAATCAAAAAGTTAGGAGTCTCAACAGTTCTCAGAGGACTTCCTGTGCTAAGAAAGTTCACTTACCACTTTGCATAACTATTACATTGACATATTATATGTCACTCAACTAAACTCAAATGCACATGTCCATTTTCGTGTCTCATGGGTGTATTTTAACTCTGATATAACATATTTACTTTCTTGACTCTTGCTAGTTCCTGTCTCTTTTTTCTATTTCTTTTTTGACTATTCAATATAGCAAAACTTAAATATTTTTTTCACCTTTCTCAGAACACCCTTACATGCAATCCACTATTTTAGCTGTAACTTAAGGCTTAGCTGTGTTGTGTTCTCTCCCTTGGCTTCCCAAATACTGACAAAACTTGGGGATAATTGTTCTAGCTTGCAAGAAAATTGCACAGTTGTTTTCCCAGATGCCAGATGCTGTTGCAAATACAACTCCATCGAAATAATGCAAGCCATAGCACTACGGCAAGGAAAATTAGTGTGTGATATTTAGGAAAAACTTCATTTTCATTAAAATAATTCTCTCTGTCTTTAGAGTATGAGCTCAGGGTTTGACTTGTGGTGCAAATGAAACCAAAGGCCTTAGATGAACTTCATCTAGCCAAATGTAGATATTTACATTTGACCTACTTGTCTAGATCATAGTAACATAATTTATCTTACTGTAGATCTTACTTTAAAATGCAATAAATAATCAGAAATATCCATTTTTCTCCAACATGGGGAGGAATAGTTTGTGTAGACATCTGTATTGTATAAGCTTAGATTAATTGTGCTCTTAACATCCTAAGGAAAGCGAGGTGCTAACATGCACAGTGCCATCGATCAGAGGGGACCACAGTACCTCTGGAGTGATAATGAAGGTCACAAAATTTGCCACAGTCACATGTGCCTTTAAATTACATACCCTGAGTGGAAAGACGCTTTCTGTGGGTTTGCATACTCTGAAGGACTAATCTGTCCTTGTTTTAGGGAAAATAAGTCAATCAAGAACCGGAAGAGAAGTACCAATATAGTGGTCAGGACACTGATAAATGCTGCTGCCGGCAGGTGTTTAGAGGCACTGGCTTTTGTAACCTGCAAGAGTGAAGGCTGAGACAATGTGATTGCTGTCTGTTAAAGCATCCTTGGGGTAAATGCAAAAGGAGGTAAAGGAAAGAAAGTTGGTAAAAGAATATTTGTTGGGTATGAACATATCAAATCCGAAATTTAAAGGAATGCTTCTAATCATCAGAGAAATAAGGTGTAAGAATATCTTTCTAACGGAAATACTCTAGGTGAGAAACCTGAATGGTTTCATGATATGCTTACAAAAAGTTTTGTAAAGGATCGTGTAAAGTGATGTCTGTTGTAGTAAGGGCTGGAATCTACAGTCCAGCAAATCTCACCCATGTAATAGCTCTGTGCTGTGATATAGCTCTGTGCTCTGATACAGCCCTGTGCCTGTAGCCTTTTATCTTTCAAGGCCATTAAGTTTTAAATTAAAGTTAATTACTTTAATATTTGATTATTCAGAGACTATTTTGTAAACTATTATTAGATATAAATGTAGCAAAACAAATTAGCCATAGATTAATTGCATGATCACTGCAAACTATGGTGCTGAGAATGGGATCAAGATTGGGAAAAAGGTCAGAACTCAACAAGGTTTTTGGATTCAAAGCTGAATTAATGACTCAGCTCTTCTCATTAAGTCATATGGCAAATCAAAGGCCACAAACCCTTGGATTACTGTTTTTTCAGCTCTACAGACGTTCAAAATTAAATTATTCTGCAGTATTTTAATGTCCCATGCCACAGTGGTTGCAGTTAAACCTCTTGAAAGGACATGGTATTCACAGAGAAGGAACATTATCCCTGGTAGATCAGGGGTAGAAAATCTTCTTGTCTCTAGCTGGAAGTCAATATCTACTTCCTAGTTCACTGGTGAGCAAGTGCCACCTGAGTAAGCCCCCGGCTGCAAACACCTACTAGTGCTAGTATGTCCCAACTTATAGGCATACAGGGACCACAGTCTGGTCCAGAGCTGTCTGAAACAATGATCAGGAACTTGCTCCTCCTCATAGTAGCACTGGTTTTGCTGCAGGCATATCTCCTGATGGCTCTCTAAATAACCGTATCTTAAGTAGACACACAGGCTCCTTCTAGCCTTACTTGAGTTGCTCAGATTCCTAATTCATTTAACTGGCATGATCTGCATGACACAAAGAAACCTTAATCTCTACAATCCCTTTTGATCACTCAAATGTGCCTAAGAAATGCCAAGGATTAGATTCTTTCAGTCTTCCTGATTATTAGTATTAATGCGGACACAGAAACTCTATTCCCACAGCACTGCAGCAGAAATAAAATGTTTTTAAATGAACCTATCATTAGCTCCCACCAGATATTTACTTACAAAACAGTCCCTGATTCAAGAATATCTTTGGAGCTGACTCTTCAAAAGATGCAGTACATGGAGATCCAGAGCATTTCCTAGTACAAGTAGAGCTACAAAATTTGAATCACAAATTACTTCCTTAAAAGGGCTGCAATACTGTTTCTGTTGAAGTGCCTTTTACTGTTGGAACTTACGCACAATTTAATGGAAGGCATATGTGTAAATCCTCAAAACTATTGTGTGAAAAGCCTTGGAGGGAAGGCAAAGGGGCAGATCAGAAGAACAGAGAATAAGTTTCTGGAAGTGATTACATGGGCTGATGCCTGTGACAGAGAGGCTTGTCAAGAGGGGCCAGATCATAGAAAGCCTCTTTTTACAGAACTGCAGTCACTCCACACCTGGGATCCAGCTGCACAGTGAGAATCAGGCTAAAGCATCTTGATGAAAAAGATCACCAAAACTAGCATTTTAACAGACATCACTAGTCTGAAGTCTAGAAATTTTTTTTCTAACCTCAATCAGTTCACACATGGTAGCAGATATCAGTCCAGACAGTATCAGAAGAAAAGCAAAAGGCCTTGAAGCAACATATATTTTCTATGTTCACTGCCATTTATGCTTTACATAACATTTGGTTTGTAGCTATTGCCTGGCAGTATTAGTAACCAGTGGCCTCTTCACTCTCCTTTTTTAATGACTCGGAGTTATGTTCAACAGTCATTTATAGTTGTTTACCATATTCTTGCATATTAGTTTATACTGGGTTTAGAATATTAGTACCTTGATTCAGACAACTGTAATTAAAAGTTTGTATGTTTCTGTTGTGTACTGAAACAGCATAATCTAAACACACAGGAACAAAGAATTCAGGAAAAAAACCCTAAAGATGTATTGCACCAGTGGTAACTGGTAACGCACACCAGCATGGAGAGCAGGCAGCCTCTAGGGCAAATCTCAGTGCAAAAGCGGAAGTGTGGCAGAAGAAATCTGGTTGCACCACAGAATGTCTTTCACACAGATAATCAAAGTTATTTTTTCCCACAATGTCAATACTCAATTGAAGAATAAATTAGGATATAGGTTTGGGGGTTTTTTTTGAGTAAACAGAAAAATCAGTGCTTGTCTTCAGCTTCATGAGTACACTGAAGAAGTATCAATGAAGTATGATGTAGTTTACAAACTTGAGTAAACACATGCTATAGTATCTCCGAGGGACTGGGCTGAATGCTTTTGCCTTCCATGCATTTTACAGTCTCTGCTATCTTCATAGAGAATTTTATTTTTGCAGCTATTGCTAATGAAAACTGAGAATTCTAGTCTTCATTAAGTTGCTTTTGACTAAAGTTTTCTGCTGCAATGTCATTTTTAGTCCGTTGGAACTAGAAGGCAATGTCTTGAAATCTCCACTGGAAACCCTAGCTGACATAGTTACCACACTCCAGCCCATGCACCTGTCATGCATCTACCAGCGTGACGTGTTTGTGACACCCGTGACTGTGCACAAGAGGCAGAGCATCTTTCACAGAAGTAGCAGCACTTCCAGGTGGCTGAGCGATTGATGTGCTGAGGAAAGTGTGGGGTTGTTTGTGAGAGAAGCTGCAAGGAAAGGAACATCAATTAAAATGTGGAACCAGGAGGCAGAATAGGAAGGAGAAGAAGGAAAGCATTGATTCCTCCACTTTGTCACCAGATGTGTAGCATGACAGCACTGGTGATGTTGGATCTTTTCTGCCAACATAACATGCGATAATAGCTTTCCTTTATGGTCCAACTTTGGGTGACCCAAGTGACTGAGCAGCAGGGACTTGGGTCCCTTGAGGCCCTAGCCACACCTGCTTGGAGACCGTACCTCAATGCAGATGACCTTCAGAGCAAAAGCATGGTAGCAAAGGACACTCCATTAGAAAAGGGCAGGACTGTTAGACTGATAGCTGAAGGATTCTTCAGCTAATTACAAAGTTGCATGAGCAGCTAAGTGCCACAGCTTTTAACTTAATGAAGCATTTCCCTGTACTGAGCTACTGTGGGCATGCCAAACATTTATCAGCTGATACAAGATCAAAGCTGCAGCAAGCACCTGATCCCTATGCAGTGTCTCCACAGCTTCAGCTTTGACATTTTGCAGTTTTTAGATAGCAACCAGCCATATGTGAATGGCTCCTGCCTCAAAGATTACAGCCAGCCACACAGAACATCAGCAACCGTGTTTTAAGCAATGACTGCTCCTTTGTACGATCCATTTATTCTCAGTGAGATGGAAATCGTAAAATATGGTCTTTGTGTGGGGCAGATTCAGCATATCTGTCACAACAGCTTGGCAGAGTGGCGGCTTGCTCGTGTCAAGTCATCCCTCAGGCTGAGGCTGGTCTGGCAGCAATGCTCAGACAAAGCCACACAGGGTGGGGAGCTGATTAATAACCTCCCTTGCCGAAAATGGCAGCTCTGCTGCAAAACCTCATATCCACATAGAATCCCACCCTACAGAAAGAAACTTAATTTAGGAGAGCCAGTCTCCTTCACTCATCCGTGCCTTTAGCCTTCCGGGGCTCAGCTGCTCCCTGAGACTGCCTGGCAAAGTACAAAGGCACAGAAAATCTCTGCTTTTGAAAAAAAAGCAGGACTAAAGACAGTCTGAACATATTCAGGTTTATCAAGTCTTCTATTTGCTTGCAAACTACTCATAGAAACTAATCAGATAAACTGCTTCCAGAGGAAGGCAATCAGTTCAATTTCCTTGTTCTGTACCTAGAGAATCCAAATTTACCTTGCTCCCGGCTACATGCAATGCACCTGCATGCCTGTAGAAATAGCTACTCCCCTACAGACACGTCTACACATCTGTAGACACAGCATCACACTTGTAAATATTAATCCTGAGTGTTTAAGTTTAATATATTAAAAGCCTTTGTCTCCTAAACCCAGTCCTCACTGAGGATATAGCTGCCAACACATCACAAAGGAAGGAACAAGGTGCTACTGGTGAGGGAGAATGCAGAATTCAGAAAATCAATGCAGAACTATACCATGCAAGTGACTGTGTCACTCCAGTTGTGCTGTCACCTTAGCCTTGATACACAGCCCATCAGATTCAGCAAGTTTAAAGGTTTCTTTCTGTGCAACAACAGTGAGTGAGTCATTTTACAAAGAAGCACAGAATAACAGAGAACTTGCAAAACTCCCTGAATAAAATGAGAAAAGCTTACCCACAACAGCTTTCTCTACACACTACTAACTTGAAAGTCCTTCCGAAGTATTGTCTTTCATTTAGAAACTCTCTCCTTGCTTTCCCTTGTGGCAACAGGATTTCTGTTTCTGTGTTGCGCAGACAGAAGATATCTGCATCACCAAATTCAGTAAAGGAAAGCTTTTCAGCTCATGCCATTTAAATTCTGCTTTTAACATTGCTGTGATTTGGGGTCATTTGCTGTGTTAAAGATACACTAGGGCAGTAGTTCAGGACAATGCAGTCTCAAAACTTTATGCCACTTTACTGCTCTAAATTAGTAATATACCTGCTGGAAGTCACCATGAGTCAGATGAGTCACTTCAAATACAACCTTTTTCAGTAAAGCCTAATTTATTGGTACTTACAGTTCTGGTTTGCTGATGTTTTCTCAGGTACAATGGCATAATTGGTTCTTCCAAAATTAAAGCAAAATTTTTTTTTTGTTTAACAAAAAAAAAAAATATGGTTTGAATCACAGCCGGTCTTTCTACATACCATATATTTAACATTGACTTTTTAAAATAAGTTCCTGGAAAGACTCAATTTGAGTCCTGAAAATGTTATATTATTTTCTGGGAATTAAAAAGAAAACATCTGTACCCGTGGTTTAATCTTAACTAACAGCATCCAACTCTGAATACTGTTCAAGTCAAAGTCAGGTAGGATTCCTGTGCCATCAAGGTCTTATGGAGAAGTTGATGTGCTCATTACACCACCAACCTCCAAGTTTATCACTCAACAAAGAATAGTTTGGGCTAAGTTTCACATTGCCAAATCATAGCTGCTGGGATAGCTATTTGTTAATTCCCAAAAGAAGTCATAACATAACTTCCAGCAATGTCAAGTACACAAGCCATGGCATGCCCTGGAAAGTAATTTGATTGAGTCTCTTTCATACGAAGTAAAGACTGCCAGCTAGTTTTGATTTAAAAGTCTAAGTTCACACTGCAAGCATTAAGGAATACCATGTACAAGTTACTGGCACAAGCCTCCCAATGAGCATGTCGCAACTTTTACCCAACATATTTTGTTAACAGAGCATGAGAAAGAAATACATTATTGTTGCTTCTGCTTATGCACTGCTAGGAAGTGCCTTGGCAGCTCCAAGGCTCAAGAGTTTGAGTGCCCACATAATGAAGTCCCTCTAACATGTCAAGAGGGACTACAGACTTGTTCATTTTTCCTTGCTTTCATTTATAAGTGAAACACAAGAAACATCTGAGATTTTACAAGTATTTTCAGCTTGAGCATCAGGGTAATATTTGTCCAGCATCTAAGCAGGGTAGAATATCAGTGTGTTTAGTCAAGCATAGGTCTCCTATGGACTTAAAAATGGCTATCCTTATCCTCAAAATGTTCACATTCTGAGGAAAAAAAAAAAAGAAAAAGTGTTCAGCAATATACTGCCAAATTTATGGAGGATTACCTCAAGAATGGCCTCTTCTGTGAGTGATACGTCATATCACTGCCGAAATTGCTAATCTCTTCCCCAAATACATCAACTCGTCTCACATCTGTCCCAGGTAGCCAAAGAGTAAAACACAGAGAAGTGAACATATAGGGGGTTATTGACAGTAATAAGGAATCCACTCAAACTTCTGCTTTATTAGAAGAAGCATGGGAAAAGAATCTCAGCATCAGCGCAAAAAATGGACTGGAGAAACAGAAGTGGAACTAACTACTAAGAGGAACAATGGAAACTGTCATTATAGGCTGAAAACTGATGAAGCACTAAAAAGCCCAGACAGATCTATGCAGTTTACAGGACAAAAAATAAGGGCTAATTGATAAAAATTTTCTAAAAGTTAATTCCTTATTGTATATCAACTAAGATACAATGCTATCAAAGCTGAAAGAAAAAGAAAATAACAACATATATAGAAAGATAATAAAATCAATGGCACATCGGTTGGCAGTTTTCAATCTGGCTCTCTAAATAAATTCATTTTGTGTAATTATACCTCCTGCATTACTTTAGCTGACCCTCTCTTTGCTCTTTTCTGCAGTAATTGACCACTTTCAAGTTAATTTGAAAGAGTGAGAGAGGTATTTCCAAAAACATTGACTTAACACTAATTCTGTGAAAAACAGTACTTGAACGGAAAAGGAAAACCCAAATCTGTGTTTCAAGGTGGAAAAGGGAGAAAAACAATCAGTGGCACACAGCTGGCCGTAGCTGATGGTCACTCAACTAATAAGTGTTGTCTTGCTCACCTATGACGACACTGCCCGCAGCAAGCGCTGGCTTTCTGTGGGGAGGAGATCACAGCTATGATGGGAGCCAGGCACTGGAAAAGAAAGTGCAAGGAAAATCAAGCATAAGTTTAAGAAACTAGTTTATTTTTTTTCCTTATAAAAAGAAAATCAGAGATAAACTTCTTTTTCATTGTGAAAAATAGCAGCTTTTCACTTAAAAAATTATTGACATGGTCATTTTTACAGTAAATTCTATCACAGACAACAGCTAGTGAATGCTTATTGTTATAAGTTTATTGTGTTGTCTTAGGATAATACAAAACAGAAGGAACAGTTTTTGTCTCAAAAAACAGTATTAATTCTAATTGTGCATGTCTACAGTTCAAGGTCTGATCATATCAATTATATTAATGTGCATTAAACAGCAAACAAATCAAATGTCAACATCTGCTTAGATGCAGATGTTATCATTAAAGTTCTTTTTACAAATGCCTTGGAAGTAATTAATAGTTTTGCTGCATTCATAGTATCTTTTTAGGTAGTACCAGCAACACAAGTGTACCTGGAAGAATGGCAGAAAATGTAACAGCATTGACAGTACAACCTTCCCATTTCTTGTTTTGTTGTTGTTTTACACATGTATTTGATTTTCACAGATTTGTTCTATTTTGGTTTTAATTGGGCTGTAAAGTGTAGGAAAGAACTATTCTGGACAAAGGAAGAAGTTTAGGATTACATTAAACATCTTAGTAGTAGGAGGAGCCTACTACTGTAGTGACAAACGTTTAACTTTTTTCTCTAGATTGCAGGGCAATTCATAGATGAAGATAAGTTTTCCATAGAAAGAACACTGTTTGCCCTACAACTGTATTTTTGCCAAAGACTTCATACCTCCACGTTTTAAAATACCTATGTCAAAATGTCTGCTCTAAAAAACCCACATCTATGATGCATATTGCAGATATACTTTCATACAGTAAGCTGTAAGATCTGAAGCTCACTGGCCTTATCATGCTTTCCACTTCAACAGGAACTGTACAGATTTGCTGCTTCATTCTCCCAAATGGATGTTTTTTTCTTTACTATTTAACTTATTTCACTGCATGAAGGAGGTATTTTGATTAACTGTGCAAAGTCTAACTAGGTCAGGATGTATTGGATCTCAGAAAAGGGTGTTTTGTTTAACCTAATAACTCTCTTCATGTGTGTTGGAAAAATAAAACTCTGTATAAACATCTGCAACATTTTTGTTCATAGCTTTTAAAAATGAGATGAGTATTTGCATTTCCTAAGACTGCCTGGCTGATACAAAACCGCTACCCCTCATACCTCTCACAGAAGTGAACTTTTTGGCTTCTAGAATGAGAAACAGTGTTTGAACATGAAACAAGTAGAATAAAATATCTTAACTTAGTCTATTTTAATTGTACCTTTTCTTTCTTTGCCCTAGGTGATGCTATCCTTAGCTCCACAAGAAGAAAACCCAAGCAGACGGCCTTCAACACGGCTCCCTGATAATTTCGATCCTTGGATTCACAATTTTCATTTTAAACTCAATTATAGGTGAGACTTCTAGCTGCATTGTATAAAGAAATTAAAATACAGTAGGCAATTTGTCTCCTGTGTGTTTGTTGCCTTAGAAATATGCTCGTCTTTCAATTTGTTCTGCCTAAGCAAATTCTGTAACTAAACAGTACTACATTAACCTAGAACTTCACACTGCAATATTCTTGTTAAAATTTGCTTTCAGAAAATATTGACACATTTCAGCTTAAAGGAAGTATACATTTTCCCAGTATTAGCACAGCAGTGCTTAAGTATGCCAGTATTCTCAGAAGCAGAGTACAGAAGATTCACGGTCTCCGATGAATCAAATAAAGCAATCCTGAATATGCATAGAAAGTGCTTCCTAGTATTTGTTCAGCATTAAAACTCTAAGTTAAATACTTTAAGTTAAATACTACCAGCAAATTTCCCATTTGTTAGTAATACTCTAAGACATTGCTGGTGAACATAACATTTATGCTTTTTTACATCAAAGTAGTCCTTCATATGAAAACTGTAACCACTGTCAGAGCTGGATTTTAATTTTAAGGTGGACCATATTTTTCACATGCAACGTAATCTGTCAGGAAAACAGCAGAATTTGGCTCTGTGCAACTCTGTGAAGTAAAGAAGTGTCTGTACTGGTTTATTTCTTTCTATTTTCAGCTAAGCACTGGTCAGCCAAGCCTATTTTCAGCTAAGCACAGCTCGAAGGACCTGGACTACCAAACCATCTTCTTGCTGAAACTAGTGACTAAAGAAGATTAGCAGTTCCCAAATAGCTGTACAGGTGTCCAACTTTAGACTACTTTCTAAACTGGCAGACAAAGATATCTCAAAAATCCTTGACTAAAAATGAAGTTTGAAATAAAAATAAATTGCAAATATAATCCAACTCCTTAACAGTGACTGTAACAAATCATCGGAACGCAAGGTAAGTGATTCATTAGTCATCAGCTTTAAATTGGATGTCCTTCTGAAAGATATGCTGTAACTCAGCGACAAATTATTGAAGCTGTAGTTTTCAATTACATAGCACAGAAAATAATAACCTTCTCCACAGGAATTACTGAGTAAAATTTGATGACTTACATTATGCAAGCATTCATAAAAGATTGATCATAGTGTTTTCAAAACTTACATTTTAGGACTGTATTTTCTGACCATATAGTCAGATCAGGATTTGGCCCATAGGGAGCTGAACTGCTGAAAAAGAAGTTACTACCATTTTTACATTATTATATACATGCTATTATGGTCACACTGTTATGCCTAGTTAGATTGCTCAGAGCATACTTTTCATTCTGAAAAGTTTACACATCCAACTTTTATGTGTTCACCCTGCTTTTACAAAGGATATCCTTAAAGCCTTGTAGTAATCTGTTAGTACTGTAATAATATACTGCCTTTAGAAAGGGAAAAACCCTAACTATAGTATTGTAGATGACATTTAACTATACATACACCTTACAAAGCAATTTGTCTTGTTTTATTTGCGATAAATGTCTCTCTTTGTTCATGTCAAATGATATATTCTTACTTTCATGCTTGCGTAAGGCTAGTGATTGTTGACAGCTCCGCCACTTTGATCCTTGTCTATCTTCCCTTAACATTTATTCATATATACTGATTTTATTTTCTACAGTCTTTAGGCTTTTGTACAGAGTTCCCACTGACAGTAACCAACATTCTGTCTGATCCTGCCTCAGTTTGTCTTCAAGATAGTTTGGCTATATAAAATTTTTCTTCCATCTACTGGCACAAGTTCTTAAGAAGTATAGATCTCCACTGTTTTATTTGCAATGTTCACAATAATTTATTATGTCCTCACATCTAGGCCAAGTATCTGTGATATATTACTACCTTCTAGCTTGGTGTCCCAAGAAAATGAGGCTTATTGCAATCACTCTATCTGTCTGCCAGTCTCCCCTGACAGCTTTTTAATCTGTTGGCCAATTTAATTCAAATTTGACAAAGAGAGGTAGAGTCTCCATGGCATTATGTTCACTGGAGTTTTATGAAGACTAGTGATCTGGGTGAACGAAAGGGACCCTTTGAGGTACTGAAGAAACAAGGAAGTTGGGGATGCAGAGAGAACAAAGGAGAGCTGCAGCAGAGAAGCTGGAGATTATGTAGGGAAAGTTTCATTGTTTCAAGGGGAAAATCAGGGGGCAAAAAGCAAAAATCTGGGAAAACTGACAGTTAACTTCATTGCTGAACTCTGATCTCCAGTAATTTCATTTACATATTAGCACAATATTAAAAGGAGAGAAGTCTCTAAATCATCTCTAGGAAACTTGCATTTCACCATTTAAAAGAATTCTATTATCTTCGATTCTAGCTGATACATTTAAATACAGAGGTTAATTTTTCACAAGTGGACAAGTGATATCAACTCTGGTTCTGTCACTTGGTAACAATTATTCCCCTCTTACTTCTACATTCAGGAATCCTAGTCCTTTCCCCACATAAAGAAGTGATTGGAAAAGCAATGTTCATATCTCCTGTCAACAGCCTTCCTCAGCATCTGCCAGTTATTCTTCAAGCTGATGTGGATGCACTGTATGTTGCAGATCTGAGAGTTCTGTATTTACATCTTGCTTTCAGAGGAGAAGCATCACAGAAATAAAATTTATAATAATAGTTCCACAGAAGCTTTAACACTGAGCAATGGTGAATATATCAACTAATGACACAGAGTACTAACTCTAGGAGGTCATATGAGGAGGAAGCAATGTGTGCCCATAGAGCTTATCAAAGGATACACACCAAAAAAAATGTTTAAACCTGGAAAATATGAAAAGCTATAAGCTGAAGAGCAAACAAAGCTTCTCACATTGTTTTCTGCCAGAATGCTAGTGTAACATAATACATAATAATTATGTTGTAGGTAAATAGATCTATGAGGAACAAAAGGCTTCAAGGACAGACATCTTCCCTGAAGATCGAGCAGTGGCTATCACCCAAACCCACCTGTGGTGTTGCAAGCTTTCTTGGAGTTCTCAGTAGACAATAGATAGACAAATGAACAAAGCTGCAGCCTTCAGTTCAGGCAGCGCTCTGTTCAGAGTAGATGTTTTGTGCTCTCAAGCCTGAAGCCAATGACTTCTTATATTGTCAATGCTGGCTGCCTCGGACACTTGGCAGATCTACTCAATAAGTTTACAGAAAATGTATTATCAGCTCAGTCAGTATGTTGATTCATTATTTATACTGTTACCTTCCAAGCAGTTTGAGGAGAAAAACTGAAGCTGAAGAGCTTAAATTATATGCATGGCAAATCCACTGTAATATTTCGGGTGCATCTCCATCTTTGCTCTTTTTGTTCATGTTTGGTGGGGGTTTTTTGTTTGTTTGGGTTTTTGCTGGGTTTTTTTGGTAGGCAATAATGAAAGCCAGAAACTGAAGCCAAAGTCTTGCTAACCTAATCTTTATAGCCTTTTCTTCTTATCCTTGCTCCTTTATCAAGATAGTTGGAAATATTTGCTTTTTGCCCTGGTAGTTGCTCCTGGTAGTGCATTTGTAACTGAAATGCCTGGGATATCATCAGCACCACACTTCAGGACAAGAAAACAGGCAGACTGTGAAGAAGACTCACAGTGGCTTAGAAATCATTGGATTATTGATCCAATGGGAAAGATTTATTATAGCATGTTCAGGTGTGCAGCAGCGCAGAAGAACATGACAACCTACTGGATTATTTCTCTATTTTACCAGCTTTCAGAAACTATGCTATGCAAAAGCCAATAAACACAATAGTAAACTGTGCAAACAAAAAAATCTTACCCTTGTAGTGATGTGTGCTAAGGCTTACTCCCTTTGCTTAGAAAAACTGATGCTCTTAAACATACAACCTGGGGGAAAAAAAAAAAAAAAGAAAACCAAACAAACCAAACCAAAAAACAACAACATCAAAAAAACAGTTTGCATGTGACAAGGCATGTGACAAGGCAAAAGACTTATTTGTGCTCTCATCATATTGTGAAAGTAGCCTACTGTTTCAATAAACTGAAGCTGGAGATGGGACTTGATTTAATGCCCAAGAGCAGGGAATTTCCTGAAGGCAAGAAAGGGTGCCACTGTTATTTGCAAGAAAAAATATGCATCAAGGCAAGCAGCTTCCCTCCCTGTCATGATGGCAAGGGCTGGTGCACCAGAGGGGCAGGGGAACCCTTAGAGCCTTAGCGTAAGCTGGAACCAGGAGGAGCCGGGTTATAGAGAAAGGACCTCTCCAGTCAGTGAGACTGATGGAACTGGGCTGCCCTCTAAACGGTCCTATGCCTTACAAAAGAGGGACAGTTAATAATTTTATGAGATCACCCAAAGACCCACACTGAGATCTTCAAACTTAGGTGCCTGAAGCCATGGCTTCTAAGCACAGAGAGACAGTGCACACGTCCAGGAGAGAAGTGAGCTGCTTATATCTTCAGAAAAGAGACTTACTCTGCCTGTATCAAGGAGACACTTAGGTGCTTAATGTCTATCTTGAGGGAACCTCAAGCTATTATGCACCTAAGTGCCACAAAAAGAAATAGATTTTGCTTCTCCAGGCATCTTTGGAAGATCCAGCATCACATGTGCAAATAGGAATCTCTTTTCCAGTTGCACCAGTAGCAGAGGGGTCTGAACTGCTCTCGGTTCCAGTAAGAATTATTTAAAACCACATCTGAGAGAAATGCGCTTCAGTTACTTAGTCCAGCAAAATATCAACTCAGTGTCTGGGACTCATGTTCCAGCTGTCTGAATTAGATGAAGGCAGAACAGGGAAATTATCCAGCCTAGCCTGACCCAGCATTTAATCCTGAAAGGTCCTGAGCACCTCAGCTGTCAGTTGAGTAGACCTTGGAAATAGAATCTGGCTTTATTTCATTTGCAAGAGTGATTTCTGCTATTGTCTACTGCATTCAGAGTAAGCAACTGCTTTTAAACTGCAGGCCATTACATTACTATGAATGAAAGAACTTTAATTGCATTAAGACCTTCCAAAAGCACAGTTACAGCAGAAATCATTGAGATTTACTTTGAGTAAGCTCTAACACTCCCTCCAGCAAAGGAATCACTTTAATTTTTAATATAAAGTTTTTCTTCTATTTATATTATAAACCAAAAGGCACTTACTATAATGTGGAGAAGCAGGATCATTACCCAAACCACTCTGACATGAATCAACTCCCAGCCTTTGCAAATTGTGCTTATTTTATTGAGTAAAATTAGATCATCTTATACTCCAGTGGAATCTGACATGCTCACACATACACATTACAAATTTACAACAGAAACCAGGACTCCTCTCAGCAGTGGGCATAAATGAGTCGTTAAGGCCACAGCAGGCTTTTTCCTGGTACCATGAGGGAAAAGCAGGTGCTAACTACATCAAAGTTAGCATACCTGCGATTAAAACACCAGTCGGGGAGAAAAAGCACGAATGTATTTTCACTTTAAGCTTGTGAAAAACGGCTCTCCCTGCCCTGAAGGGAACAGGATAGCGCTGCTTACACCTTCTGAGCCTCTATCACCAGGCTTCAAGCAGAAGGAGAAGCCGAAGGACAGCACAGTCCTTCCTCTCAGCTTTCCCTTCATGCCCCTGGCTCCCTGCTGGTTTGTGTGTTTAAAAGAGAGCCCCTTTCTCCTGTTTGTTTTGCTGGAAGGCATAGTCAGCTTTTTATCTTGTCCTCAGGCTGCGAAGCAGCACTCAAAAGCTGACTAACTAACTTTTTTCCCCAGCATAGTAAATTGATGTTATAGAGTGGCTGCTAATGCTTGAAAATCCAAGTGGCACAAAGAACAGGTGCTGTGTTTGTGGGTCTGCAAGTGGCTACAGTGGGCTTCACCTTGCCCATCTAATCCTCATCTTCTCCATTAAGAGATTTAAACTAGCTATGCCTGAGCCAGGGTACATCAGTCCTGCCCTCAGCTCAGGGTGCCTTTTCCCAGGTCAGCTCACCCTCCGACCAGAGCACAGAGCAGAAGTCATGTAGTTTGTGTCCAAAGGCATTTGCGTGTGGCCAAAACACTGAACAAGTCTGAGTAACACTGGTAGGTCTGAGTTCTTTGGCCAGAAATTAATCTAAATGAGTCTCTGGGAGAGCTCATGAGTAATTTCAGTGATAGCCTCCTCCCAAAGGCCTTTGCGAGTTATATGCACTTTTTGCTGGCTTCACAAGCTAACTATTAGAAGTAATTCCCCTTGGCCTCTCTACCCCTACCTCTAACCAGAACTGAAGATATTTTTAATTTATTTTTAGGGATTCATCAAATTGCTCTTTCTTCCTGTTTGCCTCCAGAAGCCTACCCAAGAGTTTCAGGCTCATCCAGAAACAGGACAGATCACACCCATTCGAGTGATGACCCTGCTCTACAAAGGATTCAGCTGTCTTCAGAGAAAGAGTTGGACAGATTCATCTTGCAGCTCCTCAGAGGTATTGGCAAAGCAATGTATATACACAGAGCCTCACTCTGTTTCTCTCCCTTTGGTGGCAGGAATAGCAGCGAGCATCCATATGGGACTCTGGCAAGGACCCAGGCCACGCTGTTATCACTTGGCAGTTTGACATCCACCTGTTTTGTCACTGCTTATTTATGGCCAAGCCTAAATATTTTCAAGTTTGACATCTTTTTTATTGTTCTTAAGCAAACAGTTAGGGGCTTAGTGTCTGCCTGCTTACACCCTTTACACTCTTTTCAAGACACCATGGTGACTTCGTTTTGATGCTGAGTGAATTTTACCTCCATTGCTGTTACTGAGAGAACAATTCTGCAGTTGTGTGAGTAGATTGTTACCTTTTATGAGTCAGGGTAACTTCACCACAACCAACAGTGCTACTGTGGATTTGCAGAAAAACAGAAAGTAGTCCTCCTTCTCCTAAGAGGCCAAGGTTCTGCTTCTCTAAATGTTAATTGCTGCTCCATCATTTCTGGTTTAAAATAATAGATTAATAAAGTTTACCTATCTTAATTAATCCTATTATCTTCTAAACTATCATGACTGTACAAGCTGAATCACAGCTTCCCACTCTTGCAACCCTTATTCAGACTGAGTAGCCCTATGACTATTTCAGTCTCAAGACAACAAGAAATATGGGCAGAGATGCCAATGCGAGCATAAGTGAGAGTATTTTGAGTGAAAAAAGACTTGTGGAATGTCAAATGAAAGCCAGAAAATAGCCTCAAAATCAGCCTAGATTCCGGGAGAGAGAAGTTATTTTGCCTAAAGCTATAATAAACTTTTGCATAATGTATTAATCTCTTAATCTCTTTTGAGAGTTTAAGAAAAAAAAAAAAACAAAAAAAAAAAAAACAAAAAAAACCCCCAAAACCAACACTAAAAAACTATCAAGAATATAAAGCATCATCTGTTATTTCTGGTGAGTTACCTTGGAGTGCAGTGCCTCAGGACAGTCTGGTAGCTGAGCGTACAAGTCATAGCTCATGGGTTGGCTTCAGCTGGTCTAGAAAATAAGAATAATGACTTTGTAGAAGTCATGTGTGCTCCTTGTTGGTGACTAATGTGACTCAGTCTATCCAATAATGACAGGTTTGTCTCAATGTTACACTTTTTTTAAGTGTGTTTAAGTGCGCATTTTTTAAAATGCATTTAAATCCTTGTTATTCTGGGTTCACAGTATGATTCAACGAATGAATTAGGAACCCTGGAGATAGATGCGTAAGAGGGAATAATCTTTCCTAGACTTTGCAGTGTCTTAAGCTAGCAGTGAAAGGAAATGGTTGACTGTGAGCAAGATCAATTAAGGCATAAGACTGGTCTGAAAATTTTTATGAAAAAAATCTGCTTTCTTTAAGCTCATATTGCAAAAGAAAACTAAAGAATTTGTCTGCAGAAGGAATTGTTAGGGGTCATAGTACTTTCAATAATAAAAAGGTAGCTACCTATTAAAAGTCAATAGTGTTCACATACAGTGGAAAAGTTTCAGCTAATTCTGTTTAAAGTTAGTTCTGGCACAAAAGGGAATGTGCTCCACACCACATATGTCTACAGAATGAGGTTCTTGTCAATATTTGTCTTTCTTTGTTCACAAGTAGTACAGGGTCATGGCCCTGATTCTCCTCCCCTTTGCTCCTCATCTTCTCACAGGGAGACTGAGGTTCCTCTGCCTAGATTTTGCTGGCTGTGTACAGAGGGGAGATGCGTTTCATCTCTTTGGGTCTTTATAGACAGAAAATAATCAACGTGGTAATGGTGTAGTAGGGAGTGTACTAGTCTGGTTCACTAGATGGCAATCAGGAGTAGTTTTGCTTTAAGCTAAGCAAAATGTTTTGATATTTGCTATGGTTTCTGACTATTATATCATGAGGTAACTCCAGTCAGATCCACAGAAGCTTAGAATTTGAGTTCTCTAGCCCTCCATTTAAGAGCTTGCATAACTTCAACATAGAATTAAACAGCATTTCTGCACAAAAAAAAAAAAAATAGAACTGAGAAAATGTTTTAAGGGGGAAAAAAAGTTCTTTAAGTTCTTTGTCATTTGGACTGTGTGGGGGACTGGTCACAGCAACTAACTCAAACTTTCCCATGCTGCATCATATTTGGTTTGTTTCAGTTCACATAAAAATAGATTATGTCATTTGTGAAAACAAGAAGAAACAGTTTTGATCCCAGAGAGCATATAAACTGTGTCACAAAAGAATTTGAGTCAGGACTCAAGGAACCAGCAGCCCTCATGAACAACCCACTTGGAAAATTAGTCACTTTCCAGAGTCCCAGTGCTTCTCCTAGGTGTCACAAAGCCAGGACATGTTCTGTATCACACTCAGCAAGGTTTCCTAAACATTTATGCAGGGTTGACATCAATTTCTAAGGACAGGAGGCATCAGATATTTCTTCCAGTATTAGTTTAGAAGTTATTTAGAGCAACACTATAAAGAAACAATTTCCTTTGATGGAAACACATCAATCTAATTCAAAGGAATGGAAATTACATGCTTGCAATGATGACAGAATAAATAGAGCCCCTGTCTCAAGTGCCATATGCCATAGCTAAAACATATCCTTATTCCTTCTAAAACTAAAGGAAGCACTTGACTATGAAGAACTGTAATTCCGATCAAAACTAACCAATTTTAATCTAACTTTTAAAACACAGAAAAGTCACAGAAATCTTTTAAACTAGAAGAATATTACAAACACAAATTCCAATATTCCAAATAGGGGTTCACAAAAAAAAAAAAAAAAAAAAAAAAAAAAGTAAATATACGAAAGCACTGAAAGCTTCATTAATTGAAACTATTTACTTACCACAAGGAGCATCTGCTATGTCAGAGAATTCATAAGAGGTTCTCCAGAGTAGCATGCTATGTATTCAAAACATATTACTGCTCAGCTATTTGGTAATCTTTTCTCAGGTTCAGCTGCAACAGAAGCAGACAGATATTTTCATACAGCTGAGGGGGCTGTGCGACACGTCTTGCTCAGATAACCCTGCTGTTGTTTTGTTTGCTGTTGTTTTTGCACAGCCTTTCAATAAAGCAGTTCACAATGAGTTCTTCATCTCAAAACCCTTCTGGGAGCACTAGTGTGAATACATGAAAAGCGTGTGGCCATTATATGACTGTACGGATTTAAGCTCTGAAAATTGCCTTTTGACTCAAATAGAGCTGTGTTGCAAAAACCAAAGGCTAGAATCTGCTGTCAGTTATACAGAGTTTATCTGTAAACTTCACTGTCATTTAATGGTATGAGCAATTTGAATCATATCACTTAAGTCCTGATGTGTGGGAAGAGGCAGCTCAGGCAAAGTAGGAGATGTAATTGATGGAAAGGAGCAGTATTACATAAAATTATGCCTTCAAAACCATTGCTTTAGTTTTCTTAAGATCCTTGGAACTGATTTCAGTGGAAAATGGTGTTGAAGAAAATTTCTATGTACAAAAATACGCCATATTAGATTTCTTTAGAGCACGGAAGTGAGGCTTGGAAGTCTCAATTTTATTAAAGCGGCAAACAAAATAACACAGAAATTAACCAGCTGCTGGCTCCTTAAATTGTAAAACATGATGTGGTGCTTTCTTGAGGGACTGAAAGATGACTGTTTTCAAAGTGAAAGATTGGGGTGACCAAAGTTTTTCATTTCTAGAGTTGTGCAGGTCAATCTAACTGAGCGGCAGTGGAGCTCTCTATTGATAGCAACGGTGGGTTTCTGGACAAGCCCTATTTCTTGAATCAAACTTTCTGGTATTCTAACAGGGTAAATAAGAAAAACTGTTGCTCCATATGCTTCCTTGACTGACTTATTCAGTGAACTCTCTACTTATGCATCACATATTTTCAGGAGTTTTAAGAAAGTTTTACAGAATTACAAACTCTGAGCTAAACCTTAGGGGCTGACTAAATGCTAGTTATTTAGAAGCAGCAGTAGAAAACTGTATGTTAAGCAGTTACGAGCATTTGGCATAAGCATGAAGTTAAACATTTCAAACGATACCTTTGGAGGGTGAGTTCTTGTCCCTGGTGAATCAGTGACAGGTTTGCCACTAACATATTGGCATTATGGATTCATCTTTAATAACATGCTAAACAAGTCGTATCTCCTAGTGTGTTCTTCCTACACAGCCTTTCAGACCTACCTCACTACTTAATGGAAATATAACCACGATTTCTAACTGCAAAAGGCTTTTCATAAACTTTTTCAGTGCTAAGGTAATTCAGATAGCACCACCTCACTAATTTCTAGCACAAGGTACATAACTGTAGATCACTAAAATACTGCTCTCACAAGCAAGCCATGTCTGAGTAGGTAGATACAGTCTGACAATAAATAACACAAATTAGAAGTTAAACAAACAGGTGTAATTTCTATGTTAACCTGATATTTTATTTTCAGTTAGTCTTTCTTCTCCATTTTTACCATTCCTTTTTTTCTCCTGGCCTTGACACTATAAAAGCTTAAGATGACTGTATTCTTGCATTTTTACCCTTTGGCCACCCCATAAAACTTTATTTTAATCCTTTAATCCTCTAGCTTCCTTAATTAGGTTCTGAGTACTTAAAATAGTTATAAACATTTTCTGGGGGGATTATTCACTTTAGTTACTGTTCTGTGATGAATATTTAATGTATATGGTCATTGTAGACTCAGAAACAAAAATTATAATCCCACAAAAAAATGCTGCATAAAATTGGGAAGTCTGGGATGTGTCCAACAAAATCAGCAATGGAAATTAAGATTTGTAAGGAAGTCAGTAAATTACTTTCTATTTCAAAAATAATAAGTTACTACTTCTCATAAGTTAGTGATACACCTATAAAGCACCTGGTCTCAGTGTTAATTTAGACACATCAAGGAATGCAATAGAATGACTTCAGGCTTGCTGCAAGGACAACATTTTTCCTCTGTACTCAGGTATAAGGGGTAACAACAGAAGACCTCCAATGACTTCTTTTTGCACAAGTATGCTGTCTTCATCGACCCTGAGTTGTCTGCCTGCAAGAGCAGTAGCCAAGCTCCTTTGACATCCTATTTTTCTTTAGCACTGAATATTCTGTCCTCTTCTGGTTTTTCTTCCACCTCCCCTGTGACAAGTTGTTCAGAGGCTCTTCATCTCTTTCCAGCTTTCTGTGGGAGTTCTGTCCCTGTCACCCTTCTCTCCTCAACTCAAAACGCTCTCATCTCAAGCACAGAGAGCTCACCGAGCTACCTCTTTGCTCCTCATCCATTACCTTCAGTGCAGACTGAAATCATGTCTGTCTGACACTTTTCATGGATATCTGGCTGCCAGTTTGAATTGCATGTGGTTAAGGAATAGCCTTTCATATCTTATATCTTTTCAATCCATCCTGAAGCAGCAGTCCTGCTTGTCATCGGGTCCATAACCTGTGTCTTCCTTGACTCAGACCTCCTTCCATGTCACTCTCATTTCGCAGATGTCCATAAGCCTTGCATTTTATTTCTTCATATGCCTTTCCTCTCCACTCATACAGATATAACTGGTGCAAGTAGATGGCTGATATTTATTGCCTTTCCAGTACTGCAGCAACCTTTTCTCTGACCTTGACAGATGCACCTTTGCTTTGCTCATGTCTACTCTGAGTGCTATTGTGATGGTCAGTTGCGTTGGCTGTGCCTTTCTTCTCTCCTTTATTCCTTCTTTTTTGTCACAAGAATTGGTTTTTTGCTTTGTGTTCAAGTCCCTTTTTGGTCAGTTAGTCCCCTAGCCATCTCCTGTTTGATATCACAAGGCCAGCTCTCTCCTCATTTCTACTCCAGGGTCAAAAATGTCAGCCACTACCTGCCATTTGTTATGTTTTCAGGAGCTCTTTGTACTTTCTGTGATATTGCTGCACATACTTATAAGAAGCTTCTATAAATAGATGCTAAAATTAACTCATTTATCTTCTTGAACCTCCCCTTTTCCATTATTTCCACACAAAAACCCTTTAATGATTAGGCTATTTATCATGCTGCCTAACATTTTTTCATTGCTTCCTTGAACACCCACAACTATCTGGTCTCCATCTGTTACCTCATTTGCTATTTCAACTGCAAGCTTTTGGGGTGCAACAGAATCTGAATTGCCTTCTTTGTTTGTATAACAGCAAAACAAGTTCTTGGACCAGAATGGTTGCTCAAAACCATTGCCAAAATACAATAAATAGAAGTGGCACGTATCAAACTCTGTAAAGCTGATTGTGTGGTCTAGGAGAGAAGCAATGCTTGTTCTGAAGAAACTAGAGCTGTCCATGAGGCCAAACCTCAACAACCCAGTTTGGTGGTTACATGCAAATACTGTAAAGCTACTGAGGCTTTATAGTGTTGTCAGTCTGTCCATAGTCCAGCTGCAGACATGGATGCCAAAAAACAAATCCACTACTCTCATCCCTTCACAAGCAATTGTACACTGCAAATGGAAATGAAACTGCTGACTCAGAAACCGTAACACTGAAAATTGTGAAGCGGTATAAACCCTCATCAGATGTGCTGAACCATAACAGGGTAAAATTATGAAAGCAGCTTGTCTTTCTTTTAATTTTGCCTTGCCCAGTTTGATGCACTGTAGAAACACCTGCCTTCAGGAAGCACTGAGCACTTACTGCTGAAAATTGGCCCTGGTAAAGACTTACCTTTCATCAGACAAGATCCTGGCTCACCATAAAGGATGTGCATATTCCTCACTTTGCTTTTCTGTCAAACTCCTTCTGCTTCTGGGGATGAGGCCTCAGGATGCAGAGCCCAGTAATGCCTGCACTACACAGCCTCATGCCCAAAGCTGCATCCAGCAAAATTAAGCTTCAATTGCAGCATGTACAACTTCACTGTGCCAGCTTAATCTTACTGTCGTAGGTAAAACCTGCAGTGAAGGCAAAGAGAAAAATACTTTGTCCCATGTAAGTAAGACAAATTAGACATATATCCAGGATTCCCAGACAGTACATGCCCTAATTGGGCAAATCTGCCAGAGAGTGGCTGGGACCTACATTTTGGTGGAGAGCCACACAAAGAAGAAGAGAGGAGGACCAGGCCAAGCAGGATATCACTGTGTGCATGGAACAGATGGCTGTCTGGGGGGCAATGAAAGGCAGTGATTCTCCCAAAAGGAGAGCTTTTGGGTGTTGAAAGTGATGGCAAAGCTCATTCCTTCCAATAAGCCAAGTTTTCACCTGTGGGGTGCAGGTATTTCAAAGGCTCAGTTTTTGTTTTATTCACTTACCTGCTTATTTGTGTGTTTATGTGTGATAGATAAATCTGCCATCTATCTAAACACTCTGAAGATAGTGAAAGATAGTGACAAAAACAATTGGTTCTCAAAGCCAGAGGCATAAATATGTTATTTGCAGAGATCAAGACAAGCATGTGCCTCTTACACGTTGCAGGAGAGGTGAACAGTCAAGGTCTTTTGCCTGTTGAAAGGCAAAATGAGATGAGATGAGACGAGATGAGATGAGGGGGCCTGGCTGCTCAGAAACAGCACACATGATACCCTCGCTTCAGAAAAGTGAACACATGACTGCCCAGGATCAGTGATCCCAACCATAATGCTGGTATTGAAGTTCTAATGTGTTCCAAAAATGATAAAGTAGGGAAGTTACCTGAGAACATGCACATACATTTGGAATTGTGGCTGCAGAATGAAAGAAAAAAATCCCAAGAATATAATTAAGTCAAATAGGCTGTAAAGGATCTGAAATTTGTGAAGGCTGATATTCCAGTTTGTGAATATTGATATCCCAGTTTGATAAAGATGAAAATATTGATGATTTTATAAGTTAAAAGTTTTAATAAGAGTAAAGAAAAATAGTCAACGGCCAGATTTTTCTTTTACTAAGGTAGTAGGAGGGAAAAATTAGTTGAGAAGATTTGCTGCAAAAGCACTGAATAAGACTACTTTGTGTCACAAATCCATTGACCTCCTTTATAGGGAAATCACCAGTCCATTTACTCTAGGCATGTTCTCTTCACAGCACTTTCCACAAAAAAAACCCCCTCAATTCTAGGAAGCTTCATGAACACAAATCTAAAGCTTTTCATAATACATAACCAGGACTAATTATCTAAATATAGATCAAATTTTGTATGTTTTATATATAGCAAGTAGATATGGGGGCTTCTATGTACAACATTGTCCGATTTCTATTACCGTATTCTGATTACACTTCACAGGTCTGTAAAGCTATTTTTCTCCCCATCATACAACAAAGATAAATCTTGTCAAAGCTTCTCATTTGTAAGTTGACCAGTAGGCAAACTGCAGAATTTCATTCTTTTCTCCTCACATCTGTCCACTTACGGGAACCAGTTTTCTCACAATGCTGAAGTTTTTGTGCTTAGGTGGTCAAAGTATGCTGAGCTGTTTCATGACACCCAGTAAATGAGTGAACTACTTTCAGGTGTAAAGTAGTTCCTGAAGAATTCCTGTTGGGAATACAATCAGGATGTGTACATCCATCTAGAAATAGTTAATAGCATATCAGTATCTGCTAGACTATTGAACTTAACCATGTACTCAGAGAAGACAGAAGGAATCTTTGCTTAGCTTTTCTGGGAGTAGTCTCTAGGTTCAAGTTACTCTTTTACACATTTGCAGTTGCTATGATGCACTCTCACCACCACTGCTCAGAATAAAGACATCTACCTCCTCATCCAAAGCCAATGAACTTAATCTCTTAAAGTTGTTTCTGGTAACTCAGTCTGTGACATGTTCTGGGTAGAGTTGGCAGAATGGGCCCATCTATTACATCTTCACTATCATACTAATGCAGGGATGGATGTCCAAGCTCAAATTACCCTGTCACCCACACAACCTCCACAGCTACCCCCCCAGCTCCGAATCACGTTCGGAGTGAGCCATATGCTTGCCAAAAAGGAAGCTCTGCACTTTTAGGGTGGGAGAGGTTAAAACCTCAACTGCCATGTCTACAGGGATCCCAGGCAGGCTCATGCCTATCACCAACTCACCATGTCACCTTAGCACATGCCTGTCCCCTACTTCCTATCCCACACCCCTGCAACGTGGCCCAGTCACAGCAGCCTGAAAATTCTGACAGGAAGAGAGTGAAGCGATGCAGCAGAGCTAACGAGCCTGGACTCGGCCCTGTTGAGAAGGTAGTGGGGTTGTAACTGAAGTCAGCAGTAAGTGGAGAACTCAGTTAAAAATGGCTTAAATTCAGTAGCACAGATAAACTCTGTTCAGGTTTAGACATAGCTACTATAGCTTATTGTTATTGTCACAGGCAAAAGGAAACACCAAGCCAAAGATTTATTGTTCATGTAATTTAAATCTTACCAGCTGAATAACTGACTCAAAAAATTATTCATCTAGATCTAATTATTACAGAAAAAGAAAAAAGAAGCCTGGACTTGCCACTGCCCTGCTGTGCTTCCTTGGCTATCATCCTTGCATACACAGGCTGTTTCTACTTTGTCCCTGCTTGCAAGGCATTTGTTATTACACCATACCTGTACTCCTCCATATACTATCATCATGCTATGGACATAAATATTTCATTCTACACAGAATACTACTTGTTATTAGCTATATAAAAATTATTGTTGTGTCCCATGATTATAAGAAAAAGTAAAAAATTAGACAATAGGCATCCAACCTTAGGAAAAAAAATCACAGCTACAGCTAAACAAGCTCAAGCAATGTTCCACATTCAGACAAAGCCTGGCAAGTTCTGTGACCTTGCAGGGTTAGCTTGAAGCCTGCTGCATCATTACTAATGATAGTAATACCATGTTTACCAGGCTACCAGGCTACAACTAGAGTAGATGCAATCCTGGTGTGTAGATGTATGTCCAGGTGTGTACACACATAATGTTCCTCAGCCAGAGAGAGTGGAATCAGCTTAAATTGCTGGAGTCTACAGTGTTATTACCTTTTCTGTACAGCTGTATCCTGTGTCATACCAGTGACGAAATGCCAGTCTCTTTTTAATCTGTTTTTGGTTCCACACCTGTCTTCTAAACAGACCAGAGCTCAGCAGTTTTGTAAGAACTTATGAATGAACTCCCTAAGGGAAAATACAAGTGTTCATGCCCCAAAATTAGAACTGCCATTTTCTTTTGTTGTCCTGTATCATTTCAGCTCTACCTCATTTGTGACCACTTTGTACTCAAAAAAAAATTGCCTTAAAATCAACTTCAACCTGCCTAGGAATTGCCTTGCCTTTTATTTTTTTTTTTCTTTTCCCTAAGGGTGTCTCCTCCCTCTCACTCAGATCAAAATAAGACACAGTTACAGATTTGGATGCTGTGAACTATTATCTACCGCCTCAGTCTACTACATATTTTTTCTTCACATTTTTCAAAGGCATGCTTGCCCTGGAATTGTTTTTAATAAATCTAACCCACAGACCCATGTTCTAAAGTACAAAGAAGCAGGTAGACCAGACCTTTTGCATGAGAGTTTGGGGTTTTTTCTTCCAAAAATCTGGGGAGAGGATTAATATTTTTTTTCAAAAGACATGCTAAGAGATGCACTCTCCTCAGACCCAGCTGTTTTGAGATGGGGTACATTTTAAAAACATCTATTTCTAAGAGACCTTTGCTGCTCTTACCTATTAAATTTCTATTCATGTAGTCCAAACATTAATAAAACTAACTTGTTTACTTTAGAGATGTTCTCTGCAGAAGAGATTTTGAATTATAACCTTTCTTGCCTGTAGTGAGGCTAGCAAAGACAGTCATCAGCTAAAGCCCTCTCTTATTTCTACCTTATTAAAAGCTTTGTTAGGAATCAATTGAGATAACAATTTGGTCTCCATGTGTCAGACACGACTATCATCCATCGGGAGGCTTGCATGCTTCTTCTTTTAAACAGCTTCCTTTGCATTCTGTATATAAATCCATAGGTTGATGCTGTCGCCACTTGGCTGGGATTTTCCCCAGCTCACAGAGCTTCTTTCTGTCTGGGCACAGCAGCTGAAGCAGAGGAAAACAGCTGGGAGATTCTCACTGCCACAACCAAACACCTCACTCTCATTCTTGCATAAGCTACGAGGGCTCAGCTTGATCCCAGTGGGTAGATACAGCTGGAACAAATGCTCTATAAGAAACATTGACTTCAGGGACCAGGCAATTGCACAGCTTATCGGGGTGCAGAAGTGCCCACAGGACTCCTATACCCATGAGGCACAAGGACTTCTTTGCCTCTACCTCCCCAGCAGTGTGAAGCAGATCCTTTCCAATCCTGGTCAAATGGTGCAAGAGTATCTCCATCATTTGGCATGCAGGGGAACTAAGGGAGCTATGGCAGAAGGGCAGTATCTAGGTTCCCTAGGCAAGAAGGTGGGCTAGCTAGCAATTGAAGCTAAGATTGAAATCTTAAACAAACCAGCTCAACCTGATGTAGAGTAGCATCGCATGGATTTGCGTGATGGAACAGAGGGTCCATTAAAGACACCATCCAAATGTGACAGCAAGACCCTGCAAAAGTATACACTTTGGTCTTGGTGGGGGATCTGACAGATTCTGTGACTGAGGCAAACTGAAGCTGCCTGGATTACTAAATCACAGTCCCAGATATCATTTAGGGTATGTTGGTTTATAGCTTTCACCAATTCCTTTTCAATGCATGGTTTTATTCTCTATTTATACAAAAACACAAGCTTCATTATCTGCCTCTTCACATACCTTGAAAAGAGCTTTCTGTTTCCTGAACAAGTTCTTCAGCAGTGGCTGTGAGGCTTTTATTATTTTTATACGTTTTCATCAATTTTTGCAGCTTTATGAGGCCCTGCTGCTGTGCTGCCTCAGAGGTTAACAGATTACTACTATTGTAGTCAGTGGAATAGAATATTACTCTTAGAATACAAACCGTCCTCCTGGGAGCCTTGCTTTGAAATAAGTCTTTTACTCTGAATAGATTCCCCTTACAAAGCCAGATATGCATAGCAGTACTTTGTAAGAGCTGTAAGAATCAAGTAATTTTCTGCAAACTGAGATAATCTGTCTTAATAAATGATGTTGTGGTTCAATGATGATCCTCATTTTGAAAAGATTTTTCTCACATTGTGCGTTATGAAAACAAAATCTGTTTTAAAAATCATGCTTACCTAACACTTTAGGATGTAATCTCATAATTTGTATTGTGGGTTTTTTCTTTCATTTCCTCCTTTTAGCCATACTCATCTAATCTTCCTCTCAGCTGGCCATATCATCTCAACAGGTTCTCAATACAGTATATTTCAAGGCAGTAAATACACCACCCAACTGACTGAGAACAGAAAGAGCAGTTAGTATTTTATAAAACTCCCAGTGGAGCAAAAAATATATATCACAATTATTGGAAGAAAGTCGTAATGGACCATTTGCTGGAGAAAAAAAAAAAAAAAAAAAAAAGAATAATTTTGAATCACAAATAATTCCATGATCTGTTAATGAACTAGCTGGGAACATTACATTTGTCTGCTGGATAAATTATTCATTGTGAAATATTTCCTCAGCACCATCTGTGACTGCGAAGTTCTCAGAGCACTGTGCTGTCATTTCACTGAGGACCTAAAGTTGTTATTTAAAGCGTGTCTGTGTGTGAACATTCTGGAGTAGAAGCTGCAGAAAATGTTGTAGTAAATATAAACTAATTTCTCCAAACATGAATAAGATAAGAGAGGTAATCATACCAAAACCATGATTAAATAGTCATCTTTTGGCATCTAGGTCTAGAAAATAATCTGTGACTGAAAATGGAGAAGGATGGGAACAAGATGAGTCCCACCTCTCTCTCCTGCTGACACATTCAACTCCTGCCTGCCCATCCCCTTCTCCTCCCATAGGAGATGCAAATCCTGTTGCTCATGCTCTCTCCACCCTCTAGTCCCTTTTCTTTTCTTCCTTCCACATCAGCACCCCCAGCTGCTTTCATCTGCTTCTCCTCTTCAGCACAGATGCCTTTGCTATCAGCACTATCTGGCCAAAGCCTGATGCCGTTTTAGCAATGTGCTCACCTGAGCTGCTTCTCCCTTTGTCCCTTGCCTTTCACTCTCCCAAAGCACAAGAAAAGATCCCCAAATGTCACCTGGGGGAGAGATGTGTAACGTGTTCATTGCTGAGTCAGTCAACACCCTCTTCGGGCCGACACCGCACAGACCTGCACGAGGGGAATGTTTCAGGGGAACATCCCAAGCTGGGCTGGAGAAGAGCAGGAACAACGTTATTCCCTTTCCAGCTTGCCTTAGCACACCAGCCACTTCTGCCTTTTGCGCCATGGGCGCTAATTTGCAACACGGTTGATAGTATTTGAATGTTACTCTAAAACCGTTCTTTGTAATGTGTATGGATATATGTATGCACACGAACAAAAAAAAAATACAGCATTTGTATTCAAAAGGCTCACAGAAAAGAAGTGTGGCACTATTGTGAGTCAGCTCCACAGAAGAAGTTGTCATTGTTCATTTTCAGCATCAATCATTTTTCTTCTGTCAGACTGCATCAAATGCAGGCTAAGGTCTGCATAATACACACAATAAGTCCAGAGTGAAAAAATCCAGTAAAAGAGCTTTTAGAGAGAGGGGTTGGAAGGCAAAGAGGCCTTATGTGTTTTCTGTGCCTTTTGTTCCAAAATGCCTGCTGTATGACTAACATTATTCCCCAATACATCTACTGGAACATATTTCAGAAAAGCAATACTTTCTCCTCCCACCTCTCGCAAATGACTGGAAGCAGGATGTCTGAGAAAAGCGAAGATTTGCAGACGCTTTAATACTCACTGTTGCCCCGCTGTTTCCAAATGTGGCACAGATGCCGGAGCTGCTGTCACAAAAGGTGTGCAGAGCAAACTAAGGCCCAAATCTAGTCACCCAGGGCAGTCTTGGCTCTTCAAATGCATCCAGACCCTTTGGGTTGAGACCCGTTTTAGCTACAGTCTGAATCTGTCTGGGAGTTGTCTGTGGCCCAATACAGAAGTACATCACATACCTTAAAACACAGTTTTGTTCACAGCTCCAAGTGAAATCCCATCTGAAGGGACCCAGGATGCCCGAGATGACGCTGAGATATGTAGCTGGTGGTAAGGACTTGTCTTCATTATTCAACTTGTTCTGTTAATTCATGGATTGACACACCAGTTCTCGTCATCATCGTCTCTTTTCAAGATGTGCAATGGCAGAAAGCAGACCTTCCTCATTGCTCAGCAGGTTCAGTTCAGGACAGAGTTTAAAAGCCCTCCACAAATTCCTGATGTCATAGTTAATCTGGAGAAAATGTGGCTGAACAAGCCACTGGCTGTGTGATCGCACCTGACAAAAATCTGTAACAGTTTTAACTTCCCTGTTAATATGAAATTCTTACATAACGCCTAAAATTTTTACCCTTTAAAATCTGATCTTTCTTTATTCCCTGGAATCTATTTTATTTTTACCAATAATTTTTTTGTTAGTAAAAGCTTTGGAGAGTGTTCCTATAAAAACTTTTTTTGCTGAGGCTAGCCTGAGGGAAATAAATAATCTTTTGTGTGTGTGCACATTAGTATACGAAAAAAATGTTCTTTATCTGCAGTATTGTCTGTGCAACAATCTTAGTAAACTTTGTATGAGTACAAGGTAGTATTTTAACTAAAACCTAGGTCAAGATTTAATTAAAAAATATTTCACTACATAAAAAAAAAAAAAATTACTCTGTCCTTCATGTGAGGCCCTGCACCCAATACTAAAATTTAAAAACAGTTGTGGAATGGAACAATTCTGAAGTTTAGTCCCTAAGCAATTTTGTGAAAACCCTAGGAACACCTCTTTCAACCTGGTTGTCAGGTTTTTTTTTCTCTAATCACACTCAGTTTTCCTATAAGGAAGAATAAGATATGAAGATACTTGTGATACCTCATTTATCTGGACATAATCCGTTAAAAGGTCAAGCATAATAAATTAGACCTACAGCAGGACATGGAATATCTGGCCAAAGTCTGCATATTAGAAGCCGTGTCACTCTCTAAAAGCTTTTTATGTTAAAATCAAGTGTTCATCACTGGTCATTTAGTATACTTAATAGCAACATATAAGAGATACCAGTTTGTGATGTACATACTGATAATGGATATGCTTCAATTAGAAGAAAATAGCCCTTTCCTAGCCTCATCATTGTCAATATATAATAAATTTGGGTTTTTTCCCTCCTGAAATGACAGCATGAGACATTGTTCAAAAGGAGATAGATTGTTTCATCTGGAAGTGTCTTACTATACTTTGAGTGTACAAAAGAATTCCAAGAGACAAAAAAACCCAGCCTTTTCACATTCTCATATTTCTTTAGGAAGGTTTAAGAACTGCAAACAGTCGTTAACATTTTTCTTTGCCCCAGCTCAGCTGCACTGCTGTCTCATAGGCCCTGATCTAGTCAGTTCCTGCTGAAATTACAGCATTTAATACAGCATAGGAATTTCAGAGCAGAGTAATATTTTTTTTCTGATGCTGGAATATTAAAATTTGGCCAGTTCCTTTCTGGAGATATATGTTTGCAGGAATGAGAGATATTTTTAAGAGGAAATTCCATAGCTCATCACTCAGGAAGGAAGATCCAACACAAAGCTCCAGACAGCAGAATTTTATTGCAGAGGCAACCTCAAACCTGACACTGATGGGAATTGCCAGGGATTACTTCTCCGTGTTTTGAACATAAAACTTCTGAAACAAATACCCACTCCATGACCCAAGAAAAATATATGTCTGACCTTAATGGTCCACATTCCTTCTGATAAAGTCTGTAGTCACATCAAAGAGTGATTTTTTTATCATTATTACATGGACAGCTACCCCAAACCAATATGAAAATACTCTCCACTGTATTATATGCATTATATATACTTTACAAAGTAGGTAAAATTTAAATTGGCATGAAGAAAAGCTACTTCTCAAAAAGACGACCACGTTTGCTGTAACCACACACTATTTCCCTTATTCTCGCTAATGAGAATAGGGAATTATTTTCAGTATTAAATATTTATAAAATACATGCACCACCAGAGAAGTATTTTTATGTTCCAGGCTGTTACAGCTTAAAGTGGAATAAAGACCATGGCCTTAGCACACTGAATTAAATGGGATCCAGCCACTACTCAACTAGTGCCAAAATGATGTCTAAATACATGGCTTTTTTATGTCACCTCAACCAAAAAGACACATCCATACAGAGGAGAGTTAAAGGAGCAAAAACAATTCCAAGTTTGGGAACACTCTTCAAGCACACAACAAGCTGGTAGAGGACTTCACGTTGTGACTCTGAAAGCAGTCAGGGCCTTTCTCTTACAGGGGAAGCAATTTTGTAGAACACAAGAAAATAATGCTCTGGTTCATCAGGAAGAGAATCCAATACAGCGTGCTTTGTCCTGGGAGAGCTTTACCAGTGCTTTACAAGCATTTCCAACATCTGTTGATTCGTGGACACCTTACAGTTTTCCCATCAGCTGGAGGCCACCACTTAGCAAGTGCCAGGAGCTCACACAGGCAATGCCAATAGACTCTTTCCTTAATTGCTTTTCCCTGACTCATTAGCACTGCTTCCTCAGATGGGCTCTGGGGCTACAGGATGAAAAACCACCAAATTTTCAAGAGAAACAGCAGAAAAGCCAAAGGCAGTAGGCACTATCAACTGATTCCAGCCAAGTTTTATTTAATTTATGTTCTCACCATGGCTTAACACCTGCTCCTGCAGGTGCAGGAGTCACAACAATGCCAGCAGGTATTTGTTATCCATGCTGTACCATCCTCTGTCAATCCACATGAGCTGAGCAGGAGAGGTCGGAGGCCAAATTTTGGCCATGAAGACTTATTAGTACAGACAGAGACAATCAGCTATACATATTTATGTCACTTATTACCATTAAGCATTTGTAAAGTTAAAGTCTAGTAAACAAAATTTTTTAGTACTAACACTTGTTAATACCTGACATCTCTTCCCCAAGTCCTGTTTCAGTGACCACTGAAAACAAAGGAATTAGTCCTGTTGAGTTAACAAACTTTTCAGTTGTGTCTTGAAAGAGTGGTTTCCACTGCAGTTGAGCAAGACAAATCCCAGAAAACCTACCCAGACGTCTGAACTTTAACACTTGAAAAGCAGTCCCAATGACTGGTAAATTACTGTTGAATTCCTGTAGGATTCTTTTCCACCCTCTTAGAAATCTCAGCACTGTTCATATTGATATGATGATTTTCAAAAACCAAATAGTCAGAAGTAAATAATAATGTTCTTCAGGCATTAACACTTGCAGTGTGAATTTTTCTTTCGAGTTTAGGCACTCAAAATATTGCAGAGTATTTGTCTTCACAATATCCTTCCAAAGACCAGAAGCAATGAGAAACTGAAGGTAGGAAGATAGAGTGATGAAGTCAATGGCCAAACAAGGAAACAAAACTCTTGCAAGCACTAGGCTAGTACTCCCACCGTTCTTACCCTTAGTCTGTACTGCTTGAATTTCACAAGCTGCAAAGATGACTGAATAATGGAAGAAGCTATTCACTAAGCTCTTCAAATAAAATGTATGCTTTCACCTCACTGCTGCTCTTTGCTGGAGGGTCGCTGGAAGGGTTTCTTTGGAGCATACTGACAATTATTTGCTAATATGTCCTTTTCTTTGCTCAATCCACAGAAAAGGTTGGGCTATTAAAAGCAAGGAGACAAAAGTAGTCTTTTTTGAAGCAACTAAAGAAAGTTCTGCACAACACAAGACTATACAAGGCCCCACAGAGCAACTGGGCAGATGCAAGGATCGTTGCCTCCGGCAGCTTCTTACCCCACAGTACATGCAGGGAGCAGAACCAGGACGTCATTGTCCCTATTTATCATATGCAGTAGGACCTTAACGCAGCCAGGCCCAAGAGTGGGAGCTGCCATCAAAAAGACCATGCTGATAATCTGTTCCTGAGAGGTGGATGGCCTCTGCCACATCCCTTGGTACACTACTAATAGCACACTCAGATCCTGGTCAGGAGGGCATGGACAACTTGACTATGGGGGACAAGCAGCTTAGAAGAGATGAGAGAGTACTAGCAAGAAGGAAAGGGAAAAAGATTTGTGTCTCTGCTTAAGGAATAGAAAATGCAAGAGAATGACAGAACAGTACAGTGCATTTAGTGACCTTTCCTTGTTGCACACATTTGTGCTAAAGACTAATTCTCTAGCTCAGGCACCACTGTGCCAGCAACAACGGGAAACATCACAATCACACAAACGGCGAACAGTTTGCATCTCTCATCTCTCTACACGCCTACGCGCTGAGCTCTGTGGCACAAAGCCTGTTGTCCTACAACATGAGCACACCTTGCTTAAAACAATGGCACCGCCAATAGCTACAGCCACACAAACACACTATTGAGTAATTGGGTGAAAGTCACCGGAAGAGCACACAAGAAAAATCTTAGCCTGCAAGTAGTATGCTTGAAACTTTCTCCAGTTGCACCGTGTTTACAAGCAATTTAAGATAACTCTAAAAATATTCCAGTAAATCATTCACTGTACATAATTATGAATAGTCCAATCATCTCTAACAAAATTACACTGTTTTGTTTTGGAAAGTGGCACATGACAGAAAATTATATATTGACTCTTCAGTATCCTAATGAAAATTAATGTAATCTCCCAGTACTTGCATCTGACTTTTTTCAGTCCCTTGTGATTTTTTCAGCATATAAAAATATACTTTTCTTTAGTTCTGCTACCAAGTTTTATCTTTGTGTTTATTTTCTGTCCTAACACCTGAAACCATTACTAGATATCAAGATTTAACCTCTGCTTTTTTTAAAAACACACTATTATAGAGTCAGATAGTGTTAGAATATTAAATTAGGTACCAAAAGTTGCTGTTAGTTTTATGGGCAAGATCAGTCTCTGATAAAATGCAATAATAAATCTATTGAGCAGTACTCCAATCTGTTACGACATTTTTTCTGTCTTTTCAGATCCAGACAAAAATTCTCCCTAGTTGTTGTTCTTCACATTCATAATAGGGACACTTTACTCAACTGTTCAACTAAAGAATAACGCACACACAAAAAAACCCCATGCAGTGTGTTATTAAAGTAAGAAAAACACATCTCCCAAAAAGCACAATATGTAGCACATGCAATAGATGTAATATTGTTTTCAGCTTCAACCTGTACCTTTTAATAAAGAGAAGATGTTGTAAAGCCTCTCTACCTTCAGGAAGGTGTTCTGCTGTCTTGAGTGTGTTGACAATCACCTTGTCCTTCTGAGCTAATGAGTGGAGTGAATCCAATAACTAATATAAAACATCCAATGAATCATTTCAATGGAGTTATAGTCTTCGAGAAAAGAGCATGAATGCACATTTCAGCACTGACAAAATAAACATCTAGTGACAAAGGTCTGTAGCTAACAGTATAGGTTGCCTTCCCTGGTAGCTCCTTAGACATCCTCATTAAAGCAGCAGCCAATTTGAGTGATGAACTGTACAGATTTACTTCTGCCCTCAGATTTGCCTCTCATACAACAGTTTTTACTCTTCCCTTTGTACAATATTAATAGAAAAGCTGTAGCTGCCTCTGAGTGGGAGATGAGAAAAATCAATCACTTGTCACTTAGCAGAAGCAAAGCAGTCACAACTGAGTGAAGAGTTGTTGATTTCTCCCCACCCTGTTGCAAGGCAGCAGCTATTTGAAGTATAAAAAGGTGAGAAGCCAGAGGGAAGGTCTTCTCTCAGGCAGTTGGTGCTTTACAGGCACCACATGCAGAAATTAGACATAAGCAGAAATTAGGGATTACTCATTAGAGGCTGCAACTGGTCACCGCTAGTCACAGCTTGGGGCAAAACTGGCCTCAGGCTGTCTTGAGACACCATCTTTCTGCAGGGAAGGGCATTGTACTCTACAGTAAAACTCCTATTGATACAAAAGCTTACCATTAAGCATCACAAAAGTTGATAGGCAGCACTGTCCTTTGCAACAGACAGCAAGGAATAGATACTGTTATTAACTCTTGGCATAATAATTAGATTCATTTGAACACTGAAAAGACTGACTGAATAAATAATGCTCTGACAGACAAAAAATTCTCAGAACATTTGTAAAACATGCTATACAACCATCTGCACAACTAGTCAAATCACTACACATGCTTTGTCAATTGGTGAGCAAGAAATACTGTCAGATTTCCCAAATGTTATTCAGCAAATTATGGTAATGATACCAACATTGTATCACTTAATTACTGAGGAGAAACCCATGGGAACTCAAGCCTGATTGCTCTGATAAGGGAGTCTATCAGCTCCTTTACACTAGGCTCACTATCAGCCAGGAGTATTTCAGATTACTTTGTTCTAGTTACCACCCCAGCTGGCAGGCTGTGGTCAGTGGATTATTTTTCACTGTGACTTCTGAATCATAGGAAAACAAAAATTTGTGAATGTGAGCCGTACCTTGGAGTCCTGAGCTTTGTCCTTAATGAGAGCCAGAGCGCTGGATGTGCACACAGGTTTCCCAAGGGGATGGCTCTTGCTCTTCTGCAACAAAGATAATCTTCAGGGTTCTGTTTTCTCTCTCTTCTCCAGAGTTTTTCTCCACTTTGGATCAGAATGAGATTATGTCAGTTCCTGGCAACATGCTGAATCAGTAGTTTCAGAAGGAAACTAGCATTTTCTATTCCCTCTCTGATCGTTAGGATGGCTGAGCTACCATAGTATCAACAGTATTGAGATATCTGCCAAGGAAATCCTCTTGGGTTTACTTTCTGGATATGGCCGTCCTAGAAAACATTTTGCACAACTGGACATCAGGAAATATTCTTTAAAGCCTCCATAGGGCTTAAGGGCCAGGTAAGTGGGGTCACTTTCTCCCTCAGGCCCTCTTGGCTCTTCTTCGGGTTATTACAGGCCAATACCATCTGGCTTGCAAAGATTTTGGGTCAAGCCAGCACCGCGTATAAAGGAAATTGGATTACAGGGGGCCACATTCTCTCTGGTATAATGGAAAAGACAGTTGCAGCATTGCTCCTGGTTAAGCAAATCTCACCATACATAGATTTTTATCTTCAGGAAAGCAAGCTATCCGTGAAAAATCTCCCAAAACTTTTATGTAAATGCTTTACAGCCCACGCCTACTAAGTTTAAAGAAAAAAAAAAAACATTGAAAGCAAGAAAGAGAGAGGCTATGAGAAATTCTATCTCTGTTGAACCTGAAATAAAAGCCAATAACAACCTAAATTATTTCAGGAGCTTTCAAGATCATTTCTCTATTTTTTTCAGCTAAATTAAAATGAACTCACGTGCTCAACTGTGCCTAAGCAAAAATAGTTACCATGGTTACATGGGAGTTTTTCTAAATGTAATATAGTGTATGAAATAATCAACCAAAATGACTATGTATAAACTGAAGGCAGGTGGGCAAGCCATTTAAAAATACCAAGTAAACAGAAAAACCCCTCAGTAAAAATAATTTCTCAAGATTATGCAATTACCTTTAGAACTTTGTGAATAAGAACATGGTAACAGGGGAAAAGAGAGTGTGAAAGCAAATACTTGAAAAGTCTTCCATTTAGCATTTGTAACACTATCTACAAAGGAGCTAACTACAAGATAATATACTAATAGAGGTAAGCAAATTAATATGTGCTCTAAGACCTAACTCAATGGAGCCACTCTACTAGAGAGTGCTGTTTGATACATATAAGGACCATTATTGATCAAAGAAGGTATATTGATTCACAGACAAAAAAAAAGAAAATACAAACCAGAGAGCCTATATTTTACAGGCAAGACTGTGCACAGTAGAGGCTCAACACTTTGTCTTATAGGTGACCCTTTCCTTCTCTACAAGGGACAACAACATCTGCATCTATAACGAAAGAATTACTGTTGTTCACAGGTATAAAACTTGGTTAACAAGATTGACTTAGTTAAGAGGATCTTTCCTTTCTCTCTTAGATTTAATTTTTTTCTTTGTTTACCTCTTAGATCAAATTTTGGGTTTTTGTCAGAGATTTCTATATCTAATGACATCATTTGCCTAAAAACGACCTAACAACAGAAAACAAACATATTAAGAAACAAGCCTCCTACTACCTTGTTCAGCACTATGACACTATAGATTACTAAAAGTAAAAACACTTTCTGGGTTAATAGCTTGCCTTTGAAAAAGAAGACAGAAAGCAGCCTCACTCTGCCTACATTGGGAAGAACTGTGGACCCTGGCAGGGAGGAGCTTTACCATCTGTGGCCATCATCAGAAAAAAGGCAAGCTAGTAAGTGGAAGAGCCTCTCTCTTTCCCTGAGTCCCTTTCCCAGAAGAACAGAGTATTTCCAACACAGCACCTGTCTGTCATGAATGAGTAGGAGAACCTACCCTTTGACAACTTCTCTGAGGAAGAGTTGTCTGCTGTGTGTTCTTCCTTGCTTGCATGAGTTGGAGCAGCAGCACCTGTTCTCTGTCAAGAAGCTGAGTTTGAGAGGGCTCTCAGCCAGCAAAGAAGGCTCACTGTACCTAAGGAACAGTGCTAGGACAACTTTATGCTGTCCTTGCTTAGAAGACCACCCAGTGAGAGTTGACTTCTGCCTTCTGCTTTATCTGCCTGGTGCTCCCCAACCAGAGCCATTCTTCTCCTTGGTGTGTAACATGAAGTGTATCTCTGTGAGCTGGCTCAGCGCTTGCTGTTCTGCAGAAGACTGGAGAGCTCTGATTTGTAAGGCGATTCAAGGAATCTGTAAGTTTAGAATTGCAAAGTATCTCACTCTCTCAGTACTTACTGTCATGATCTGAAATACTATAGGTTCTTCTAGTAGTAGTGGTAGTGTCTATTCATTCACTGGGTCACATTCTGCTCATATTGTGAAGTCCCTCACACTGGAAATAATTGCTTTAAGGCTGTAGTCTTTAAGTAAAAAAAAACAAGATTTGACTGGCTCACCAGGAAACTCACTGCAAGTAGTTAAAAGAGAGTACAAAGACAATGATACTGCATGACAGTGCACAATGTCCATAAATTAGATATGCACAATTAACTTTGAGTTATAATGAACTGTAACAGAATAATAAATATTCTCTAGTGTTACATAAGTGCTTTTATCAAATATCTAGATGCTACCTCAGCTATACTTCTGTTAAGTCCTCTTTGTAGGTGAAGCAGAGAGAGGGTACAAATCAGTGAGGTTTTGCTACTTTAGAATTGGAACCGGCCAAGGCTGTAGGAAAGACAGAATCACTGAAGGAAACTCTCCAGCCAAAGCTCTGGACCAATAACTGAAACTAGGATTAGGCAAAATGGAGTGAGAAAACCTAGACACAGACACAGCGGCTTTCAGAACCTCAATTTTCCTATTATACTGCACAAATTTAGTGAAATTGGATTTTATAATCCAGAGATCAGAGAATTATTTTCATATCTTCAAACATCTGATTAAAAAGTGGGAGAAAAATCTGAATACTATGGGATAGTAGAACTAAGGCAGCTCTGGTTACTGGATCAACACTTAATTTTTTTTTTTTATTTTCATACAAAAATGTAAGTTAAACAAGACAGGGCCTAGTTGTCCCAAAGACATTAGAAATAGTAGAACTGTAGAGATGTTCATTATTTTCAGTACAAATGGTAAGTAAGGAGATAGTACTAATACATTTATTTACTCCCTGATCCTTTTGAAAGTAACTTTAGGTAATGATCGGCTACCAGCTGTTGACATATCTGATCTCTGAGTTTTGGAAAGTGTTAATGGACTGAGGACAGAGGATAGTTGATTTACAGTGTTTATTCCCTTTTCAGGGTAGAAGAAACATATTTTTCTGTTGCACCTAAGAACCATGGTCTTTATGCAAGTGGTAATTACAATGAAAATATTTTCATTACAGTCGAGACACACATTTTTTTCTTACCATCTTTTTACTGTAGCAACAGCACTACCAGCAACACAAAAGGTGTTGATTGTTACCATTATTTATCATGGCTGTTTTCCCTCTCTGTGTTGGTTCCTGTGCAGTTAGAAACATCTTACATACTTCTGGTAATACAACATGTTCCCACTGGGAAATCCTTACCTTAAAAAAAAATTTAGACCATAGTCCAACTAGCTGGTCTGAATGCCCTGAGGCTACACATGATGTTATTCCTACACAAAGTTATCATTTGTAGGTCACAGCTAAAATTCTTTAAATTAATTTACAGTTGAAAACTGCAATGTCCTGATGTGCCCTGATGTCTTGCTAGCTTTTAGTAATGCCCTAAGACCTAATTTCTAACAAGAAATATTGTATTTTGCTCCTTGGGTAGTTTTTTTAACTCTCTGTCCTCACAAATGTGTGATTTAGGTAAATACATAAAGATTTTTTTCTTCCAAAGTTGCTCAGCATTGGCTTATTTACAGTGGCATATGACTTGCTCAAACAGCAAAAATGCAGTGTACTCTAAAATATAAACTAGCTTAGGCTGGTGTCATAGTTCAGCCCCGATCAGGACCAGACTACGCAGTCTCTCTCTCACTCCCCCAACCCTCCAAAAGAACAGGGGGAGATGATATAAGAAAAACAGCTCAAGTTTTGAGATAAGGACACGGAGAAAATCCTTAAAGTTACCGTTACAGGCAAAACAGACTCGACCTGGGGAAAACTATTCATTTATTTCTAAACTAGCAGGAGAATGAGACAGAGAACAAGACAACCTCCCCCCTACCCCTTCCTCTTCCTGGGCTTAACATTATCTCTACCACCTTCCCCCCATGCTGAGCGGGGGGAAGAGGGAATGGGGGTTATGGTCAGTTCATCACACATTGTTTTACGCCACTGTTTCATCCTCGGGGGAAGAACTCCCCACATTCCTCCCCTGCGCCAGCATCGGGTCCCTCCCACTGGCCACAGTCCTTTGTGAAACTGCTCCAGCGTGGGTCATCTCTTCCACAGGGTGCAGTCCCTCTAGAACAGATGCCCCAGCGGGCCCTCCTCAGGCCACAGCCTCCTTCAGGCCTCCACCTGATCCAGTGTGGGGTCCTCCACAGGCTGCAGGTGAATCTCTGCCCCTCCGTGGACCTCCATGGGCTGCAGGGGGATCTCTGCTCCTCCGTGGGCCTCCATGGGCTGCAGGTGGATCTCTGCCCCTCCGTGGGCCTCCATGGGCTGCAGGGGGACAACCTGCTCCACCAGGGTCATCACCACAGGCTGCAGGGGAATCTTGGGCAGAAGCAGCATTACTGCTCCCCCTCCTTCTTTACTGACCTTGGCACCTACAGCTGTTCTTCTCACAAGGAAAATTCTTCACAACAGGCTGGCAGAAGCCTCTCAGAATCTTTTTACATCTCATTCACATCTCATCTCATCTCCTCTCCACCTCTTGCAGCTGGGCCGGGCCAAGTTGGGCCCAGTCAGCCACCCAGGGGGAGGCCAGAGGGTGAGGCCTACAAGACTTGCACCACCCCCTATCCCCCACTCAGCTGCTTCACATCTTCTCTCTTTATTTTTTTTTTTTTTTTTTTTTTTTTTTTTCTTTTTTTCCTTTTTTTAATAT
>WHYT01018003.1:2483-14137 GCA_009806455.1 Tetrax tetrax | reverse complement strand
TTTAAAAAAAAAAAAAAAAAAAAAAAAAAAGAAAAGAAAAAGTACTAGTTGTGTGGTTATTGACCTACACAGAGCAGAGTCAGGCATCCCAAAGCAGCACCCTGCTGGCCTGGCCTACATAAGCTGTTGAAGCTATTTTCAATAGGGTCTTGCCATTTCAGTACAATAACTAACTTTTAACTAGCTAATTATTAAGAAACAATTAGCACATGCTGCAACACAATTTTAAAAGGAAAGCAAGGCAAGGCATGGAGCAAGAATTTCTATACAAACTACACAAGTCTGAAAATACAAGTGGTGGTATTGCTATGCTGAATATTCCTTCCACACATAATCAGGTTTGCTCATTCCAAAAGAGGACATTATAACTTCTCTATTACATTTAAGCCACACTGATGGGTGGAAAGCTGATGACTGCAGTGTTGATTGGCATTCTTCTTGAATAAATTTCAATAGATTTCCTTGCATGGTACTCTATATGTAAATTTACTGTCTTAGTCCTAGATTAGTAGCCCAGAATAAAAAAGAAAGCAAGTGAAAAGTGGTTAATTTCAAAATTTTCTGTAGCAGTATGACAATACAAATGTGGGTCTTATAAAATCAATGCTGGCCAAACGTTACAGTAATTAGGAACCCAACAAAAAAATAGGATGTTTGATTATAAAGGACCATGAATTTTCCTACGGCAATATAAATATAAATATTTTTTAATTCCCTTTGAGGCCTGAAAAATATACCCTGAAAACTTTAGCACCAAAAACTAATTTACAACGAGACACTAAAATGTGACTTTGTCATGCCTCCTCCTGGCCAATTTTTCCTCCCTTCCAAAATGTTTTCTTTGGCCTTTCCCTCTCCTGAACCCACAGGACACACTTTTGAGAATCTGGTGCTCTATAGTATCATTTTGTAGTGGATTTGTTCAGCCAAGAGGAAGGAACTAGATGCACACAGTGGCCATTCGCATGGAAGACAGCAAACGTGAATTTGAGCAAAATACCTCCAAGCCCTCATCTGTCATCTTATTTCTCAACAGGAGAGTACTAAGGGACATGGCAATGGGTGAGGCTGTACAAGGGATTTAACAGTAGTGTTTCCTAGCCCTTTCGTATAGTTTTAAATGTGTATGCTTCCTTCTTCTGGTCTGCAAGATAACAGCCCACAAAATAAAATATTCACTTGAGGTAAAATGTTTATTTATTGAGGCACATAATAGTTTCAGTATCCATAGGCTTTAAATAATGTGTAGCTTCATTGGAAGTGTTCTGTAGAATTAGAGTGTCTCTATTCTTTTTTATGAAAGTGTTTGACTTGATGCTTCTTATATAGAAAAAAAATAGATAATGAACACAAATGAAATAATCTGCTGGATGCAATAATCACTTCATATTACTTCCTCTGACTTGTTTTTGGTTCTGTTATCAATGCATATTGAACTCCCCTCTGGAAGTGATTTTGGTTTTACATCAGTCTCATGCCTTTTTCAGACTCAGGGATATTACTGTTCTAGTGGAACAGACAAGACCGTAATCAGGTTTTTCATCTTTTTGTGCAGTACAATTGTCATAAAGGATTTGTTTTCTTTGTAGCTTGTAATTTCCTTCCTTGGTCAATATGCAGTGTGATTGGAGCCTTTACACTCTGTTCTACTTGGTTGATCTCTGCTGATTATTTTACATTCACATGACAAAAGCATCATTTTCTATTACAATGGGTAATGAAATTAGGCAAAATGTATATAAGGCTGCATTGTAACACTGACTAACATAGCTACAGTTTATGTTTTTGGAAGTTACATGTAAAATCACTGCTGAACTTTTAAGATCCTTCCAACAGAAATAATAAATGTTAAAATTACTTCTGCAACAAAAGAGAAAATATTTCAAATGTTAACAAGCAAAAAGAAATTTTAATAATCTGCTATCCTACCAAGAAAAAGATAAGAATTGTGGGGGCTGACCAAGTAAATCACACACAGCTAACGAATAGGTTAAACTGATTGGAAAGACATTGTAGAAGCATGTAGCATATGGATTTAAATTTCTCTGTCTGCTAAGGAAAACATGCTATACTTTATACCTATAAACATTTCTAATGGAGAGCTGAATTGAGAGCTCTGATCTGCATGTAGGAGGTTAATTCTTCTTGACCTGCAACTGTACAAAGATACATAATTTACAGGAGAGATTTAAGAGACTTACTCAGATTAAAAAATTGAATAGCTACTTAATACAGTAGTACTGTGGGGTAGTCAGATATTAAGATGAATTATGAAATAAATTGAAGAGACCAATTCAAAATCATGCATGTGTATATTATTCATCTAGGTCTATGAATGCTAGTGCCTTCCCCATTTTCATTTTTACTAATCTGAATTTAGGCTTACATTTTGTTCTAATTTTACTGCATTTACAATACACTAAAGCATTGAAGAAGGGACAAAGCTGCATGCGAGAGAGCAGGACCCACAGTGCCACCTCTCCTACATCCAGGCCATGGAGGAGATTGGACCTGAGCCCAGAGCTGTTCTGTCAAAGCCTGTCTTCCTGGTATGAGGAATCCCTGTCCCCAAAAAAAGAAGACAGATGTGAAGCTCTGAAATGTTTCCGTCTCCAGAGAATTCCCACAGAACAAAACAAGCTGGGTCTTTCCCACAGTAGTGGTATTGAGTTTTCTCAGAGCTTTTTCCTTCTCCCAGAAAATCCTCAAAAAAATGGTCACAAAGTAATCTTATTTCCCCAATGTATTGCATTGAACTTCTGTGCTTATCTGTTTTTTTTCTATTTTGCAAAGATTTTTCTGGAAAAAGTGTGCTGAGGGCATCTCTTTCACCATGGTTTTTTTTTTTTTCTTGTGAATTTCAGAGATACAGGCTTAAAATATCATCCAAGACTTCGCTTTAGGCTATCATGATGTGTCCCTAGGACCTGCCTGAAAGATGCTCAAAGTCTGTTCACTTCTTTGCTAGAAACTTGTTCTTTGATGATCTGCTCTTTTACACTGTTACTGTAATTGACTTTTCCCTTTAGCACTCATTTAGTGAAAATGTATTTTTAAATCCTTATTTTCCCACAGTATGGCTATATAAGCTTTAGATGACATTTCCAAGTGCTCCTGTTTATTCTTTTAACTGCCCCTCTGGTTCCTGATTGTTCATAAGCAAAACTGCATTGTTTTTCCTTCTCTGTCCACTTTGATGAGAGATGTGAATTCCTGGAGTACAAAGGCTTTATAGTTACTTTCTCCCATACACTAAAATTAAAGTAAACCAATCCCTCTGAGCAGTTTTTAGCATACAAGTGTTATTTACTGCAAACTAAGCTTGCAAAAACTATTGAATTATTTGACACGCTGTGTCTTTCTCTGCAGTTTTCCTATTTCTCATTATTTTTTGAAAATATTTTTAAACAAAGTCTTTTGGGAGTTTTTTGCCTTCAGCTGTCTGGAAGTCAAGACTGTACATTATTCCTGCTGGCACTTTCTCCATTGTCCTACTCAGATAGTGCCCTGCACAATAGATAAATCTTACTTTGATAGGGGATTTGAGATTTTTAGAAAACATTCTTGGCCCAGGGGGGTCTTTAAATAAAACAATTAGAGAAATGGAGAGAAAGAGTTGCTAAACAGAGGAGGTTTCTATTCCAGGTTTATACAAGTGTTTTTCTTCCCTCTTTTCCCTAAGGGATGGCTCACAGATAAAACAAGTTAATCAAATAGCAACCAGTTTGCAGGCTTGCTTTTCATCCTCTCGCAGACAGGCAAGTCCGCAGGCATTCTGAAGCGAGCCAGCAGGGCAATGTGCCAGGGCTCCCATCTCGAGCAAATGCTCGCTCCACTTGCGCACATCTTTGCATTCCTGATGGCAGTGCTGGAGCATTTCTGCAGCAAGTGTCTGTCAGCTCTCGCAAGCGGCTATAGGTTACCAACGTCAGCACTAAAGACACAATAGTATTGTCTCTGAGACTTCTGCTTGTAACAAATCCTTTGGAAAGTATATGTTTCTGGATTTAAAGCCAGCAAGACTCTCTTTTCACCTGTTTCACCTTTCTTCTAAATGCTGCATAACCCCTGAGAAGTGAGGCCACAAACTTTCTTTAACACTTCAGAGAAGAAAGCTCACCCATCAGAAGGTTGGTTGTGGGGCATAGTGCAAGTACCTTTTCCCAGCACAAAGCCTGTCACCCTTGGATGGGAATAAGGCAGATCAGGCACCATAATGGGCCAGGCCACAGGCTGTCAGCTGTTAGGGGCTTGCCTTGTGCTGCCTCATTCCTAGTTTTAAAAATCTTTCATTTTAGGCTGCAATATTCATGAGTTATGCCCTGCTTCTGCTCCCACTGAAGTTCAGGACAGCTTTATGATTGATTTAATGAAACTAAAATGAGGTACTGAATCTTATCAATCATAAATTCTGTTAGGCAGACAAATAGTTTCACAAGGTAGGAATTATCCATCCAAATACACATTGGTTCCTCAAAACAGTTTTAATCCATTAAGTCATGTTTAGTTACAAAGTTAATATAATAAGGTTCATCTCACCCAAATTCTGAATTCAGTTTATACTCTGATCATCATCAGGGGAAGAAAACATGGAGGACAGAAGATTGACTTTGGCTAGATGCATTAACCTCTTCGAAAATTTAATTTGATCTGTTTAGTGCTTATGTGCATAACCTCTCTCTGTTCTTTCTGTATTATACTTCTTTCTCATTTTTCAAAGCTTTGTCTAAATTGCCTTCACATGAGTAGCTGGAGGGAAAACTTGTAATGACTCTCATCTTAGAATAATCCTACCCTTTAAAGCAAATCACAACAGTTACATCACTCTTCCATGTCTTGAGTTAATGAAATGGAATATATAGTCAATAATCCTCCAGCAATAGTGGCTGTGGCATAGTTGCAGTCCACTAGTTAGACACACATAGGGTTCAGTTGTCCTAAACGTTTACCAACACAACATCGCACCCTAGTCCTTCAGCAGGTACCTGGGTAGGACTATTCAGACCTTCTCTTTTGGAAAACAGGGAGCACCTATGGTTAGCTCCCCAGATGAAGCAATGGGAACTGCACCCTGTGTTATGCCTTTTCATGATTCCACATAGTCCTCCACATCTCCCTGCAAGTCCTCTGGCTGGTCCAGCTCCTTCACATCAGATCCTGGTTTACACAGCATTTTAAGAACGGAATCCTGCAAGATTCACATAACTTGAAAGAAGCTGTCTGGTCTGAATGGTCTTAAGGTCCATGCAGTCCTGCTGATGAATAACAAGTACTGCTCAACATAGTGAAGGACAGCAGCTTCCAGCCTACACAACAAACTAGGGAGGAAAAAAAAAAAAAAAAAAGGAAAAAATCAGCTGTTTCATTAGAGACCCAGGGCTGGCCACGAGTGAGTAATACACTACAGGTGTGAGAGCTGGCACAGAACTGATGCATCTCGTTAGGACAAGCGCTATGTTTCTTTTGCAGACCAGTATGGTGGGAAGAAACACCCTCTTTTCTCCAGAAGAAGCTGCTGGTATGGCTGCATGGTAGCAGTGCTTCACATGGATTGATTACAAGTTCAGCTCCTTGTCAAGCTCCTGGACAGCCTTGACTATCTGGACATGGGTTGTGCTCAGTGTTCTCCCTTCCTTCCTCGGCAGCAGGCAGAAGTGACCCTCACTATATCTCAAATAGCACTAGGCATGCTTCACAGAGGTATTTCCTGTGGAATCTTATGCACTCATGTTCCTTCACTGAAATATTTAACATGATAGCTCATTGGTCATGTTTGAAATTTATAGAAGAACTGACTTTCATGTCATTGCATTTGTGTAACTCAGTGACAGCTCCACTGAAATCAGTGATGTTCCCTTTCTATAGAACCAAAATAATGAAAGTTAGTGTCATTTTCTCAAGTTTTCCTGCAGCAAAAGATCCCATCCTAATAAAGAAGAAGCTATATTTCATCCTTAGGGAAGACAGACTGAGTCTTTTTACATTTATTGTGTGGATTTTCCCAGCAAGAACTTTACGAGTGTTTCAGGATGAATGTTTCCTGTAAATACAAAAATTGACACATTCTCCAAGGGAACATCCGCGTTGTAAGTTAGGGGACATGTCCTAGGATTCTCATTTAGCTACTGCTTGTCAATGATACTGTCCTGCCAGAAGTTCCTCCATCAATAAACAGATAGGAAAAAAAGAAAGAAATTGTTGTTTCTAGCTTCTGCCAAGCCATTAGGTTCCATCTGGAAAAGGCATTTCATACATTTTGATACTAGCATGCTACGTTATATATGTTGCATATAAGACTTCTCAAGTCATATGCAACATTTGCATTCAGGTTTTCCCTTGCAGCCTCAGTGTTTCTGTGATAAGCAAAAATCCAGAGCAATTTGGTAACAGTGCAGACGGTGTGCTTTTTAATTATCATTTGACTTGTTTTGTTGATCTCACTGAAGCTCTAAAATAAAATTAACAATCCAGTCTCTATTATAGTTTAATTAACATGGACACTAAAGTATCCACACACTTAAACTAGATTAATCTCTTCATCACCTCCCCACAATCAGGCTCTAAGAGAAGAAAGGACCACTCAATACCGTATTCCAGACATGCTGACTCTGGAGGACTGCTTTCGGGCTAGGTACCAGAACCAAAGCAGGTTTCCTGCTCCAAGCACTCTGAGGCTGCTGCATATACTGCAACCTGCTCTAAGGAAGTTTTTTGAAAAAAAAAATGACGGGTGGGAAAATGGAGAGAGACTCTTTTTTTTTCATTTGCATTCTGGTCTCCTCAGAAGAGAGTTCTCAAGATCATGATCAATAAATACAAAAACACAGACACTAACAGCAAAAGATGTTCTCATCTCAGGCAGCTTATGAACTGTGTAGCTTAGGCTGAGTGTTGGAGGAAAGAAATACAGCAGAGGAGCAGGGAAAACAGAATAGCAGCTCACCAGTATCACTTTTTCTTCTGCAATTCTTTCTCTTTGGTCCCCAGAGAGGCCTCTGAACATACACGAGTGTGTGACCACATAACTGACTATGACTTTTTAGCACTTCCTGCTTGGCTGTTGCTTGAGTGGAGGAAGACGAAGGGAAGGCTGCTGCTTGCTTGCTCGCTCAACTTTTCTCCTCTGCTTTTAGCACTGTTTCCTTCACTGGAAATTGCCTGGAGGGCACATCTGAACAGCCAGTAGCCCACCAGCAAAGGGACATAAAAATAATCTATTTGCAAACAGAAGGTAGAAAGATGCATACTAGAAGTGAGGTGAAAAGAACTGTCCAGCAAAGTGTGTGCAAGAAATACTGGGTAGGAAATGAGTGAGAACAACTAGAAAATACAAAGTCATTATAGATCTCAGCTGAGAGTGTAGATCTGCTAATGAAAAGTACAAATGATATAATATTAGGAGCCATTATCAATGCAGGAAGATTGAAATATCATGCAGAAATTACTACATGACCTCAAGGTCTGGCATAATACAGGCTCATTACATAAATTCATACAAAGTGCAAAACAATGTAAATGTAAGAAATGCCTAGAACTTCTACTATAAGCTCACAGAAGATCATGTGGGAATTACAAAGGCATGTTAGTGGATGCCAGACTCTCTATTATACCATCGGTGTAATGCAGCCACGAAACAAAGCAAATGCTCTCCTAGGATACAACAGGAAATATATTTCCCGAGAGAATTATTAGTGTCATTATAGAAGACATTGGCTGCAGCACTTCTTGAATTCTGTCTGCTGTATTGTCATGAATGTGAAGATTAACTCAAGCTAGGAAAGGTACCATGAAAGGCCTCTGGCATGCAGATAGGACTAAATGAATCTGGACAACTGGATCTGCTAGACTGGAGGCTGAGAGAAAAAACATGAATAATATGTGTAAGTACATTCAATGGATAAACATAAGTGAAACAGAAGAGCTATTAGACAGGGAAGATAAAGCTGGCATTAAGAAATAGGTAAAATTGCCATTGATAAATGTGATTTCACCACAGAATGTAGGTTGCAAAACTGTGCCAAGTGCTGCATGTAAGCAAGCTCCTTGGTACTAGCAGAAAAGTCATGGCAGATGAAGTCCCTGCTGACTGGAAAAAGAGAAACACTGCACCCATTTTTAAAAAGGGTAGAAAGGAGGGAAATACTGACCTGGGAAATACTGACCTGTCAGCCTCACCTCCATGTCTGGGAAGATGATGGAACAGATCCTCCTACAAGCTATGCTGAGGCACATGGAGGACAGGTAGGTAGTTCAAGACATTCAGCACAGCTTCACCAAGGGCAAGTATTGCCTGACCAACCTCGTGGCCTTCTATGATGGAGTGACTACATCAGTGGACAAAGGAAGAGCTACGGATGTCATCTGTCTGGATTTCTGTAAGGCCTTTGATGCAGTCCCCCACAGCATCTTTCTCTCTAAATTCGAAAGGTATAGATTTGAGGGATTGACTGTTCAGTGAACGAGGAGGGGGCTGGATAGTGGCATCCAGAGGGTAGTGGTTGATGTCTCAATGTCCAGATGAAGGTGTGTGACAAGTGGTGTCCCTCGAGGGTCTGTACTGGGACAAGTACTTTTTAATATATTCATCAATGACAGACAATGGGACGAGTTCACCCTCAGCAAATTTGCAGATGACACCAAGATGAGTGGCATGATTGACACACCTGAGGGACAGAATGCCATCCAGATGGACTTGGATAAGCTTGAGAAATGGGCCAATGTGAACCTCATGGGATTCAGCAAGACCAAGCACAACCCTGCACTTGGTTTGGGGCAACCCCCAGTATGAATACTGGCTGTGGGATGAAAGGGTTGAGACCAGCCCTGCAGAAAAGGACTTGGGGGTACCAGTGGATGAAAAGTTGGACATGAGCTGGAAATGTATGCTTGGAGCCCAGAAAGCCAACCACATCCTGGCTGCATCAAAACAAGCATGGCCAGCAGGTCAAGGGAGTTGACTCTGCCTCTCTCGTGAAACCCCACATGGAGTACTGTGTCCAGCTCTGGAGCCCTCAGCACAGGAAAGGCATAGACCTGTTGGGGTGGACCTAAACAAGGGCTACAAAAATTGTCAGAGAGATGGAACACCTCTGCTATGGTGAAAGGCTGAGAGAGTAGGGGTTGTTCAGCCTGGAGAAGAGAAGGCTCTGCAGAGACCTTTTTGAAACCTTTAAGTACTTAAAGGAGGTTTTTAAGAAAGATGGGGAGAAACTCTTTGGCAGGGCTTGTAGTGATACAACAAAGCATAATAATTTTGAAGTAAAAGAAGCGAGATTCAAACTATACATAAGGAAGAAATTTTTTACAACTAGGGTGGTGGAACACTGAAACAAATTGCCCAGAGAGGTGGTGGATGCCCCATCCCTGGAAACATTCAAGGCCAGGCTGGATGGGGCTCTGAGCAACCTGATCTGGTTGGAGATGTCCCTGCTTCCTGCAGGGGGGTTGGACTAGATGACCTTTAAAAGCCCCTTCCAACCTAAACTATTCTATGATTCTATGAAGAAGCATGAGGGAGACAGCTGGGACAGTGCTGGGACAGTGCAGGGAAGATGACTGACTGACTTCAATTAAAAACATGTAGCAAATTGCTTTTAAAACAGCAGAATATCATAGAAACATTAAGGAAGGACCTCTGAAGGTCACCTAGGCCAGTTGCTGCTCAAATGTTACCACAAACACTAAATCAGGCCAGTCATTGCTGACTAAGCAAATTCCCTTGCTAAGGCATTTCTGCATTTCTCAAGAAAAAAAAGAAAACCTTGGCTCTAAGGAAATTAATTAATAATTTTACCCCTCAAAGCATCAGTGGAATAATTCTTCAGTACCAAACTGTAAGCTGGATGAAAAACAGATTTCCAGTGATTATCTCCCTTTTCCATAGCAGGTCACTGCTTGTCAGCTTTATTACACTGTGGGCACCAGTGTGAGTCTCAGGCTTTTACAGGTTGAAGACCAGATCTTCCTACATATCTGGCTTGCAATCTATGGCCAAGACACAGGCAGTAGAATCATAGAATAATAGAATAGTTAAAGGTCATCTAGTCCAACCCCCTACAAGGAGCAGAGACATCTCCAGTCAGATCAGGTTGCTCAGAGTTCCGTCCAACCTGGCCTTGAATGTTTTCAGGGATGGGATATCCACCACCTCTCTGGGCAATTTGTTTCAGTGTTCCACCACCCTCATTGTAAAAATTTTTTTTCTAATGTCTAATCTGAATCTACCTCCCTCTATTTTAAAACCATTACCCATCATCCTATCACAACAGGCCCTGCTAAAGAGTTTCTCCCCATCTTTCCTGTGGGCCCACTTTAGGCACTGGAAGGCCATTATAAAGTTTCCCCAGAGCCTTCTCTAGAGAGCTCCAAGCTGAACAGCCCCAACTCTCTCAGCCTCTCTTCATAGGAGAGGTGCTCCAGCCCTCTGATCATCTTCCTGGCCCTCCTCTGGATTTGCTTCGACAGATCCATGTCCTTCTTATGCTGGGGGCTGCAGAGCTGGACATAGTACTCCAGGTGGTGTCTCACCAGAATGGATTACAGCAGAAGAATCCCCTCCCTTGACCTACCAGCCAGGCTGACCAGTACCTTTCTAAGAGTTGAGAGATGCAATTTAATATCATTTTTACTCTAATTTGTTACCCTGTTCCCCCCTCCAAAAAGAGAAACGTTATAAAAGAAGCTTGATAGATCCTTCAGACAATATCAAAGTAAAAGGGAGGTGGGAGCGGGGATGGGTGGACCTTGCTTGGATAAAACTCATAATGTACTATGGCAAGGGAATTTTCTCCCCACAAAAGAAACAGAAAAATGTTACCAGATGACTGCAGAATACTTGCCCCTTCCTGTTGACTTGCTTCACGATCGTTCTGAGCTATCTTACAAACAGGAGGCTGACTGTTGAAAAAAATGGCTGTGACAAAAAATGAGACAATATGTGAAAGCTATCATATCTCATCAGTGGTAATTGTTCTTGTTTCACAAATCCTTTGAAATCAAGCTCTGAGGGTTTATAGATTGAATTTTCCCAGTTCACCTGCAAATTCTCCCAACCTAGCTGCTTAAAATAACAGTCTGTCACTACAGCCCTAAGCAGAAGTGCTCTCCAGTGGTACATCTAGGTATGCTGGTTTCCCGAGACAACAGGACTTGCTGGACTCAGCCTCAGGAGACTGGTGAATTGCAGGCAAACTCAGAGCACGTGGATTTCATGTAGTTATTACCATTTCTATCCATTATTTCTTGCCAGGATGAATGATTCTTAAGGACATTCAGAAGCAGTTGCCCAAATTTGTCTGATCAGCTGCTGGTCCCATGTACTCACAGCAGGCTGCGGCCAAACTTTTGCCTTCACCCAGCTGAGATGGGGTTGCCCTTCAAAGCCAGTCCAAGAGCTGGTCCACAAGGCCGTAACAGAGAAGCTAGTCAGAGTGGAGACTTGGGGAACTCCACTCACAAGGGGACAGAGGAAGCCAAGAAACTCTGAGAAGCAGCTGTGTAAATTGGGCAGCCCAGAGCCCTGCTGCACGGAGATGGAGGCTGCAATGGGCACAGGGGTTACAGACCAAGCCCAAATTGGGGTCTGCTGTGCAGCAAACTATTCTGGCTCAAACCAAAAGTTTCTTAAAGCTGAGCTTTGTTTGAACATTTTGTAA
>WHYT01018002.1:358660-405702 GCA_009806455.1 Tetrax tetrax | reverse complement strand
TTTTTTTTTTTTTTCTGCAGGGAATTACATATGCATATAATGGCCTAATATTTAAATAATAACAATTTCAGTGCGAAGCTCCCTGCTGATGGCTAAGCCTAAGCTGAAATCTTACTTGAACTAAAATGTCTTTGTTCAGTCTTTCAAGGCAGCGCTGCATTCTGAGCTACCGGAATCTGGAGTATCTGTGCACCTGCTTCTGTCTACTGCTACAGAAACCCTTGTGAATGATAAATGTAGGAGACAGATTAGGTGTCACTAATATTAATTACTATAACCATTGACACTATAGAATCTTGGGTGATTGACCCTCGTAGCAGCCCTAATGAAAGCAAAGTCTGATAGTAAAATTAATCAGTACAAAGGAGTGGCACAACCCAAGGCCATTCTTTGCGGGAATGTTAGTAATACATTGTGTGCTGGCACTGTCATCTGCTTGTGGTATTAAATACATAAACTAAATGGAACTAACTACATAAATAAAAATTTCTGTTTTCCTAGCAAGGATCTTTGCTTAAAATGTTTCATATTAGTTCATAGGCTTTAAGTTCGTAATTTAAAAATCATATAACTGTTTAGCAGTAGGTGTGCTTACTACAGGAGCTCTCTGTATATACTCCTGGTCTTACAAATGTATTGGTGAAATAATTTGGATCATTGATTATCGTAAATAAGAAAACACAATTTGCCAACAGAAGGTGGATGTCTGAGGCAGCGCTTTAGTTGTGTTAATATTAAGAACATATAAGGGGCTCAAGAGATTAGGAGATGAAGCTGAAGTCTTGGAAATACAGATTTGATCCCTGCTGTTCTAACACTTAGTGCAACCTTTGCCTTATCACTTATTCTTCTTGTGCCTAAGTTCCCTTTGTGTTTCAAGGGTAATGGCTCTGCTGTGCTGAATAGGGTATGGCAGTGATAAATGCTGTAAGATTTTGAGAGTCTCTGGGACTCTGTAGCCTTAGGAGACACCTAAATTGATGGTTGTAATGAGACAAAGGTAGAAAAATGAAACAGAAGATGAAACTTTTTGCTTGTAAAATGAACTATTCCTGCTGATTGCATTGGAGACAGGGAGGGTTTTTTTGTGGTTTCGTGACTTTAAAATCGGTTGTCACTAACAGATTGCTTCTTTGCAGGTTGTCTGAGGGGAAAAATAAAGGAAAATTGTAAAGAGACTGTTATGGGGACATTGTTTTCCAGCACTCTACTGTTCCAAAAAGTTTATTTTTTCAAGCAAAAATTAATGAATTTTTGGATTTGAAGAGTGTTTGGCATGCAGAAGAGCTTGCAGGTTCAAACTTTATATGTGTGTTCAATTTTCTTTTTGTAAAATAATATTTACTATCCCATTCATTTTGGTGGTGTTAACTTGTTTAATATTTTTGTTATAGGAGGATTATCAAATGTTTCTGGATAAGTTTCATGATGTAAATGTTGTCATACCTGACTTTTCAACAAACGAGACAGTTTTAGGTAGGCAGCGAGTAAGATAGGTGTTTCTCGTAGTACAGGGGAGCAATGCAGTCACTTGGATTTCAGGAAATATAATGTTAGGATAATTTTGAAATTACCTTTCCTTGAGATGAGATAAACAACAAATTTAAAGATTATCTCTACTTTTTGAGTAGAGATCTTTCTCTTACAGGGTAATATTTTCCTCTGTGAGTCTTTGTATGTGTGTACGGTGTGTTCAAGGTAAACACCATCCAGCCCTGATAGAAGCGATGATTGACTTCAGCAGAGGGGTTATCAGTGAAGTTACCAGAATGGTAACTTTAGAGTGGGATTTCCTAAGATTTCAAAACAGTTAAGCAGATTTTATCCAACTATATTTCATTGTCAAAAGCTTCTCTACATTATCTGCTTTATTCAGTCCTTTACACTACATGGGTAGCACTGTGACTCTGTAAAAGTAACCATGCTTTCTAATTGCATTCTTTTCTTTTTCTTTTTTTTTTTCCTTCTAACTAGAGTCTGTGTGTATTTACACCACCAGGAGCTAAAGAAGGACAGCCGCGGCTCATTCCTGCAGGGCCCATTGCACATGGCACTACAGTATCTGCTTATGTAGCCAGATCCAGAAAAACGTTGTTAGTAGAAGATATTCTGGGGGTAAAAAGCTTTCTCTTTTTAATGAGATGATTACAGCATGTTCTTAGAATGAGTATTTTGATGCTGAAATGTTTATTGAGCTGAATGTATAATGATAGAATTTACATCTGTCTTGCTACTGAGAAAATAAATTCGAGTTTGGATTAGCTTGATGGAATAATTTCATAATATCCTTCTTATTTTTAAGTTTAAAGGATTTTTTTTTTTCTTTTTTATCATTTTTTTTTTGGTTTTCAGATAAGGGAAGTAATGGTGCCATAGAGAAAAAACCTATCATCCCTGGAAACGTTCAAGGCCAGGCTGGATGAGGTTCTGAGCAACCTGATCTAGTCAGGGATGTCCCTGCTCCTTGCAGGGGGGTTGGACTAGATGGCCTTTGAAGGTCCCTTCCAACTCTAACCATTCTATGATTCTATCAGTCACAACTCCCGTCCTCCTGGTCTTGAAATAATTAGTGTGCCAATCTGAAACAAGAAGACTTCTATATACTCAGTCAAAGTTTCATTTAATAATGATGCAGGGCTCACACTGACAAGAATGTCAATCAGAATTCTGGATTTTGATCTCTGCTTCACTAATGTAAAGTTAAAATACTTAGAGTATCAGCAGACCTCCCATGAAAGGCACACTAACACTAATGTAACTGATCTCAAAAACCAGGCTTTTGTCCATAAAAGGATTCAGAAAATCTTAAGGTGATATTCTAGTAATTCTTGGCTCTCTGTATGTCTGTCCTTTTAAAGTTTTTTAACAACTTCATCCTCTAGTTGCATCTATGCAATTGTATGAAACTATTATTTAAACTGTACTTTATGAGAACACTGTATCATCAGCTGGTTAGGAGAACACCAAGGAAGTTTAAATTTTTCTCTTCTCTCTTCTATTCTGCCTTTTTGAGTTCTGTCTTTTGATACTGTGGCCAAAACTAGACATTGCTATCTCTATTTTAAAAAATATTTCTTTTAAAAAGGTATGACCTTTGTTGAGCAAATCTGGGCTATAAATAAAATACCAAATGCCTAATGTGAGTACACTTAAACAGAACCACAAAAACAAAAGGCAGAAGCTGCTTTTGCTGTAGTAACAGTCAGTGCTTTCTATATACCCTGGTATGTAAAGATTTTATATGTTGTTAGGGTTTTTCAGTCACACACAGGGCTTGAATTGTTAGTCATAATTTCCAACTAATATAATGATATCCCTGTAAAATCAAAACACACAGCCCTCATATATATTCGAAATATAATGGGAGGGGTAGTGGAGAGTAGTTTTGGACTTTTTTGTTGGTTTTACAGTATCAGTGGGTTATTGATCGAACAGGGAGATTCATTTTGGTGACATCGTTTGCCTTCATGTGATTTTAGTAGCATCTCTGAAGTGAAGGGGAAGCGCTTGCAGATAGACTTGCCAGCCCTTTTTTTGTGAGGACAGAATTAAAAAGTGAAAGCAGGAGGCTCATGTTGCAAAGCGCTTCCCACTCTCTTTTGTCTGTCATTTGTTCCTAGCTGTTCAGTTTGATTGTCATCTTAGTAATTAAGGTAGAGATTACTTGCTGTTTTCTTTGAGAAAGCAGAGATTTTGATCAGCTTTGAAGAAGTGTCTGTCTTGCCTAAGCACAGCGTGCAGGGAACATCTGGTACGAATCAAGTACTGAAGGATTGATGTGCCACTAAGTGGGTCTTGCACGCTTCACATCGGCTAGCTACTGCCCAACTGTAGCATCCAGGTGGTTTCTCAGGTCTTCGTGAGTTTTCCTCCATGGGGAACTGACGATGTAAAGCCTTGGACTTAATGTAGATTAAAATCCTAAGATTTTAATCTTAAGATTAAATCTTAATGTAGATTAAAAGCTATGAGTTTGGGCCTTTTATAGCAACTGGTAGGATTACTGTAACACCTGTTCCTGTAACTTTTGCACCCATTTATTCAGGATGCATAAGCAAAGGAAGGAGAGAGATTCTTATTCTCATGCATAATTTTTTGGGAACACATTTTCCTCCTCAGGAGTTGGTTGAGGATTATAGCTCTGTATAAGCTAAAGCCTTAGCCTCAGGCTTCAATTTTTGTTCTCTTGCAAGCAGTGCTGTCTGCTTGGTAACACTGAAATCTGAGCAGTCCACTTGATAATTACAAATGCTTTGGGGGTTTTTATGAGGGGAAAGTGGGTGTGGTAGAGTAGTGTTGCTTGTTTGGGTTTTTACTTAATCTGGACTGACATTAGCAATGAAGTGCTGGCTTTATTGCCTGCGAGATTAGAGAAAATGTGTTGTAAAACCAAACCCAAAGCTGGGTCTAATATCACAACTAATTCTGACTTTACATCAATAAGGTTATCTGTATATGTAAATTAATGCTGAGACTTTTTTATTGCATTTTTTTTAATAGATGTCTTAATACTGTGTGTAAATTACACTGAGAGATATGAGTTTTACAGAATTTTATCATTTCCCTGCAGATTGGATCAGCCAGGAGGGGGAGGAAAACATCAGTCTATCTTTCACGCTAATGTTATGATATTTACATTTTATCAGATTATGTTTACATTTTCTAGGATGAGCGATTTCCCAAAGGTACTGGACTGGAATCAGGGACTCGTATCCAATCTGTTCTGTGTTTGCCAATTGTCACTGCAATTGGTGACCTAATTGGTATCCTGGAGCTTTACCGTCACTGGGGCAAAGAAGCCTTCCACCCTAGTCACCAAGAGGTGAGTTCATGTGCAGCCTTTCCCCACAATGCTCAGCACTTCAGCCTCTTCAGACTTTCTTCTTTCACTCTTCACATGTGTTTTTTACCTTTTTTGTACTTAGTTTTTGTTCTCGTCAAATGTTACTTATTCAAAAAAATAGGTAGTGATTTGTATTTTCAGTCACAGGAGGTGAAAGTTACATGTACAAGTACAGGAACACATCTAGAATTTTACCTTGTGTTCTTTTGTGGAAAACCAGTTCAAGATTTCTTTATTGATTATAAACTCAGTACAGAGTTGTTAAAGAAGTTAACACAGAGCAGGTGAATGAAGTGTAAGTGTAAATCATGTCAAAAACTGAAATAACTTTATATAAAAAGGACACTGCTGAGATATTCTGAGTTTCAATTTGAGCTTCCCAGTAAAGCTTTGTCTTACAGTATGGAAATATTTATTAATTTATTAGTTTACTTTTTTGATGTGGCTTCTCAAGTGAATGAGCCTTATTGTAAAACGTAATGTTGCAACATTGTAGCAACAGTATTGTAAGTCTCAATACTAGGTCTCACAGGAGGGGAAAGTGATTTTATTTAAAAAAAAAAAAATCAAGTGAAAGAGATTTTATGTATTTGCATTTACATTCTGACATCCACACACTCACAGGCACTAAGATGTGAGTGTCTAGGTGATTTTTCCAAGTCGTGCACAGAGATGCACATATCCAAGCAGTCTCTCCAGGATGCCTTGCAATGACATGGAGGACAAGGGATGCCAGCTGTTGAGTCCTTATGTCTCCTGGTTTCTTCCTAGGTTGACAAACATCTGCTGGTTTTGGGTCAACCTTTTCTTTAGCCTTTAGGAGCTGACATCTTTTGTCTCTAGCCTGTCCCATCTCTGTGAGTTGTCAAGATTTACTGTCCTTTGTCTCCTGATCTAGATGTCCTTAGAAACTGTGTGTAGATGTGCTGGTACTTGGATACTTGCTAATCTGGGTGCCATTCATAAAGATCTCTTCTGTTGTTTTGTTTTTTTTTTCCTTCTGATGCTTCCTTGTCCAGATATTCCCATTCATAACCATCTTCCCATTTCCATGGCTGTTCTCTGCACTGCACGGTTTACTGTATTTATATAAGACAAGTGTAGTTACATTGCCCATTAATGTCCATTTGTCAATCCAAAGTTATGAGCTGCTAGCCAAGTAACAAACAAATTTGAAAATGGAGCAGGTATCTCAAAGGCTGTCACGGTATTAAAGGTGTTAAAAGAGCGTCTTAGCTCTCATGTCTGGGTGAAAATCCTTGTTGTGTCCCATCTACACATTAAGATGGCTCTCACGTTAAGATCAACGTACCATTAATTTCTCTCTGTACCCTTCCCTAGGGAAGGGAAACTGAACACAGAGGTTAAGATATAATGGGGTGAGTTGTAGCCAGATCTGTTGTCTCAGCAGTGGTACAAGGTGCACCATGGAACGGTTTAGCTATACTGAACAGGAATTATTCTTGTTAAAAGAACAGGAAATGTGCAGACAAGAGATACTAAAACTAGCCCTCCTAAGGAAGGAAAAAACAGCGATATTTGTCAATTGTATATTGTTTATTAGTAACCTAAGTAGCCTAGCGTACATGTGATGCTCATGAACGTATTTATGTTGGGCAGTCAATGTTGCTTCAGCCTCGGCGTTGCACCAGTAAGTAGAAGTCATGGTATCTTTTCACCAGTAAGTAGAAGTCATGGTAGGGGACTGCATTAGTATGGTGGTGCCAATGTCCCTGCTCGCAGAAAAAAGAACGGGCATTCATACAAAGCCAGGCCTCATTAATTCTGCTGCGTACACACAATGTATTTATTTTAAAAAATTATTCTATTACATTAGTCAATCTGCAGTAAAGATGGGTCTCAGACATGCATTGTTCTGTGCAAATATGAATCTTTTATGTTATATGAAATACCTTCTGTAAATTAAGCTCTTGAGTGTTCTACTTGGAAAAGACTAGCTGCCAAATAGAAGTATTTTATTAGTAAATTTAAAATATGTTAAGGTCACTTTCTGAGTGTTCTAATGCATTCTTTTCATTTCCAGGTTTCAGAAAGCCTTCGGATACTATTAGCAGTTTTTATAAAATGTGTACAATGTGTTCTGTTTAAAAAAACAAAAACAAAACCTTAGGAGGGTATGCAGCAGGAGACCTCTTGTACTCCTGTCCTCTGTGTTCCTATACAGCTCCTGTGTTTCAAGGACAGGAGACTATGCATGGTAGCCCATCTTATTTAACTGGAGTTCACCTGACATTTATTTGAAATGTTGCCTGGAAACTGTCATACTTAAACACTAGTCTTGAGTGGAGGGATCAGGTCTGGCTCTTCTGCCACCAGAATGGTAGTGAAAGAAAGAGCCTCTGTTTGCAGCTGGAATAGCTGTGGCTGAGGAGATACAGCCCCAGAAAGGCGTTACGGAATATTTTATTTCTATGGTAGCTGCCTTTCAACAATGCACATAATGCAATTTTTAAAGCCCTTGGCTTATGGAGTGTTTATTTTGATGTATTTCTGAGCTGGTAGGTTCCAAATACCTCTTCTAAAGAGCATTGGTAAGCATTTTTTTAGATACAGAAAGTGAGGATTGTTCTCTTGTGACTGAATGTACCTTACTGAAATTGAAACACTTGCAAGTATACTGTGACTTTCACAAAATAACTGTCTTCCACAAATTGTTACTGCCTGCCTGGCTAAAAGAGCTCAGTCAATTTACTTAGCAGCTAGCTAGAGAAAACGAGCACGTAACTGATGTGCAGTTTTCAAGGTTTCTTCAGTTAGTTTCTTCTCTTTTGTTTCAGGTTGCAACAGCAAATCTTGCATGGGCTTCAGTAGCAATACATCAAGTACAAGTAAGTGTGGGTGGTTTTTCATTTTGTCATTGTGTAACCCTTCTGCCAGCAGCTGGTTAGTCGAGGCATGATTTATGATCAAATTTAAGTGGAGGTCACCACTAAAACACTTATTCAAGCCCCTTCCCTGAACCTGGGAAAAATATGCTAACATTTTTGGTGTTCATTGAGCTAGTTTTCCTTGCTTGCAATCGTGGATCAAGTACCTTAACAAACGGTATTTTTACTAAAGGAAAAAGAAACTTTAACAAAGTAGATAAATAATTGTTAAAGCAGAATGGTAACAGCTTTGCAATTTTTTTTTTTTTTTGCTAGGCCAACTGGTTGCTTGCCTCCTATTTCACTTTGAGTATTCACTTTGAGTTTATTAAGGGTTGCTGGCTAAGCCTGCTTTAAGCCATCCTCGCTGGCTGCCTCATGGTCCTGCAGCTGCTCCCACTAAGGACGCTTCATGCTGTCCCTGCTCGGGTGCCTAATGAAACTCCACACACTGCAAGCAGCTCTAGCAAACCCTAGCAGCTTTGCTAATAGGTTTTGGTGTTTCAACTAATAGAAGACAGTAACACTGAAACTAAATATATTTTATCAACTCACAGGAGATGCTAAAATATATTCTTCTGTCAGTTTATAGGAGGAAGTTTGTGACTTTCTTGTTTTCAAGATGTCTTTCATACATTCAACACAAGACTCACACAAAGCTTCTTGCTTTTCTTTTCTAGACTGTAATATTTGCCTCTGTGGTGCTGGAAGTCATTGATTTTGTTTAGGATGGTCATTCACCTTGGTACATTTAGGTAGAATTAGTTCTGTGTGATATTTTATTGTGTAAAAGGTACAAACAGTAGAGGCTTGTTTTCTTTTCTTGACCTCAGTGCTTGCTCTAGAAATATAGAGCAAGCTTTAGAGACAGTATGCAATTAAGTGAGGTAAAAATACAGTTCAAAGCTTTGCTTCATCTAACACTTTGCTTCTAAAATATAATATGCATACTATTTTTCGTGTTCATGTTCATGCTGATTTCTCCCAAAGATGAGCGTATGTCATCTGCTACTTAGCTTTCTTAAAGCTTGCCTGATGTCAGTCTTCAGTTGTGCCTCCATGCTACTTTGCAAACTGGAAAGAAATGGTAAAAGAGTATGGTGGGGAGGAAAGCAAACAAAAATATTCAACATTCTGAGAAGAGCTGAGGGTCTGGATGATAGGATGTAGTTAATTTGATTTCCATAACCACATTCAGTGGCAGCCTTCGAGGCTTTCAGAGAGGTTTAAGAAAAATGTTACTTCCACTTGACAATTTTAACTCATCAGTTAGCTAAGACTGAAGCCCAGCACACAAATATAGCTTTCAATTTTATGCCATCCTGTAACATATGTAGGTACTGGTAGTGGTATTTTTCCATACACGTTAAGCAGGTAGACTGCATGACTTAAGTTTCCCTCTGAGTGGCAAATGATGTGTGATCTGTGCTTCCAGGTGTGCCGGGGCCTTGCCAAGCAGACTGAACTGAACGACTTCTTGCTTGATGTATCAAAGTAAGTGTAGTTTGCGGTATAACCTCATCAATTTATTTTGATGAGCTTTTTTTAACTTGGCTCTTTCAATTCAGCTGTTTAACACTGTAGCTCACAAATGTGTGTGAAGCCATACCTTGGAGGATGGGCAGACTTCAGCACAGGGACAAGAACAAGTGGTGTATACCTGTGTGTATACCTGTTTAAACTTTTTTTTTTGCGGTGGTGGTGCTGCACATCCAATTACACCTTACAGAATTTGTTTACTCTTGTGGTCTTCTGCGTGGATTTTTTTCCTTTTTTCCCCTCCCCTCTTCTGTTAGAGTTAAATGTGAACCTCTTTTGAGAAGTGACAAATAGGCTTGCCTTCTCTTTTCATGACCAATTTTAGAAGGTTTGAAAGGACTTTATGAAAAGTAACCTTCATGCTTCAACTTCCCCATCTTCTTTTTTTTCTTTTTTTTCTTTTTTTTTTTTTTTTTTTTTTGACATGGGTGTATACGTGCACACACATCCACAAGCGTATGCCCTTTAGGGATATATCCTTGAGGAATCAGACCTGCCACACAATTGTTGTTCTGCATTCTCTGGAGGCTCTGTTTGCATCTTCAAAGACTGTAACTGCATGTAGTATGTTTTAGTTTAATATCTTGTCACAATAAATGCAAGATGAAAGTGAAAACAACACAGAGTATGAAAGCTTGGGCTTAGACTTGCAAAGTCAATTTAGCGTCTTAGGTGATCTGCTCTTCCTTCATCCCTTTATTGCCTCTATTAGCATCTGTAAACAGTAGAGAGAGCCAATGAATTGGCTGTCTCGAGATAGCCAATGTCTAGATCTCAAGACAAATCAAAGCTGTACTTTTGGTGTATCAGCTGAGGTGAGTGTTTTACCAAACTAGTTGGTTGAAGAATTTCAAAGTGCATCACAAAAGACTGATGATACTGTGGAAAAATGAAGTGTCTCAGATTTTTGCTGTTACAAACACTTGTATGCATCTTAATGAACAATTCTAAACTGCTGAGAGCAGATGGTGTCCAAGATTCCTATGCCATTGCTCAAGAACGCAGGCAGCCGAGTTGCCCTGGCTGGAATGGGGAGTGATACACCCCAGGGAGGAGTCTGCCCCTTGCAAGGACGGCATGCTGGCTGTATCCAGATGTTTTTCCTAGCTTTTTTTTTTTTCTCAGAGATGACCTTTTTTTTCTAAATTTCAGCTTACATTCAGAGTGTGTCTCCTAAAGGGCACTCTCATCGTTCCCTTGCCAGAGCTACCCACTTGCTGCAGTGTCTTGCACCGTTACGTTCCTTTCCAGAGTGCTTTTATGTTACTAACATCTGTACTGAGCTAGTGTATCAAAGAACTCTGGACCTACCCAAATTTATGGGGCAGCAGTTTACTTTTCGTAGCTAATACTGAGATTGTTTTAAAGAACTCTGTAATTATTTTACAATTTTAAGATAAAAATTAAAATAAATATTGTAAATATTTAATATGTATTTCTAGAAGAAAACTAGAAGGTAATGCTAATAAAGCATTATCAATTGCTAGAATTGTTTTCATTTTAACAAATAAGAAACACTATGTTTTGAGCCAGAAAATTGGGATATCATTTCATAACAACTTTATGAACTTCATGCAGGTAAAGACTTGCACTAGCAAGAAAATAATTAATGTGCTCTTAGAAATGGTCTGTACATTTTCTTACATAGAAAAAGGGTTTCCTATTCAGTGAGGAAATTGTTAACGTGCAGTGTCACTGGGACATGTTGTGTAACATTTTAGAAAGGGCGTAGTATGCAGTGCTCCGTCTCTTCAGGTCCCTGACAATGTGAGACTGATGTATTATATGTTTCCTTTCCACTAGAGCTGAACAGAAAAGAGCTGTATATATGTTCAAGGCAATGGGACAATGTCTTTCTGTCTGCTGGGAACATTGTAATCTGAGGGTTATTAAGACTTGGCATGTGGAAGATTTAGGCTTCTTTTCCTAATAAGTTTGACCTTTATCTTTCAATGTTCTTTAATGTCCTTGAACCGTTACCATTTTGCTGTGAAACTACTTTTTTTGAGTCACAAGATCAATCTTCTTCAAGTTCAACATGCTACACCTGGGTTGATGGAGAAGACTCATTAAGAGTTTTAGAAATTGTTACCTTTTAAATAGTGTTAAGGGTTGGATAATATGATGCGAATTTAGCTCCACTACATAGTTTTTATTAGTTCTCAGTACACAGTCCTCTATGGGTAAACCTAATGAGATATTTTGAAAGCATGTAGAATATGTATCAGCAGTGGAAGAAATCATTTTAAAAAATCTTTTGGATTGCATTTCTTTTCCTTTTAGCTTCTCCTTTTAAAATTTTCAGTGTGTAAAGGGCGCCAAACCATTTTGATAGTTAATCTTGCTCAGCAGGAGCCTATTCAATCCATGATAGGGAGTGTAGTCTTCTTTTTCCTTTTCTACAAAGAAAAGTATACATACGATAGAGAATATTCTACAATTCTGTAATTTTAGAATAATGGTTTAAAGGAACAGAGCTAGGACTGTTTCTCCATTCCCTTTTGCTGTAACAAGCCAGTGAGTGATTTTCAAGGTGCAGAGGTTTGTCCTTACCTGTTTGGGCTCCACTGTTAAGCGTTTGTGAAAAAAGAGCCCACGACAGCCATTTGAGAAGTGCTTGACTAAATGCCAATATTTACTGACTTCTCTTTCTCTGCAGAACGTATTTTGATAATATAGTTGCAATAGATTCTCTACTTGAACATATAATGGTAAGTTGTCTTTTTCACTTCTAAGTTGATTAGTTTAGTTATGAAACTCCTTCGTTCTCCTTTCCTTGAAGTAAGGCATGACATCATTGAAATACGAGCTGTTTATAATGGACACAATGCAAACAATATTAACATCTTGACATGTAAGATGGTGGCAAAGGTCAGCGTGATTTTTCATTGTTGCAACAACTTTGTTTCACAGCCTTCATAAGTAGAGAAGACATGAACTAAATCATTACTATTGTGTTTTAGAGAAGGCTTGAAAATTGTAACAGAAAGGCTTCTGTTTTTCTTTATTTCAGCTTGTTGTATTGATTTCTTTTTCCTGTATTGAATTTGCCACATGCTGCAAAACACTCCTGAAGAAGCCAGTCTGTAGGAAGGACTCCTAGAGTATCTGTTTCAATTGCTGAATGAGATGTGGAAGACATGGCATTCCTTTTGCTTTGCAAAAGTGTTTACACCCATAGGTGGAGTGACAGTTAGTCAATATTTTATAAAGCCCATTAAAGCCAAGGCCATTGAAATAACTAAGACTGTGTTTAATTAATGAATTAAAGTAGTTCAGAAATAGATTATAATTTTAAAAATATTATTTCCTGAATAGTGTTTAAAAATGTCAGTGGACTGGTTGTTTGTAGCACATTTTGAGTGCTTGAAATATAAATTATGCTTTTTAGCTTTAGGCACATCCGTTATATACTGAAGTTATTGTTCCCGAATGTAAATCTTAATCAGGTCTGTGATACTATTGCTTCAATTTGCATATTCAAAAAATTACTCTCCAACAGTACTCCGATACTTGCCCTAATTTTTGAAGTTATATTCTTAGCTAGACTATTCAAAACCAACAAATTTAGAATGCAAACAATATAAAAGTGGTTTTATTTAGAAACTTGAATTAGTAATGGAAAATATTCCACAGTGTTTGTCTTACTCTATTTAGTACACAGTTAAGAATTCTGCACATAGAACACATTTCTGAAGATTGACTTTTCCAATTTAAATGAACTGCTTAAAAATAGCTTAGCATTTAAAAGAACTGGTGTAATAAAACATATGGCTTTGAGAACAAATATTGATATTTTTCCCTGTTCTTTCCTATGAATAGAGGTCTGGTGGAAAACACAATTGGCAGTAAAATACACTCACTCTTTCATCTTGTCTTCCGACACTTGGCTGCATCATGATTCTGCATTTTAACCTGCATCGTTGTTTCATACTTGACTTCCTTTGTAAACTGTAGCAGTTGGCTGTTTCTTGGGCCAATTAATTGAATTATGTGTTTCCACATTTATTGCCATTTTCTGGGAGTGTGATTTTGTTATTACGTGGCTTATTCTGTGTCTCACAGTGAAAAAAATGTGACGCTATTTCATCTCACTACTTCACCCTTTGGTGGTTGCACCTAAAGTTTGTCCTGTAATAACAAAGAAGAAAAGACAGAGATTTTAGCATTCTTCTCATTTGTATTTTCATAAAAATCTTTCAGCATAGATAGTGGTATAAGGTGTTTTTAGTATAGATGCAAGGAGGGGCAGCAGAAGTTCAAGCTGCCTTGCAAATTTTCTCACCTGTGCGCTTGAGTAGTTAAAAGCAACCCATCCAAAAAGTGGTTCCTGGCCTCCCTATTGACCATGCAAAGCATACCTTTTGTACTGGTATTCCACTTCATCCACTGGCCTGGATTTGAGCTAGGACTTTAGAGAAGTAAGATTTTCTCAATCTGTTAACTATTTCTCTCAATTAGTAATGTTTAAGCAGTTATTTTTGAAAAGCATGAGTCATGACCAAGGTAGATTCTTGAGTCATATGCATTAGAGCACAAAAGTTCAATTGTATAAAATCAACACTGTGCTGTTGATTTTGTAAAGAAATGTGATACAGTTTCTGAGTAGGTGTAGAGTAGCATTTACTGGACCCCTTGTCCTTTTTGGCAGTTTTATTCACTCTGTTTTGAGCAAAGGAATAAATGGTGTGAGTGGTCAAGATCTTTAAACTTAATGCTCTAAGAGGGAAATTTTTCACAAAAGTTATCTCTTATCTTTGTAGTCTCCCTGACTTTCTACTTCTCTGATGGAGGAAATGGAAAAGAAAGCAACAGAATCTTTCCAGCCACGGATTCTTTCAGTGTAGGAGGGCCCTCCAGGTTTTGTAGAGTTGGTCTAGATAGTTTCTGTGCAGCTTCCATTACACAGCTCATATGGTGCAGGATTAGAGCCTCAGAACTAATGATCTATCTTCTCATGTTTTGTTTTGGGGTTTTTTTTTCTGCCAAGGTCTAACATTCATCTATTTGTATTAATATGAAATGAAATATTTAAGGGGTTTTGTTTTTATTTTTGCAAGACAAGAGATAAGGAAGGAGAGAAGTTAATTCATTCATATGAAAGTCTTGAGAATTCCTAGACATCCCACGTGCATGCATTGCACACCAAGATGTAGTCAGCCTGTTTCCGTGACTAAATGACTAGATAGCTATTATATACAATTTTTAAAAGTTGAGCGAGATCCACTTCAGATCATGTTCTACCGTGAGGTTACTATGCATTCTGAGCCAATAAGAAACATAGGAGAAATCTGAATTGGATAGAGCAGGTTCTGGAACCTAACTATATGGCATCCTAAGTTAACACAGTGATCCCTCTTTGACTTTGGTTCACTCTTTCCTCTTGTTCTCAGAAAGACCATCATATGTCTTGGAAGCATCTCAGGGAAGAGCTGCAATGGAAGAGCTTCCCAGGACAAGATTTTGTTCTGACAATCACTGCTGACTGGCAGTTTTGCTGAGATAAAACTAGCTAGTTCAAAGTATGAGAGAGACCATGCAAGTCTCTTGCTATACTGGTGGTACTTCCAGGACTATGTGTGGTACCTTGTGGGCTTTGATTAGTTCATGTAGAACTACTGTCTCAGCTTTTGTGCAAGAACTGTCCCTAGCATCATGAGGACGCAGCCATTTCCTGTAGCACTGAATAGGGCAATCCATAGTGACACTTCTAATCCTCTCTATTTGTTCATTGTATATTACAGGCACATTTAGCTTTTATAGGAACAAACACTAGCCTCTCTGTTTTGTCTGTCTTTCTGATATTCAGTAACAATATATTTGCATTGTAGATAAAGACAAAAAGCTAAAATGTTTTTAGGTCTTGCTATATCCCGTTTATTGAAAATCAAGTAAAAGTGAATTATATCTAAACATTGGGGGAGGAGAGATACCATTTTGAAAAGTGTTCCTCGTATTTGAAAACCAGTGTAATAAGAAAGCCTTTTTTCTTTTAGGAAACATTCAAGCATATAAAGATATTCCTGCATTTCTCAAAGAAAACACCACTCTGATTTACAAAAAATATATTGAAATAAAACCACACTTTCATTTTGAATTGTATCCTAAAAGATTACTGTGAAGGTGAATGCTCCTTCGGTGAGATTTTCATACTGGATAATTTCTCAAAACTTTTATTTTCTAGGGACTTAGGTTTTTGTCAGATAAATGACTGAAGACAATCTCACTCATGATGGTTAACTATAGTTTTGTCTTTTGTCTGTAGATATATGCAAAAAACCTGGTGAATGCAGACAGATGTGCACTCTTCCAGGTTGATCACAAAAATAAGGAGCTGTATTCAGACCTTTTTGATATTGGAGAAGAAAATGATGGGAAACCTGTCTTCAAGAAGACCAAAGAAATAAGGTAAGAGTAGCTAGCAGAAGAATGCAGTTTCATTATAACTACAGATGTGCAGGCATTTTGTTACCCAGTCTCTGTGCCTATCTGCAGGTACCCTGACAATACTTGTCATACTGTGATATCATTCCCACCAGGACCCGCCTCCAGAAGGTAGTACTTCTGGGAATGACATTGCAGTGCCATCGAAACAACGTCTCTGAAGCTATAACGTCACTCCTGGAAATGCCGTCTTCCGGAGGCGGTCCTTTTGGAAATCATGTTGGGAAAAAAACAGAGGTGTTCTGAGGTAGGTAAAGGTGCAGGTAAAGGTGCACCTAATCCATAGTTCTGCCAGTATGGGACTTTTTTTTTTCCCAAGAGGGTTCCCAAGAAAAACTGAAATTTGTGCAATTCAAGCACATCCAAAGCAAGGAAGTCAAAATTTGTACTTATGGATGGATTAGGCATATGTAAAATCTAGTATGGACTCGTCATTGGTTTTGAAGATTTCAAATCTAGTAATTTAATTTTACTTTTTCTCATCTGAATTTAGAATATTTTCAAACTTTTAAATAATTGTGATGCTGAAGTATGTTTTAAGTGGTGAATTTGAAAATGTACGTGGGCTTGTAATGAATATGTAGGATTCTCTGCCTAAAATTAATGTCTATTTCTGCTTTGTGTCAGAAGTACATAATTTTTACACATATGCACTTTTTAAATGAAGAAGGCGAAAATAACAGAATAAATATAACATTTTTCACTTTTCAAAAATTATGAATCCTTAACAGATATTGATCGAGATTTTCAAAGACATACAGGTTTTAAACCTTCAGCTTCTTAAAAAGAAAGAAATGTATGACTAAATATCCTGCACTAAAATATTGTTAAAATACTCAGCATAGATTTTCTCAGAATTTTTTTTTCAAATCCTCCTTATACTGGCCAAGAACTTTAAAAGTATGAGATGTGATTCATGTCTTCACTTAGACTCCCTTAGCCAAACCTACTCCCGCTTACTACATTGTGTGCGTGAGAATGGGAGGAGTCAAAATTGGTACAATTCGCATACTGACAAGCAAGGAGGTGGTGTCAATTAAAGAAGGGGGCCTGCTCTAATATATACTTTCATACTCCTTGATAATTGTTTTTATTGCTTGCATCTTTGTCTTTTCTGTATGAAAATTATTGAAATGTTGACTGGGAGTGCAAGGATGTGAGCATTTCACAGGTGCTGTATACTGAAAGAGAAGTACAACTTAGATATCTGTAAGAAAGACTGACGCTGAGTCAGTCATCAGGAAGGAGTCTTGAGTTGGTGTGATGTACATATCATAAGAAGCAGAAGAAGAAACTAATAAAATCAGATGTGCAGGATGAAATCCTGTCAGCTTTGTCATTAACTTCAGCAGGGGCAGGATACTGCCTGGGTACATTCAGATGTGAAAGTGTTCCACATGAGATTCTTTCTACTTAGTTTTCTCCACAAATTCTGTTGTGCTTGTATGTCATAACTGTTATGTCAAAGAATTGCAATTTATTTTCTTGCAAGATGGACTTACAGATTTTTCTGATTCAACACCACGATATTTATTGTGTTTAACTTTCTTGTGGTGATGAAGGGATGCAGTTAGCATGGCATTGTTTGCATGTCATGAGATGAAACAAGGTAGTTGTTCTGAAGTGTACATGGCAAACATATATAATGCTTAGCTTGAAGTTTCCACTGGTCTTTTTCCAAAGTTTATTTTACCAAATCCACCTGCCCCCCCTGAAGAAACAAGCTTCATGTTGCCTAACATTTGTCCAAAGAAACAATGAATATGTGAAAGTGATGATAAAATCAATAGCTTGTAAAGGTAAACACAGACTCAGGTTCTGTACAAATGTCATGTTTATTAGGCATAACTCTCAGGGTTATTGAAGACTTGGAATTTTTAGCACTGAAACGGTCATATTGTGGCATCTTTTGTCTTAAACTATGTAGTTGTAGAAAATGTTTTCAGAAAGTATCTATTAATATGCGCTTTTAAAATTTTATTATTTACTATTAGTTGTTATCATGTAAGATTTTTTTTCTCCTACAAGCATCAAAATGACGCTGGTTGGAAAGAAATATCCTTCCCATGCCCAAGACAGACTCCACTGGAAGAATGTTTTCCCAGATAGTTCATATTGTGACTAACACACATTTTTATTTTCTGCAGATTTTCAATAGAAAAAGGAATAGCTGGTCAAGTGGCAAGAACAGGAGAAGTCCTTAACATCCCTGATGCCTATGCAGATCCACGCTTTAACAGGTAGGATGTCATTCATGGGGAGGGAAGATAGCTCACTAAACCTTTCACTTAAATTTATTACTTAAATTTCATATTGGGAAGCATTCACGGAGCTGTGATCCTCTGATGAGGAGATAACCTGTAGGTATCTATTTAAATGCTGTAGCCATCAAGAGATATTTTAAGGATACAAATAAAAATAAATATTTTTATTAAATATAAATATAATGGATACAAATTTAATTATTTTTCCTGTTATGGAACTTTGTCCAGTTATGTAGACTGTTGCTGATTTTGTTTATTAGCCTCCCTGCAATCTTATCAGTTTCAGGGGAGAAAAAAAATCCTAACAAAACCTGAATGTATTTTTTAATTTTGTGAATGAGCTGACTGTACATTTGAGGAAGTATTAATTCTTTATCTTACAAATGGAGATTAAAGGATTAAAAAGATCTTTCTAAGTATGACACAGTAGATGGAAATATTTGAGAGCTTTGGAGGTGAACGTCTTGCAAGTACTAATTGCTTCTACTTTAAAACTTCTTAGTATATTGTACATAATTTCTGAGAATCATGAACATATATTAACTAATAATATTAACTCTTTTTCTTTTTTTTCCTTTCTGTTTTTTGACTTTCCAGAGAAGTAGACCTCTACACAGGCTACACAACCAGAAATATCCTGTGCATGCCTATTGTAAGCCGAGGAAGTGTAATAGGTGTTGTGCAGATGGTGAACAAAATAAGTGGAAGTGCCTTCTCTAAAACTGATGAGAACAACTTTAAAATGTTTGCAGTCTTTTGTGCTTTAGCCTTACACTGTGCTAACGTAAGTTTTATTTACAGTTTTGTAAGCCTCTGGTTATAATGGGAAGACTTAGAATCCTACTTAAGGATTTTGATGTTCCACATTATTAAAGTGATTCATAAGTCTGTTTTGTTGAATTAATGAGGAAACAGGAATCATTTAATTCTTTGCTGAATGATTATATTTTACAAGGATGATAGGGATTAATTTGTTGCTTTCTGAAATAATTGCACTCTGGATACGTAAATTTTGTGTAGTTAAACTGAGAGCGCAACTCTGAAATGTGAATAATTTCTGTCTTGTCTTTTCCATTATAAAGTATGATTCTTATTTACTTTTATAAATTCAGATCACATGTTTTACAAATTTATCTGGGGGATGGAGATGTTATGTATTCTCTCCATTCCATATGGTTAATATTCAAAGATACCAATTTATACATTTATACACTGTGCTATATACTCATAATTATCCGTGCTTCTAGATAAGAGTGGCTATTTTGTTTTCAAACCTTTTATCATCACAAAAATTCCTGTTCCTGTAGGAAAAGTAAGCAATTTAATGATCATTACTGTACCTGTATAAAAAAAATGTAATAAAGACAATAAAAATGCGATGCAGAAGGAATGTGTCACATTCATGGGACGTAAGATACAATGCAATGCCAGTTAAGCCTGGTGATTTACACTGAGCCATTTTAGCAACATCATGCTGTCAGTATACTGACAATAAATTTTACTAACAATTAAACTTGTTCCATGTGACTGAAAGCAAGCAGAAAGACCTGCATATAAATGACAGTCGGGATGATGGAATCACTCAATTGTGTGTGAGTTCAATGGTTTTAGATGGTGTATGTTACCATTCAGGGCATGCTGCTCCTGAGGATTATCTTCACCAGTAAAATTGTCGTGTCCTCACTTTTACAAACCATGCCATGTCTGCAATAGCTGCCTGAACCTCTTAATAATTAACTGTACTTATTTTTCACAGTTATTGCATAGATAAACATCTCATGTACTTTTTACTGTGCATAGGTAGCAGTTGTTTGTACCAATTAATAGCTGCAGTGGCAAAAAATACGAATTGTGCCCTGTTACCACTTTTCTTTCTGTTAGCATGTTGCAAGGGACTGAGCTCTGTTTCTAACTCCTGGACTTTGATTCTTTTTCTTGGGAGAGCTCAGACACAGTGAAAAATCAGCCAAGCCTTAGACCTGTGCCCAAGTGAGTAGATGCAATAGAAGGTCCAGTTTTCCTAAAGTACTAAATTTCATACAATCTGTCACTTTTCTACTATGTGAAGGTGAGCAGCCAAAAGCACTAACATTTTTGCAGCTGGATATTTTAAGAATAAGTGCTTATATATAGCAAAAATATTTTTTCCTTTATTATAATTTCACGATCAAAAATGACTTCCCTTTTTCAGATGTACCACAGAATTCGCCATTCAGAGTGTATTTACCGTGTAACAATGGAGAAGCTATCCTACCACAGTGTTTGCACAGCAGAAGAGTGGCAAAACCTCATGCTCTGTACACTGCCTCCACATATTTATAAAGAAATTGAACTGTAAGTATTTTTCTCCTATAGTGACAGTTGCATTTTGTATCAGTGTGTGAAAAAGACTTTTTTGTGGGTTTTTTTTCTTTTTCCCTTAGGTCTAGTGTAGGGTTTTGGAGGAAGCACTTTTATTATTGAGCTACCCCAAAATTATAGGGATTTATCTCTGCCTTGCTTATACTTAGTTATACTTAAGGATCTGTGAACAAAATTTGCCTGTCAAAGAAGTGAAGTAATACCTACTCAGTATGGTAGCATTTTCCTCAGACGTGAGTAGCTACAGTAGTTGCTTTAAGCATTAGTTTATATCTAAGGATTGTAGAGATGAGCCTGCTTTCTGCTGGTCCCAAGTCACCAACAGCTCAGAGCCAGAGGGGAGGCTGAGCTGGAGCATCACTAGTTAAGACCAAATGCATGATCTCATCCCCTGGTGTATGTTTTAGAATAAAAGATTCAGCTAATTCCTGGAAATTTTGGGGTTATGTGTTTGGGGATTGGGGTGTGGTTGTTTGGTTTTTTTTTGTTTGGGTTTTTTTTTTTTTGTAGGGGGATGCTGTTTTTTTGGTTTTGGGTTTCTTTTAGTATGTGTGTTTTATGCATCTGCTTGTGTTTCTTGAATGAGGGGAAAATGGATACAGCTCTCCAAACTTCTGAAGCTAATTCAGGATTATGAATCCTAGGTTTAGGATTGCAAGTTTAGAGATGCACCTTAGATTGCAGCCTAAATTTGGAGGAGGACTTCCCATCCAGCCTCTTAGGCTTTCTCCAAAATAATTCAGTTACTTTCAGTTCTCAAGGCTCTGCTGTGTGCTGAAGATGTGTGTGTGTGTCTGTATTTTATTGGTCCGTCCGCACTCAGCACTAACACTGGGAGTCATCTCATTTTTCACTCACTGTTTCTGACCCAGGACAATAAATTCTACTGTAGTGACCATGTGCCTAAAACCAGAATTCTACAATATTGAGTCACAAAATCTAAATTGTCTTTGTAAACCTGTGGAAGCTCCAGAGCTTCCTCTCTCCTGTCAGGCACTCAGCATTGTAGCTGTGAGCAAGCAAAGCGTGCAAGTGTATGCTTAACAGGCTGCTTACAGTTAAAGTTCATTACATGCTGAAGTGATTTGCCTGAAAGCCAGAGTATTAGCAGATTGCAGGATTACACCCTAATAGAGGCTTATTCTTTGCAATACAATTTCTTGTGCTTTGTTAGATGATATTATATAACCCATCTCCTCAGCAAGAATGACTTTTACTTGCAAAGATGACAGGTTTCATTCTAAATTTTATTAACACCCTTTAGTTTGAGCAATCTGAATACATTTAAACATTTTCCAAGCAATTCAGCTACCTCCAGCTCTCCTGCACCTGCTGTGCTGTTCGGCATGCCACGTACACGCAAGCGTTTAGCTGGGTTCAGTGGAAAGTAAATAGAAGACCTGCAGCCCAGCAGGTGCAGGGAGAGGGGTTAATTAATAATCGAAGGACAAACAGTTCTGCTGAGCGGGTCCCGAATATTAGACCTAAATGTTGGGATCAGGAGAGGGGAGAAGTCCTCAGCTAATGAAACATAAAACCCACAGCATTAAAGGTTTGATTTTTGAAGTTTGGCCTTAATTTCTGTTTGCTAGTAAAAGTAGATTTTTGTCTGTCAAAATCAGAGCAAGTTGCACTGAATTCATGACAGAAATTATTGTGAAAAAGCTAGTAAATATATTATTAGAGACATCATCTTTACAACTCCTGGGAGGAAAGTCTGGAATGTTTTAGGAGTGCCTGTAAAGCTTTCATCATGTCTGTAGAACAAGGACTTTTCTACATTACTTAAGCAATGGATTCTTAAGAAAAGATTTATGTTTCTATTAACTAAACAAAGCCAAAGGCTAACCAAAGGCTAAAGATTGGACTCGATGATCTTAAGGGTCTTTTCCAGCCTAAGTGATTCTGTGATCATTGTTCCATTGACTTTAGTGGAAATAGATTAATTGCTGGAAAATACAACCTGTAAAGTCAGTTTTCTGTGTATATTCAGAAACAAATGAATGCTGTCGGATAGACATTGCCTCATTACCTAGTTGCTTTTAGTAAGAATGAAAATATATTTGTCCTTACTAAGTGGAAACTTTCTTCTTAGATACCACTTTGATATCAGTCCGTATGAGGATTTCTGGCCTGCCATTTTTGTCTACATGGTTCACCAGTCCTGTGGGACAGCCTGGTATGAAGTACATGATTTACTGCTTTAATTCTGATATTTATGCATTTATTTATTAGAAAATTTGGAGATCATTATTTTCTAATTCAAGGTCTTATTTTCTTTGGCATTTATTTGCTTTATCTGGTCTGTAAAGGGCTGTAATAAGCAGGCTGGATTTCTTGTCCCAGCTTCTTGGTATTCAGTTAATAAAATTTGGGAACACCCAAGTAAAAGAACTCATGATATCATCCAAACAGTTGTTCTTCCAATATATATAGAGGTATTGTTTGGTTCTGACATGAGATTGCATTTCAGACAGAAGATGGTGAAGATATTAAAGGCACTCTTACCAAAAAAGAAAGAAGGTCCATGAATACTGATTTTTCAAATATGTAGTTGCTGAAGTTAATATAGCGTAGGGTTAAAATAACCCAAAGTTAGATCTCATCTTGCTAAATAAATTGGTTATCTGCATGATTGTGTCCCATTGCTGAAAGAAAGGAGCTCTCTGAATTATGGAAAAAAGTAGTACAGTTGGGCAAAAAGAAGCAATATTTGGGAAACATTTGCTGGTGACTATTTTATCTTAGTAACTGGAAGAATCTCCATGCCCTTAAAGCATACGGTCAAACCTGAGGATCTTTCTCACATCTTCTTCAGTACTGCAAAGTGGGTTACTGCTCTAAATACAGTTTTCTACTGCTCAGTGTAGTTAGCTTGTTTCCATTCCTGACTGAGTGGCTGTGGATCAGGATTGGGGTCCAAACTTCCAGATAAGTTCTGTTCTTTTCCCTCTCTGTCTCCCAGTCTCTTTCTTTCAATGTGTAACTTTGATGGGAAAGAGTTGATATCTACTTGACATTTTTCAGATGAGTCTCATCTTTCACATATAAAACTAAAGAAACAAAAATGAGGAAAGTATTTTAAAAGCAGACTGATGCAACTGGACTGGTATTTAATTTCTGAAAGAACAAAACTTCTTAATGCTCTGAAAGAAGTACACTATTCTAAGACTAAAACTTAATTTTAATATATTGAGGAGTAAGCTTGTGCCTTTAAGTATACACCTATGTAATATATAACTGTCCTGTCCAGGGAGGATTTTGGAGAAAAATCTCTAATACTCGCTACATTTTCTTTGCTCTCATGAAGAAATAATCTTTTACTACTTTAATCAAGTGTACAAAATTCAGCGGTAGAAGGAGTAATAGTATTCTATGTTGAGGTATCATTGATAATTTTCCCTCTGGCTACAACTGTCCTATCCCATAGTAACCATTGAGTTAATATTGGATGTAGATGGAAGTGAGTGTTGTGTACTATATTTTAAACAGTAGTTCTAACAATTGCTCTAGAGCTGTCTGTCTTAAGTCTCTTAAAGTCTCTACTTAAGAATTAAAAAAGAAACACTAAAGCTTTTTTGAAAGACACTATGATCCATTTTTACTAATGTCAAACTACGGCTAAGAAGAATTACCTTGCTCAGGACACAACCACAGAAGTATGTTTTTCTGTCTAACTGGCTCCATATAGTAGATGAGTTTACATTTTTACATATAGGTCAGAGGCTTTGTTTTCTCAGCCTACGTATACTACAAAACGAGAACATTAATACTGCTTTCCTGAGATACCCAAGAAATTATCAAAACATGGAACTTTAAAAAAAAAAAAAAAAAAAAAAAAAAAGTCAAACCACAGTAATGGGGAAAAAATGAGGATAAAGGAAAACTGATCTGTTTATGAGGGAAAAAGTCAGTGACTTGAGACTCCAGCATCCTCAGTTCGATTTTGGGCTCATCTGTAATATTCCCTTTTCACCCCAGGCAGCTCAGATTAGGTACTTTAGAAAAATTTTACCTGATATCTAATTTGTACCTGAGTTTCCCATCTGTAAACAAAAACTATTCAGCTTTCCTTCTGAAGGACCATCAGTAGATAAAATCTATTAATGAGTGTGCAGAGCTCTGGTGCTACAGAACGTGAACTGTCTCAGAGGTGTTTTTGATGAGCGCATAAGCCAAATGTAACAATTACTTTATTACTACTTTTTATTTTTACCATAGTGAAAATACTCTTGATCATAAATTCATTTTGCTTGTCTCTATTAATAGCAAAAATATATTTAAAATTCTTTCAGAAATAATCCCATAAGTGCTATAGATTTGTGGCATTTTCATGGTTGATGGACAGCTGCCTAACAAAATATTGTTTAGTGAAAAACGAAGAAATGGTGAAATGTGAGTTTCTGTTGATGTAGTCAAAGAAAAAATGAAAGAAAATCTTAAAATCTTGGAAAAAGTGAAATCTTCTTTTCATGAGGTCAATATGGAGCATCTCAAAGTATTTTATTCAAAACAGTTTATACATTTAGCATTTGACTGAAGTTTTAATTTAAGCGGGATTATTTCTTCTGTGTCATTTGCTTAAAAATGACTAATTTTCTGTTTTGATCGCAAATGGTATTTTCAAATTGCCCACTGGATGCAGAGTTTTTTCACTATTTGGCAGGTCAACTAGATAACGTTTTAAAGAAACCATGCTTCAAGTTTCTGGGAGCACGGAAGGTTATGCAATTGTGTTGCCTGAACTGGGTAGCTTGACTTATGTTCCAGAACATTACAGATTAAACTAAGAGCATTGTCAGGTATCCACGCTCCTTTATCCTTGCCAAAACTTGAATGACTCTTGTAATTAATGAATCATCCCAATATGAGTCAATCCTAGCAAGAAAAGTAAATCAAAGAGCATCTTATCTCCTGTGTTGGTTATTTTTCCCGTACTTATTTCTTGTCTCTGACCAAATTAATTTATTTCTAGCTTTGAACTTGATAAGCTATGCCGATTTACTATGTCTGTAAAGAAGAATTATCGCCGTGTGCCCTACCACAACTGGAAGCATGCAGTTACCGTTGTACATTGCATGTATGCCATACTTCAGAACAACCAGGGCCTTTTCACTGATCTAGAGGTAGGTGAGAGTATTTTATCAGTTACTATACCCCAGCAGAGGCATCAGCCATCGTAGAAATACATTTTCTAGAGTTTTACTGTTGGCTTGGACAGAGTATGTCTATAAAGGTCCCTGCAGAGGAACAAGTATGAGTAGAAAGCTTGAGGAAGGAGAATTATTCAGATTCTTATTCCTAGTGTTTCCTTCACGTGTTTCAGGTCTTCCCACTGAAGAAGCAGTAGCATATTTGCTTTAAGTCCATGTCCACGATTTGAGGTTCTCCCTGTCCACTTACAGCCACACTCTTTATTTTAATTATTTAACTAACTGTCAGATTTGTACACAGGGAAACACCCTGTGTCTTGAACCCTGTGAAGTCTGGGAGATCCTGAATAGGAGGACAAGGGAGAAGGACTTGCTGTTGCGGAGATGGTTGATATATGGGAGTAAAGAGAAGAGTAGAAAGGACAGAAGGAAAACAGTCATCCAAATGTGCTAATTTACTAATTAACTTCTATTATACAACATTTTTCTTTAGCATGTGTTTACATACCTTAAAGATAAACGCATAGTGTTTAAAAAACCTCAAGAAAAAATACTTTGAGCAGGTTACTACCTGGAAAAGTTACGATAATAAAATGGAAGGCTTAGAATGGTTAGATGTTACTATACACTATGAAGAACTGTCTCTTTTTTTTTTTTTTTTTTTTTTTCTTCTGAATTTTCTGGTAGGTGCAACTGGGAGTGCTCTTTAATACTACCCAAAACTTCTGAATGGGAGAACCTGTTTTCAGTTGTGTATAATTTTGCAGCATACTAGCCATTTGGGATGTAATTTTCCAAGCCCCATGACTTGCTCAAGCTGATACATTGGGGAAAATTTCAGTCAAAATTGTTTGACTTTCTTAAAGAAACATACTAGGAGAAATCAAATTTTTGTTCAGTGTATACGAGTAAAATAAAATCTGGTCATCTTTCATTTGAAAAGATCTAGTGTATTCTGCTGTAAAGCGGGGACTTGAAAATGGACACCAAAATAGGAAAAAGGCAAGGCATATACTGGAAGTTCAGTCCTAACCAATTAGTAAGGCCCATCTTTTTTGTAGAACAGAGGAAGGAAAGACAAGGAGAGCAAGAGAGGCAGCTGTTGGGAGATGGAAACAATCTTTTTTCCCTCCCAAGCTCCAGCCTGTCTTCACCTGCTTTAATGCCTTATCTCAATCTGTGTTCCAGCTCTTCCTAGCAGTCTCCTCTCTTGAGACTGGAGATAAATCCAACGAGAATGGAGGAAACTGCTGAAGGGAAGTTTGGGGAATTAGGATGGGCTGTTCTCAGGTGAGGGATGATGACATCAACCTAGATAGACTTAGAGATGGAAAGATAAGTATGAAACACTTTAAAGGGAACTCTGATCTAAAGACAAATACATCTAGCAGTTGGAAGTGGTGAAAGAGTTGGGATACAGCCTAGGATGATACAAGTCAAGAGGTCCAAGGTCAAGAGTGCTGGGAATTAGGCACTGTCATCTTGAAGGACTGAGACAAGAATGACTTCCTGGGACGTGGAGACAGGGACAAGCTAGACAAAGGGAGCCATCTGGTACAAGGGACAGACTGATGAGAATTGTAAGACTGGGAAGAACACAGGTTGTAAAGGATGCAACAGGGGATTTGAACTTATGGGGGAGGGACAGAAAAGCTTATGCCCACTAGATCTAACATGTAGTACAAAGGATTCTGAAACTCATCTTTCTTTTCCTGTCAGAGACTGTTTTTCAAATCTAGTGGTTACACATTTTGCCACACCTGATAGTAGTGAAAAGGGGATACCAGCTTCCTACAGCTGTTACTACACAACTTCAAGTAATATAGGTGTGTTATGTTCCTAAGTGTTCCACTACCACCTCTTAATAGAGTATACAAATTGGATGTTTTTCTCTTAATTAGTGATCATTCAGTATTTTTTTTCCTGCTTTCTTTTATAGCCTTATCCTTGTTTCCTGAACACTCCCAACTATTAGACAGAACTGTTAAGCCTACAAAGACTTTTTTGTGATACTGATGCCGACAGTGACTACTTCACAAGCATTAATGAATGTGTTGTCAAAACACACCTGCTGTGTGAAAAACTTTTACAAGTGTTCACTTATTTCGTGTGTTGAGAGGTTTGAAAGACTAAATTTCTTCACGATATTAAGAGTTAAATAAAAAAATCAGTCACTGTCTTACTTTAAGGATTGCCATTGTCCAGCATTTCTGTGGCTCACATTAGTGATTTCCTGGGAAGTTTGCCTAGGAGACTTTGGTCACTGTCTTTGAGGAGTGTTGCAGAAGCAGGGTTAGCATTGGACTTTGGCGCAGCTGCCTTGATCAGGAGATCATACATCTTATTTATTTCCTCTGCCTCAATAACTGCACTTTTTATTTTTTTAATAAAAATGGCAAGGATTCAGTGGATGACCAGACTATCTGTTGAGAACTTGAATTTCCTCCTGATGCAGAATCCTTCCAATAGTATGTGATTGTGCAACAATGTTTTTTTTAATTCATAATATATAAAATGTTTGGATTACAATTGGACCGAGAATTTTAATTCAGCACGCCCTCACTTTCGTGTTTCTTGCAGTTTTAAGGACATTTCTGCACGTGCTTTTTGAAGGCAGTGTAAGCATAGTGCAACTTTTACAGTATTTTGGGAAGAGAGTGACATCTAGGGGCAGGAAATACATCTTACTTTTCATGTTTCTCTCAATTTTTTTGTAGCGAAAAGGTCTTTTAGTTGCATGCCTGTGTCATGACCTGGATCACAGAGGTTACAGCAACAGCTATCTTCAGAAATTTGATCACCCCTTAGCTGCTCTCTATTCCACGTCAACAATGGAACAGCATCACTTCTCACAGACTGTGTCCATCCTGCAGGTAGGGTTATTGAAATTGTATCTTCTGTGCAGTAGAGTCCAGTGGTGGAAATAGGAATCACATCATTACCCAGTAGATATTCTGAAGCATGCTTAATTTAATTTCTGGATTGTAGTGCTGATTTAGAAGTGTGGAAGATTTATTACAGCAAGCTGGGTTCCACAGTTAGCAACCCGAGCATTTAATAAAAGTGCAAAACATAGCTATCCCAAAATCTTGATGTTATAAAAAAATATTGTGTATTTAAAGGTCTTTGCTTATGGCCTTCCTTTAGACCTTTTTTGCTTCTGGATCAATGAGGGTTTTTCCTGTGACCATATGGAACAGAAACTTGGAAAATAAAAAAATCAGTTTCTCAGTTACATATTTCTGGCATAATGCACTTCAGCAAAGTCTTCAACCATCCTGAAATTCTGAATAAAATCTCAAGTACTGGCAAAAGTTTGTATGAGAGACTCGTAAACCTGCTGTAATAAATTCTGTGAACATGAAATGTGTGGCATGAAGGGGGAAACGTTAATTTTGTACGCATGAAAATTTTAAACTTGTTTCATGATATTATCATGTGCTTTTTTGTTATTTAGCAATTTGAAATTTAAAAAAAAAAAGAAAACTTAAGGTAATATTCTATGAGAGTTCCTAATATGATGTAACATGCCTGTATGTGTAATGAATAGAAAACTATAAGAAAGCATGCAGACACATTTTGTGAAATCCAAGTGTTACTGACACAGATATTTTCTCATCAGTGAAATTTTTTTTCATGTTCAATTGGAAGAGTGAGAACTCTCACCTGTGAAACCACTGCCAGTCCATAACATACTTGTGCTCACTGATTTTAATTTACAGTGCACATGCTCGATGCACAGCCTTACCATGCTTCTGTGCCACTAATTCATTGTTAACTTTTCTTTCTTTCTGGTCTTTCAGGGGGAAGATACTTATTTTCTTAAATACCTAATCACCTTTTAGGAAAAATACATGTTCTGTATTGTATTCAGAAGCACATCTTGTGATTATGATTTTAGGTATCATATACATTTCATCAGAAAATGGAAGCTTTATCTCTGAATGCTCCTCCATGTAGGAGGTTGTAATTGAATCCTTCAGTGGTGGTATGGCATTAGATTTTTAGTATTCATTCTACATGTGAGTTTGTGCACAGTGAGCAAGTTCCTCAGTCATTAGCACTTCTCTGTCCTACTAACACTACATGAAGCAGACTTCAGTCATTCTTTAAAAGCCATTTTGCATTTTTCCTGCAGAAATGTTGTAACTGGTGGAAGTCCCATTTGCCAGCAAGGCAGAGCGCCCTTTTACTTCCCTGCTACTTCCTAGCCTTGGCCATCAACATGAGCGAGGAAAGAGACATAGACGATGAGGACTGTAGGGTGGATTCAAACACTGTCTACTCAAGTGCCCTTGGGTGATGATTAGCAGCCAATCCATACTAGAGTAGCCTTTTGGACTTGCTGTTTTTCATTTCAGTCAAAAAGCCTTACTGAATTCCTGGACAGTTACCAAAAAAAAAAAACCAACCAACCAACCAAACAAAAAAAAACAAAAAAAACCCCACCCAAAACCAAAACCCCAACCCACCAAAACAAATCTCAATTAGTTTTAATTTTATGTTAGTAACCTGCAGTACTTTTCACTGTTTGAAACTTCTAGCTGCTTTGCTCACCCACCTGCAGTTCTAGTGTACACCATACTTAGGAATACAGAGGAGTCAATTCACTAGCTTTAGCTCAGCAGGGAAAGAGTAAAATCTTAGGAGTTGTACTTTGTATATACGACTCAAAAGCCTAAGTGACACATTCAGAAACAGCAACTTCCATCAGTACTTAAAGGAATATTTTTTTTTTTTTTTCCTATGGATATGAACAGAAGTTGTCACAGTGATCTTCTTCACAGCAGCTTCTAAAGCCTAAAAGTGGTGGCTCCAAATCTGGAATACATTGATATTAGGACAAGTAGCATGTTCTCATGGATTAGGCAGCAAGGTTTGTGAGGAAAGGTCTGCAAAACCCTAAGTCATGAAAATGAACAGTAGTTGTTTTCTGGTCCCAAAGTGTTGATGATGGGTTAAAATGTTCTGAACCTTTTTTTAAAACGTCACATTCTATGACTTAGAAGGCTGTCAAAGGAGCATTGAGACACAGAAGGATTGTATTTTCTATTCATTATTCACAATAAATCTGCTTGTCCAAGTAAAAATGTTGGAAAATGAGGTTTACGTTACGGATGGTGAGAGAAACCAAGCCTCTTTGTACCACAGAGGATTTATTTTGGACAAATTATGTAAACGTTTGACAGGGAAACTTTTGGCGAGCTTCAGCCCAAATGCCAATTAAATGTCAAAACACATCTGCATTTGATATATGTTAATATTTTCTGTTTGTGAATGTGCACACCTTGACACGGCTGGCTCGTTCTTTCTTATTTTTCTGTTTCCTCTCAACAATAGGAAGGCTTTTGACAAGTTGTTTTCCAAATCTTCGAGACAGTGAATAGTGTTGACTTTTCAAAGTGTGAGATGGCTTCATGAGCAATCGCAGTACATGGATACTGCCAGTTAAATGCGCGATAAGACATGGTGGAAATTGAAAAGGGATGACAGCGGCATACGTGGCCAGAGCCTCCATAGTGGAAACTGTTGTCTTTAGTTTATGAGTCAGTCGACTCCTGGTTGAACAAAGCAGCTTTTTCCCCTAAATGTTCATATGCATTAAAGTACTGTAATTAACTTTATTTCTGTAGAGAAAATTGTATCAGTAAATGCAGCAATTTTGGGCACATTTCATTTGGAACACTATGAGAACAAAATTATTTTAGTTCTTTAACTTGGATATTTCCTTATCCATATTATGTGTTACACAGTGTCAAAATTGTACTTCGGAGTGAGTCAGACGCTCAGTGTACCGTCTTGGCAGTGCAGTACTCTGGATCAGGATTGAATCACAAGTTCCCAAGCTAGTACTGTCTGGAAGTGCTGTGTCTTCTGCTCTGATTTATAAGCACTACAAAAGCTAGCATTTTTCTCTATTAATACATTTAGGCTTCAGAAGGAGCAATCCCAAATCAGTGGCTTAGTCATAGGTTTCATGACAGTATTTAAAAAGGAAAGATAAAAATGGGAATTTCAGGCTGTCAACATTCGACTTAACAACAAAAATTGTCATTGGGCTGTAAAATTGTTGTAACCTGTCTGGTGCAGTAAAGATTGATATAATCTCAGAATTAGAGCTTGTGCTTTTTATTGGTTTTTTACTTTTTCATAGCTGGAAGGGCACAATGTCTTCTCCAATCTGAGCTCCAGCGAATATGAGCAAGTACTTGAGATCATCCGGAAAGCTATCATCGCCACAGACCTAGCCCTGTATTTTGGAAACAGAAAGCAGCTTGAAGAGCTGCATCAGAAGGGAGCGTTAAACCTGAAGAACCAATCACACAGGTAAAACAGCAAACCAGTATTAGTTCACTATGGCATTAGTCCTAGAAAGAAAAACTTTATTTTTGCAAAAGATAACCAAAAAGTCTAAGTTTAAAAAAAAAAAAAAAAATTTCCTGTGTACACAGTAATTTTCTTGCATATGAGATTTCTAAGACCAACTGTGTGTGAAATTCCAAGTATGTAACAGTAATTTCCATTGTTTTATATTTGCACGTCACTGCCTTTGGATGTCATTTACACAGTCCAATGTCAGATCATCTGCAGAGGAAAGTTAGTGCAGAGGTAATTCAGTGGTGGGGAAAAAAGTATGGTGCAAGAATTACCTTTATAGTTATGTAAATATTTTTATTATTCTCTCAATATGCTTTTTTTTTTTTGGAAAGAATTCTGGTGAGATCTCAACCTTTGTGAATTAAGATAGCTCTGTTTAAAAATACACAACATGACTGGCTTTTTCCACATAAGCAAAACATAGTGCACCCTGGATGAGATGTATCTCGTAAAGGCTTCGTTGAAGTGCTCGTGCAGCCCTTCAGAGCTTCTTTACTGAAAAGTGGATCCTGTCATTAATCTAATGTAGGAAAAATTGGAAAGGTAATATGACAAAATTGAGTCGTCATTTCTTTTCAAAAGGAACTTTGATAAGTGGATCTTCTTTTTGAGGAGTTTTACAGGTTTTTGCCAGTAGTTTTGAATAAATTATAGCGCTGTAGGAAGGGCAGTTTTTAAAAGCTTATTTCACAGTATGGAACTGAAGCTTATCAGACTTGAATAAATGTCAACATCTTTGAAGGCAAAGATAAAGGACCTCCTGATAATCTCAGAATGAAATTTACCAGAAATCTTGAATTTAAGGTTTATAAAATTTAAACAAGATATTCACTATTATAAAATATTTCACGTGTGAGTGAATATTCTATTATGTTTATGTATTCTTTTAATCTTACCTGCCCTCAGGGCATTTTCAGGGCAAAGCCACATTTCCCAAAGACAGGACATCAGTTTGTAATGTGGCTAAAGAAACCAAGACATCTAGTTGTTATCTGTATATGCAATGGAATGTTAAATTTGGCATTTACATGGCTGATGAATCCTTTCTTAAATCAGGGGAATTGCACTTTACTGTTTATCTATTGATTATATTGGGTAGTTGTGTGTGTTCCCTGGTATACTTGTCTGTTGGTACAGTTTTAGTGACTGCCATCACATTGACGTGCACGTTAGCAAGTTGTGTGCTTCTGTTCATGGAATAGGCATTTATTAACTAAGATGTAGGTGACCTTAAGTGTCGTCATAAGTTCTCCATTGAGAAAACACATAAGTTCATTCATTAATTTACCAGTTTCCTTTATAAAATTTAGATTCGTAAGCCATAGGTTTGGATAGTAGACAAGTGCTAGAAAACTGTTTAAATAAGATTTTTTGTGTGTGTGTGTGCCTTATTCTAATAGTGGTTATAATTCTGATGGTGCTCTTCAGTTATTCTGTGAATAAGTTCGTCCAAGTATAGGACAGAGCTACAAGTAGGATTCTTGTCCTGTCATGGTTAGAGTTCATTCCAACAAAGCAATGACAGAGTACCTTGAGATAGCCTTAGAACCAGTTTTCCCTCTTTCTGGAGCATGTGTTCCTCTCTTTAAAGAACAGAAAGAAATGCAGCAACAGGATATGCGATCTTTCATTTTATAGACTTGTACTGTATTTTTAGAAAATTAAGGAGGGGCATGTGGGTATTTTAACAGGCAGGCATTCTCGTGTAGTTTTCTGTGAATGTGATTGTGTGGAGGATAGTCAGTGCACTCTGGTTGCGAACAATGCAGAGAGTAGTACAGGGAATATCATATACAATTTGTGTGATGCTTTTGCTGCTGATTGAACTGAGGAAGGGCAAATAAAAAATTCGCAGTGTGATCATTAATTCTTTACCAACCTTACAATTTAATGTTATTTTATTTTAGAGACAGAGTTATTGGTCTGATGATGACGGCTTGTGATTTATGTTCTGTAACAAAGTTGTGGCCAGTTACCAGACTGACAGCGAATGATATATATGCAGAGTTCTGGACTGAGGTATGTATGATTCTTTTGTTTACTCTCTTTTCTTTATAAATGGAAGTATCCAGGAAGACAAAAGCAACCATAAGTATTTTCCAATTGTTATCTTAATGTGCTTGTTTTAAAGAGTCTTCATTGGTGCATGCACGTTTTTGTTTACTCTGAAGCTATTTAAGGAGCTAAGTTACCTTCCTAGTTTTCAGACAGTGTTTTTTCTCTCTGTTAAAGATGAATGTAGAAAGTATGTCCTAACATAAAGTGACCAAGCAACAGAACTAAGAAAACCTGTAAGGTTTTTTGAGTCACTAACTCTAGTAGTATGAGTCCAGGAAATGCTAAAGCAAATACGACAAGCCTTAAAATTGTTCTATTCTGACCACTTAAATCTTCGTTTGTGAGCCAGTTCAAGAACTGTGTCTCAGAGGGAGCTGAGTTTTTGATATACTGAAAGTTACTCCACAGATAAAAGATGTATTGAGAATTGAAACAAGGCATTGAACTGTGCTAATGTTCACGTTCATAAATAAAGATGCAATCTCACACGTCTTACGCTGAGGAGTAAATGTTCCGATTGTTTAATTTTTAAAGTGAACGTGTCTACTTTAGGGATATAGTGCATAAATTCGGAGGGTGTTACATAGAGTTGAAATATGCAGTTTTAGAAGATACACTATGTTTTCAGAACTACTCTTGCACTTGTGTATGGTAAAGTATTGTTGTTTTCTGCTATGTGTGCTATGCCCTGTGGAAGTTGTAAAATTCAGTGGGCTTATTTCTGTAAAATGGAAATCAGGCCCACAGAGTTGATGTAGCATGCATGTAGTGTGGAGATTGTTGTCATGCCTGTTGCATGTTCATTACGAAATTCAAGATGTGCATGGCTTGTGGGTGTGTTTTGTATTTACATGTTCTTGTTCTCTTAATTATGATCAGCTCAGATGGCAATAAAACATTGGAAAAATGGAGACTGTATAAGCTCAAAGATCTAGTTCAGTACTCACTTTCTAAAATGTCAGCACTGGAAAGTGAGTGTTCTTATGAGTGATATAATGGAGGTATAATGTTGATGTGCCTCACTGATTGCATACTCAACTTTTTTGCTTACAACTAAAGACTTGTTAATGCAAATCTTGTGAGCTCAGTGGAGAAGGAAGGATCAAACTGATTTTTCCTACTCAACAATAGTAAAGATGGAATTGTGCCCATACTTTCACCTGTTTTGTTTGCCAAGGATGAGTTAATTGGTTGTTACATTGCTACTTCATGGAGCAAATGTAAATTAGAATTCAATTGGTGTTTTACTAAATTCTCTTTAATAAGAGGTTAATTGATACATGGCAGAAGTTGGATCTGTTGTGATCCAGTCAGTATGGCTGACAAATCCAGCCACAAGTCTAAACCCTTCTGGAAATGAGAAAGCTGGAGACAGATAACAGAGAAAATGCTGGGAAAGCTAAACACAGAAAGTTGAGATTGTGTTTCACTGCAGAAATTGTTACTTAATTGGGAAAGAAGCGAAGCTCTAGAAAAGTATATTTCACTAGATTAAATTTAGGTTATATTACAGTTCTAAAAGTAGGATAGAATGTTGCTTCTAATTACTACTTAAGTTCATAATCTTAATATGTTGAGTGATTCATCAGAACATTTTAATAATATTTCTTCTTCGTGTAATCATTAACAAGAACAATAACTGCAGAAGAGGTTGCAGCAATTTTGTGGTATGTCACACTGATCTTTTTTCATTGAATACAGTCCTGTATAGCTAGTGTTTTCAGCTAAGATTTACCTTGATATCACTTAAGCATGAAGGTTTCCCGTAGTGCTACAACACAAACAAAATACAGTTGCTGATCAATGATATAGGATTACAAGCTTCTATAAGATTTGTCTGCTGTGATTTTTTGATGACACTTGGCAATTGTTAAACCCCTTCTACAGTATTTTTTTAGGAGACTTATAAGCCACTTATTATAGCTATACGGAAGCATGATACAAACTTCCTTGCTTAAAATTTCAACTTTAACTTTGTGATCGTGATCATAACTATGAGGATAAAAGCAGCATTTTTTACAACAGTGTATCATATATGTATTTGCACATTCTGAACACAATAAAACACTTATTTCTAGTTTATGTGTTCCATCTAAATGTAATACTTTTTTACTATGAGGATGGTCGACTAGTGGCACAGATTGCCCAGAAGGGCTGTAGAGTCTCCATCATTGTAGTCCTGAATCACCTGCTGTGGCTGATCCTGCTGGGATAGGTGTGTGGGATGTATTGGGTGATCCTAAGAGGTCCCTTCCAACCCAAACCATTCTGTGATACCTTTTTCTTTCAAGGTGAAATGGTGAACATAAATCAGAGCTTTGTTCAGTTTTCGCATAGTCAGAGGCTGGACAACTTCCTCAAAGCTCTGACTTCAAGTGTTTCTCAGGCACTTGATGGTATGTTAATCAAAGAGCTTATAATCATAGGATGGTAAATGATTTGGTGTTGAGGTTCTTATCACTGAGACTATGGTAGCTGCAGACAGTCCTGGATCAATCAATTGCACTACCTCAAGCAAATGGAAAGAGAAATGTTAGTTACAGGGGGCACATAAAAGCAAAATTTGCTTAGAGTTCCTAAATAACAATTCTCTGAATTTCTGTGCTTGAAATTTTTACAGACATCTTTTTTTTTTTTGTTGAGCTGAGGATCAAACCTGAGGAAGGAGGCCTTTCCTTTTGTTTCTTTCCACAGTAAAATGTCTAACAGAAACTAGATTTGGTGATTCCAGCCTCTCTAACTACTTGGAGGAAGAAACATACATATGATCTGAGAGAATAGTAGACACTAAGTCAAAAATAGCTTCCTGATTACATCTCTTAATTGAGCAGGATCATAGTTAATAGGTGATGTTGAGGCCAAATATGCAAGAGGGAATTGACTTCCAGAAGCCCTCAACTTCCCAGCACTCAAGGTGGTTACAAGACAAACAGAAAGATGCTATGCTCAGACCAGAATCAATTTATTATATTGCAAACTTCGCTTTGAGTAAAGGTGCCAAAATCCTCCCTTGGGAAGGGTGCATTGGCACTTAAATGTGGCTTGATAAAATCTGGAGATACCTTCACTAACTGTCGCGGAAACATAGAGCACGGATTTAGGGAACATCCCAAGCTTTCAGGTAGCTAAACCTCTGTAAGCTGAATCTCACATTAAAGGACACAGATAAGCAAATATTGTATGAACAGTTACCCTGCATAAACTCTTCCTAACTTAGGTGTACTGGATGTGGCTGGAATGGAGTTAACTTTCCCCATAGCAGTCCTCATAGCGCTGGCATTGGCTCTATTGCACAAAGGGTAGGCTTCTGGCATCTTCTCACAGTAGTCATCTTTGTAGCACCCCAGCAACCAAAACATTGCTACGCAAACCCAATGCATAAAGTTAGCAGTTTGAAGATCACGTTGACTTTGGAATCTCAAACATGAGCACTAGCGAAAAGCAACCATTGCTACAGCTGTAGCTGCCTCAAGATTAAAGATTTGTGGTGTTTTGGCAATGCAGCTGAGGCTTAGGACTATTGGAAAACTTAAATTCGTTACAGAAAGTAGCCAGCTACTTAGGGATTTTGAAGGAGTAATTGTGTTCAGGCCCAGTATATTGCTTAGAAGTTGGCTGCTCTGCTGGCATCAGGTGAAATACAAGGATGCACTTTTCTGTTGTACATTGCATATATCTTTGGATACACTACATCTTTCCCACTATTCCTCTTATGAATGCTGAGGGATAATGTACTTGAAGAAAAGAAGGCTGCTTGACATGCAGCTTTTTCAAAGGAACATGGTCAAAAAGATTGGATTGTTGACAAAGAGGGCACGTTTTTAAATTCATGTGTTTTACTCAGCTTTTCCTTGGATGGGTGAGTTGTGTTCTACTGGTCATTGTATCATAGTGTTTTAAACAGGTAATATTTTGAAAGATGAGACTAGCTATGAATAGAACAGACTACAATGAACTTATTTCTTTGGTTTTATTCTTCCAGTTGCTTTTTGTTGTGGAGACACCCTTGGAAACAAGGAAAGTGTGTTTATGTTGACTCAAAAGCTTAATTTTCAGAATCTGCTATTTACATTACGATTTAGGTGAATGTTTAAAATGAGCCCTTCCTTAGGCAGTTTTCTGAGATTGTTTTAGCGCGTACCACTTTATTTTAAATTCCAAATTTTTAGGTTGACATACAATAGAAGATTGAAATTAATTCAGATCTCACTAGTCTTGATTCCCCACCCCCCGCCCCGCCCCTAATCTCTCTCTGTTTTCTACAGGGTGATGAAATGAAGAAAACGGGTATTCAACCTATTCCTATGATGGACAGAGACAAGAAAGATGAAGTCCCTCAGGGTCAGGTATGACCTCTCTCAGTAAAATGATACATGTTTATAGTATTAACAAAACATGTGGAAAAAACATTTTATATATTAGCAAATATTGCATTTGATGTTAGAGCATGTGGGCTGCTGAGTTCTGTGTTCTGCATGCAAAGCTGGGTTAATTTTTTTCAGTAGCAGTGGAAAACTTATTTTCAAATGTTTAAGTGACAATGTGCTCTTTGCTGTTGTCACCTGTTCTATGCTTTGTACTTGTAGCTAAAACCACAATCACGATTTTGAGAAGCGTAACTTCTCAACTTAGTAAGTAGTTGCTTCAGCCCTTAGCTAAAAGGTTTCACTGTTTTATCCTGTATGCAAAATGAACTTCGTCACCTGTCCTAGTTAAAATATTCCAGTTCAGATTTCAAAATATTGGTAGTTTTAGACCAATACTTCTTCATTAGATTCTGGATAACTACAACCACTGCTTTTTGACCTTCCTAAAAAAAAAAAAAAAAAAAGTTAATTTCTTGAGGATAAGCAATGAAGGGTGTATTTCTAAGAGCCTTAATTGTCTGTTTTTCAAAGTCTTGGGGTGCTGATTTTCCTGTGCAGAAATGACTGCTTTTTTTTATGCTTTCCTGAAGGAAAATTGGTATTTTGTAAACATAAATTTGAGCGAAATGAGGTCTTTGAACTAACTTTTTTGAGTAAATAAAAAAGGTAGCTTGTCTTTTCCTTATCTGAGCAGAGAGAAATAAACTTAAATTGTCTGTTGTCCATTCTATATGTATATCTATAAGGATTTTTTTTTTCTTTTATTTCGGTTGCCTCTGATGCTTTAATTGTTGGTAGCTAGGTCTCACAAAGCAGTTCATGAACTCTGAAATGAATAATAATATTTAAAATAAATTAGAAATTACAAAGTATCACAAAATCACTGTAGATGAATTACTTGATAAGCAAGACTGGAATTTTTTATATTTTGACACTTTACTCCATATGCTTTATCATTTTTTACTATGAAAACTATGCCCCTTTATTATAGTAAGGAATTAGCAGTTAATTTGCTATATTTGTGTATTTAGTATAAGCCTGAAAAGAGAAGAATAATTTTTCTGCATTTGTTTTTTTTTTTTCCACACACTACATTAGTTATCCCTGAACATCTTGAACAGTACACAGTATTTTATTATGTAGTTGTGTTGGCATTTGTGAAAGAATTGTTAATAGAGTGAAAGCACAGATCTAAGAAATAAGCTTTTTTTCTCTTTAAAATGCAATAAGTATTGTTCCAGGTACTGTATTCATCAGGTTCTTTTTTACTTTGTGCTCTGTTTCATGCTTCTTAATAGTATAACAGTAAAATATTAAGCAAAATATGAGGTTAAAAGCCAACTTCTGTAGTATAGTTGTAGCTGCTGTATCTTACAACAACGTTACAGCGAAATATGAGATATAGGACATATATAGTTTTGTGAAAGTAACCATTCCTATATTTATGTAGAGACTGAAGAATTTAGTAAGGCATTATCATCCATTTCCTTGGGCTCTAACAAAAAGCCTTAATGAGTGTTTTTATGTGAATTCTAATTAAAGCATTAATACCTTATTTAAATTACAATGATGGTTAAGAAATGAGGATTTCTATAAACATGTAATCTCTGAAAAAAACCCTACTTCTGCCTCAAGTTCTCGTCTTTGATAAGAATAGCTTGTACTTGGCTCTTCATCTCACTTGAGTGGCTGGATCAGTCGGTCTCTGTGCTTTACACTCCTTGCAGCACAACTCGAGTCAGGTCTCTGAGTTTGGTGTCTCCCTACTGTGGAGCTTGCACTGAGGATTTGTTCCTGACTCAGGAAGGATTCCGTCACCCTCTCTTCTGCCCCTCCTTTTGGAACCTGTGAAGAAAATAGAAATGCCCAAACTATGCAGTGACCTGAAAGCCCTTTTAATAAGCAAGTCAAGCCAGCCTGAGTGATAATTGGAGAGAGAAGGAACAGTTCGTGTGCTTCAGCCATTCAAAGCTTATCCCAGAAATATAGTTTTCAAGTTGAAAATAAAAAGTTTGCTCAAGGGTTAAAATGTTAAGGATGATTTCTTACTTCTGTTAGAACATGAAAGATACGGCTTGTTCAGGATGCACAGTTGGAGAGATAGGAACAATTTCTTCAGAAACAAAAGAGACTTTCTAGTTCCTCTTGCTTACGCATCTTACAATATACGTACAGTGCCCTTCCTGCGGTGACTTCAGTAGTTTGCTCGTACCTGAGTGAACTCTAGGCTTTCTGTCTAGCTACAGCAACATAAAAATCAATCTGGAATAATTTATTCAGATAATCTAAACCTTTTACAACGGGGATTTGAATGAGTTTACTTTGGTCAGAAATGGAAACTCACAAATAAATGTTTTTAATTAGCTTGCCTTTATTCAAAACCTGAATCCATTGAGCCTTTTAGGGATTTTCTTCCTTGATTGATGTGCAGTTTAACTTAAAAACTTTCAGGGCTTTGAAGGACACGTTTTATTTTAAATGCCGGGCTTCCAAAGAGAAGGTTGTTCAGAATATGTTGCAGATGAACTTAGTTTGGTTGAAGTCTTTTATGTTTTGTGATGGCAACACTTTTCTCATTCAGCCAGAAGGTCTGCAGTGTGACTGTACCTAAGGTCCCATTTTAATTTTTAATACCTATGGATTAATCTGCTATTTTCTAGTGAAATTAAATATAGTCCTCCTTAAGCAAAGAAACAAGAGAAAAAAAAAAAACTGACAAGAAAAAACACATAGGAAGAAAACTATGCACTATGCAAAACGGCAAACTTTTTGTTGAGGAACAGACATCCTATCTGTGTGCAGCCTTGCCTTCTGACCAGCTGCAGTTTGTTTCTGTCAGTTACCTCATGTCTACTTCAACTCAGACTGTTGGATTCTTAGGTCAGAAAGTGTATCTTTTTTTTTTTTTAAAAAGTACAGAATGGACTTGGTTACATAGCAGTTTGGGAGGAATCTCTGTACTGATGGAGGTGAGGACGAGAGTTGCTCTTTGACTTCTGAATAAGGGCCAATGTTTAGACTGTTAAAAAGAGACATTATCAAATGCTTTGGTTGCAGTACAATACATGGTGTTTCACTAAAAGGCATTTAAAAATTGTGCCTGAAGAAAGGGATCATAGTGCACTACCGTAACTATCATGAGAGTCTGGGATTAAATGAGTGATGTTATAATGGATCTGACTTTAACCTGTCATCCTATACATATGTAAGTAGCATTTTCTAAAAATTCCCTTGTGGCATGATGATTCAGTTGTGACATGATAGCTGTCACAGGCCCCTAAGACTGTATGAATCAGGTATCATTAAAAAGGTGCTCGTTTGATGTTCTCTAAATAGATTTATATGATAATGGTAAAAATAAATCCATGAATCACAGACGTTAAAAGAAATTGAAAACCGATTACTGATCACAGTGCACACCTTTTAGAAACTTTCTAGAGGTGCAAAGCCCCTAGCATCTCAAGTAAATTGAGACATGGAATACATACTCTGGAGGATATAAGAAAAATCCAGAATCCAACCATATTTTGGCAATGCTGCACAACTTTCCTTTTTAAAAAAAAATACATATATTTCATCACAAGAATAATGTTTGGAGAAATGGCTCTGCCATCTGCACCTAATTCCTGCCACTACTGATATGAAAGTGCCAGATGAATCCTGAGCAAATCAGTTGAAGCAATTGAATAATAAAAGGTTCTGTAGAAAATCCAATCTGAAGCAGTCATATTAGTGATAAGAGAGAGGCATGTCAGCAGCTTGTAGTTGCCAGAGACTTCATTGTTAGTGCTTCATTTTTAAATATTCAAATATTAAGGTAAGATGCAGAAGTATGAAGTACTAACATAAGTAATAATTAAGTAGTCGACAGCTTTGAGGTAGTTGGCTATTAACTTTCAAGTGGTGTAGTTTGGCAACATTTAACTATTTTTTTTTTTTTTTTCATTGCTGTTTTTCATAGATTGGGTTCTACAATGCTGTAGCCATCCCGTGTTACACCACACTCGCACAGATCTTTCCTCCAACTGGGCCACTACTCCGAGCATGCAGGTGAGTAAGTCTGCAAGTTTGTGTATAGCGTGTAGCTTCGTTAAAGAAAAAGCAAACATGCTTTGCAAGTTTGTCGGGAAATACAGAGTTTGAGTTTTAGAATTTGCATGCAGATAAACAGGGATGCACTTTTTGCGTTAATCTATGCAGAAACCCAGAGGCAATAACTACTGGCTGTGACTATCCAATGCAAATCTACAGACATAGCTGATTAAAATTTGTTTGACGCCAAGAGCATTTAAAGAGAAACAGGTTCAGTGCTTATGTATCCCTGCTAGGCCGGTTCAGTGCAGTTTCCCTCTGTGTCCTTTTTACTTCCACATGGTTCTCACAACTAAGATTGGCTAGAATTTTGTTTCATTAAAAAATGTGGGTTTGGAATGTGGTTTTATTTCATGTCAGAACATTCTTATTTAAAAAGCAGGAAATAAAAGATCTTAAAGGCTAGATATACTTTTAAAAAGAGAGATGCTAGGAAAAGGGATACAGGTCTGAGGCACAGTTACTGTGATGAAATTGCCAAGGTCTTTTCCAGGCAGTCAGGCTAGGTGATCCTTGTAGTAGTGTCTTTTGTCCTCAGAAGCTAGGAAAGTAACAGTATCTGGTAAATAATAGGCCGTAATCTGTTATTCTAAATTGAGTAATGTGGAAGTATTCATAAGTGCATATTTTAGTGGTTCCATCAGTTACAGTATAGCATTAAACTCTTCTCTAGTTTCAAAATGCCATGGTGTGTGTTAATATCATAGTGATATCGACGTCCAAAGTCCCTGTTAAAAAGTCTGTCCCCATTTTTCTTAAGTACTGGAAGGTCACAATAAGGACTCCCCAGAGTCTTCTCTTCTCCAGGCTAAACAACCCTAACTCTCTCAGCCTTACTTCACAGGAGAGGTCCTCCAGCCCTCTGAAGATTTTTATGTCCGTGTCTGGACTCACTCCAAGTGGTCCATGTCCTTCTTATGTTGGGGGCTCCAGAGCTGGATGCAGTATGCTTTCACCAGAGCGAAACAGAGGGGCAGAATCACCTCCCTTGACCTGTTGGCCGTGCTGCTTTTGATGCAGCCCAGGATATGGTTGGCATTCTGGGCTGCGAGTGCACATTGCCAGCTCATTTCCAGCTTTTCACCCACCGATACCCCCAAGTCCTTCTCCTCAGGGCTGCACTAAATACCTTCATCCCCCAGCCTGTATTGATACGAGGGGCTGCCCCCACCCAGGTGTAGGACGTTGCATTTGGTCTTATTGAACCTCATGAGGTTCACATAGGCCCACGTCTTGAGCTTGTCCAGGTTTCTCTGAATGGCATCGTGTCCCTCAGGCATGTCAACCACACCACTCAGCTTGGTGTTTTCTGCGAACTTGCTGAAGGTGTGCTTGATCCCGCTGTGTCATTGATAAAGATATTAAACAGTACTGGTCCCAATCAGGATGGATCCATGAGGGACTGCACTTGTCACTGATCTCTATCTGGACATTGAGCAATGGACTGCTACCCTCTTGATGTGACCATCCAACCAGTTCCTCATCCACTGAACAGTCCACCCATTGAATCCATATCTCTCCAATTTAGAGAGAAGGATGTTGTGGGGGACTGTGTCCAAGGCCTTACAGAAGTCCAGGTAGACCACATCTGTAGCTCTTCCCTCATCCACTGTATCACAGAAGGCCATTAGGTGGGTCAGGCAGGAAAGGTAAATCCTTTCAGTCTTTACAAGGTCATGAGTCATTTGACTTTACTGTGAGGTAGTCAGGGAACTTGGAAGGTTTCTAACTTCTTTTTCTTCATTCTTGCTTGAAGGCACGTTGCTTCAGCTGCATTCATGGCTGAAAGCTAAATGGACGATTATTTGATCCATGTAACTGGAACATAGACTGTGCTTTGCATAACCATGTTTTCGATCAGAAAGAGTTTTATACTGCTTACATGGACTAAACGGCATCAACTATAATACCCACCATTAGAAATCCAGAAACACTTATCATTAATGTTTCCCGTTACTTGTTTCTACTCAAGCTAACGAGTCTTGTCAAACTGCTTTATATAGGTGAAGGATTTGGTTTCTCTGTGTTAGGTATTTGTCAACATCTAGGTGTGTACTTTTACCCCCAAATCAGTCTGTATGCTTTCAACATGAGAATGTCTGGCAGAGTCTGTATGATTAATAAAGTAACCTCGGTGCTGGATGTCAGGAAAGTTCTGTTACTAGCACAATCAAATGGGAGTCTTAAAAATACATTTGTATTTACTGTAGAAATATTTGCATAAGCATCATTTGCCAGCATCTTTGGTAAGAAGTTAGCATTGTTATTCCACTTAATAGGAACTGAGGCTTAGAGAGGCTAGGTTGAGTGCTTAAGACTGCACAGCATCTTTTCAGGAGCAGGGTTCTGGGAAGACCCATATCTTTTTTTTTTTTTTTTTTTTTTTTTTTTTTTTTGAGGGTTAAATGTTATTCAGTGTGATGTGAGGAATACAGCTTCATTCCTTTTCATATCACCCCTCCACCAGCAGTGCTGGTTCTTGCAATGCAGTGTTTAAGCTGCCGTGTCCTTGAGTTGTTTGGAACACAGACACCAGCTGCAAAGAATAGCCGAAGAAGCAGTCAAGACAGCATGTCAGCATCAAGGTTTTTATTTTGAGAGCCTCTGAGCATTTATTCCAGACACTTAGGAGCCAGGCTTCATTGGGAACACAAAGGCAAATGAATCGTATTATCTACATCTTTTTGGGGAAGGGGTGGGGGAAAGATATCAAACACTGATTTCCCTGAGGTAAGATAGCAGCTAAGAATCTAGCAGAGTTTCTTGTCCAGTAATTTATTCCACATTTTTAAATACTGTCTTGTCTACAGTGTATTTATTTCCTTCCTTGGAAGATTTCTAAATACCTTGCGCGTTCTGTGTAGATGAAAACTACCAGGCACCTGTGTTACAGTGCTCAGAGTAAGTCCTGTGTGTGCTTTGTAGGCTATGTACTCAGTAGCCTACCAAAGTGGCAAATCTATGGTAGCATGTTTATTTTGAGGATGAGGTGAAGTGATTTATTTTTTTCCTTTATTTCAGACCAAATAATTTTAAATGCTTTTCCATTTGCTTTCAGGTCTCTCAATTCTTGCTGAAATTGATATAACTTTAAAATATTTTGGCTGCAGTTTTCCTGATTAGTTTCCCAGTTTTAGGAAAGGGACCTAGAAATAGTGATGGTTGCATTTTTCTGATCTGTAGTGTTTGACTGTGTTCGCTAAGATTCAGCACCATATTAACCGTGGCTTCATGAGTTCCAGTTGTCCAGGAGCAGGCAGGTTTCCCTCTGTGTGCAGAAAATGGTGTAGGTGTTCCCCTAGATGGCACCAGCTTGCTTTGGTAGACTCCTTCAGATCCTGCCTTCCTCCATCCCCAGAAAATGCAGCATTTTCTCTTCTAACCTGTTCTCTCTGCTTTCAGCTCATTATGTGCTCTTTTATCAACTCTTTTGGCAAAGCTGTGACATAAAAATCAGAAGAGCTCTGCCACATAGATTCCGATGTAATACAATAATATGACACACGGCATGTGAGATCTTGATATTTTTACCATCCTGTTTGTTTACTGAAGACATCCAAGAACTGTTGTTTTAGTAACTAGGTATCTGATAGTATGAGATGGAAACAGTTGAGGTTGTCCTCTTTCTCCATGTATTCGAAGAACAAATGCTGGATTTGGCCGTAGGTTGCAGGTATGGTTCGCTATTGGATGTCATCAACATAGACTTCCAAGTCACTGGAGTGGTGCTAGTGTACAGCAAATAAGATTATGGGTCTGTACTCTGTTTAGATCATTAGAACATTACCAGCTTAATTTCTCATTATTTTATGGCTTGTGAACCAAAATTTAGACCTGAGGGTTGGCCAGGTTGTGAGAGAGTAAAAAAATATTTCCGTCTAGAGGAGGGGTCACTCTGTAGATGTAGTAGATTAAGTTACTAATATGTGATCATATTAAAGTTGATACTATGATGTTGGCATGCAAGATTTTATACTCTGTCAGGCAGTCCATGTGCAGGAGTTTCAGAAAGCTTAATGCACTTCTGTGGTTTCCAGTGAAGGAAGTTTACTGGCAAAAGTCCTGATCTCTGTAGTGGTTTTGAAAAGGGCCAAAGTATGCTGTTATAAAATCTCTGAAATCTGAAGTGATGAAGGCTGCTTGTCTCCAGACTGCTGTTTCAGAGTCTCTGCAGGCGTATGTCTGTTGGATCACAGCTGGGTTTCCTCTGCAGTCATGAGGGCTAGAAGTCTGTAATGGAAGCAGGGGCTAGCCTCTAGCTCCAGGGCTTGTTGTGGGGAAGGTATGCTGTGGGCTTATATATAGTCAACATGTAGATGAGCCACACAGAATTACAGTAACGGGATAACTGAAGATAACAGATGAAATGATGTAAAGATGGTAAAAGTCTGATGAAATACAGGCACTTATATACAGCATAAAGCTACATCTCAAGGTATAGTACAGCAGACAGTATTGTTAGGAAGAAATCCCGGTGAACTTATGAATAGTACTTTACCTTTTTGACTTTTTTTTGCATTTCCAGGGACAATCTCAACCAATGGGAGAAAGTAACAAGAGGTGAGGAAGCCTCTATATGGATTCCCTCCCAGTCCCTTTCTCCTGGGACCTCAGATTCACTTCCTGTGAAGATTGATGACTGAACAGCAGCAACA
>WHYT01018002.1:346064-358640 GCA_009806455.1 Tetrax tetrax | reverse complement strand
GGGGGCAGGGAAGGAAAAAGAAAACCTACAAAATGCTAACTGAGAAGCAAATCTGCCTAGGAGGGTAACACCCATGGAGTTACCTCTGCCAAATGACTCTGGCCGCCAATCTCCTGACCTACACCAGTGACACAACGTGAACAGAGGGAAAACGACAACCCAGATACTTTGGAATCAGTATCAAAAGAGAACTTAGGAGTTGTGAATATAAAAGACTGGCCTTATCTCATGGGCTACATTGCTGAGGCCTTAATTTAAAACTGATGGGGGGGAGGGGTCTTAGGGGGTACTTCTACGTTGTATCTTTCTAGTAAGGGTTTCAATGGTACTTTTATTATACCGTACTGTGGCTGGCTTTAACACCAGTGTCACTTGGGAGTTCTTGGCTATAAATAGAACAATATACCCCTTGCTGTTGTGAATGTTTATGTGTGATCTACTTGTAATCAGTTTGAACTCCAGCAGAATCCTTGGAGACTATAATTCATGCTTAGGTTAGAATGAATTCTCTTGCTGCAAACTTAAAGGAAAACCAACATTCAGGTTACAGATTTAAAGTACTTCATTAAACATCATGGTGCAAATTGTCTGTCACTCACAAGGCAAACACGGAAAGAACTAGTGACGGTGCTTTGTTCTTCAGAATGATTTATAAACCTAGACAACTCCTCCCTTAAAACACTGGAAGTGCTGGATATTTATCTCTGATATGAGAGAGAGTTTCAGGTTGGAGTTTTTTTTTATCCATAGTGACAGAAGTATCAGATTAAAATTTAAAAGTTACAGCAAAGATTTCCTTGCCTAACTCACAATTAAGTAAAGTAATCATTTTTATTTATTTCTACCTGCTGAGTTGTATTTTAAAAGGTATTAGAGACCTGAAGTATGCTATCTGCTGGGAACAAAAGCCTTGTCAGAAAAGTCAGGTCTGATAAAAGGGATTGTGGTACCGTCACAATAAATCAAAAATGTTTTTGTATTGATGAGCTTTTGTGTTGCACAGTAACACTGCATGTCTTCTGTTTGCTTTTTTTTTCCCCTAGTTCAGCAAAATTTCCAGGCTTAGAACTTTCTCAGTGAAAGAATAGCTGACTGAAGGAAAGTACTCTAAAATATTGTGTTTACAGTTCTGTGCTGACTTAGGCTTCAACCTCACAAACTTATGCACAGACTTGAAGACCTTGCATTTAATGCCACTCTTTTAAATTTAGTGCAATTGTACAGAGTATGTTTCAACAACACTTGATTTGCCTTCATCTTTCTATTAAAAATAATGAGAAAAAATAAATCTTCATCTTGGTCCATACAGTAGGTGAAAACACAGTCTTTGCATACCTTCCACATACAGCCTATACTGCATTATATCCTTTTTCACAGATAATAGTGGTTCTGTGATAACATGGCCATTTGTGTAACTGCAACAAATAATAGCAGTGACTTCAAGACAGAACACAGATTCTCTTTTTCCATCTCATGTCTCTTGAGCTGTATTGCTCTAACAAGCATGCCGTCTTATGGGTTTTATGTAGATGACTTGGACTCTTGAGTTTTGCCTTTTGTTATGGTCGAGCACACAGCAGTATCTGTACGTGTGTACAGTATGTGATACATAGTCGCATAACGAATAAATGCACCTAAGCCTTTGCAGTATATAAATATCCCAAAGGTTGAGAATTAAATATGAAGTTATCTTATTTGTATGATACGGGTTACCTAGCAGCAGCCCCATAATCCTTTTCAGTTTGCTTTACCAATTCTAAGTGTAGAAATTCATTGTTAATTACAGCAAACTATTTTGGAATTAAAAAAAAAAAATGCAGGAAACAATTATACCAAAGTGGAATGAATAGTATCTCCTGCTGTGTCCTCCACTTTACTCCTTAGCAGTTCTGTGTTAACTGAATCCTGCAGATGCAACCTTTCATCCGCTAAGTACTTGAGACACAGTCCATGGTGCCTAATTTACCATGGAAATTATCCAAATCTAAGGTGACTACAAAAATAGTTTCCCAAATTCAGATACCCCAACAACTGGATGGAATGTTTTTCCTCCATGAGTTAAGTATATTTGCTGTTATTCTTCCTCTTTGAATGCTGATCTTAAAAGTGTTGCAAAAATATTCCTCATCACACTGTGTCTGTGTTATGGAAAGCTTTTAATTACTCTTTTACTCATTGACAGTAAAGATAACTTCACTAGTTATGTTACTTACCATTTAAAATATTTGGCATTATCACATAATAATTTATGTTTTGAAGTTTAGATGTACTGATACAGAACACCTAACAAATTCATCAAATTGGGAATAAGTTGTTCCTTTAATGTCTGAAGCCAATCAGGTATTGTTTCTACTTTAGAACTATCCAAACCACATAAAATATGTGTTTGGTATAGTCTGATTTCCATTAGAATTAAAAATTTTGGCTCCAGTGGTTGTGGTTTGGTTTGTTTTCCTGCTCTGAAAAAGGGGAAAGGTCGTGACAAAATGTTATTCTTTGTTAGCACCTAGACCAACAAAAATAACCACAATGGGCTGTAATTTCTAAGCAAATCTAGTCTGTCTTAGCATTTACAGAGTGCAGATTCAGAAGTGTAAAGTTCTTGTAGAAACAAACTTACACCTGCACTTTCAAAGTAAAAACCACTAAAAATTAAAACTTTGAAGCTGCATTTGAATTTCATGGTGCAAGTACATGTTGAGATTTAATTGTTCAAAATTCTGGACTTGAACTCACAAATAGAGCAGTAAGACATACAGATCTGTAAGACATTTGGCTCATTAAGTTAAACTGCCAAAAGGCAGTCATCCTTGCATTTTTATCCTGCTGAAACGGTTCTTAGCCAAGATCAATAAGAATGTATAAAAAAACAAAACCAAACAAGCAGATCTCTCCTTTCCTAGAAGTATTAGACTTTATACTCCCAGGCCTGCGTTATTTTTGTTAATAATTCCAACTGCTTTTCCCTTCCAAGCCCAGTCAAGGCAAAAGGACTGTTTGAAGCCATATTTGAACATTTCAAATGTATTACGAAGTGGTGCCTGAAAGGCATGCACTAAGTGAGATAAATAGTTGACATAGCATGGTACCCATCTGTGATGTTGCATATTTTTTACAGCACTGGCAGAAACTCCATTGTTATAATTAATCTGAACTTTGTATGGTACTGCAACATTCTGCTGTAACGCTTCCACTCATGGCAGGCATTTTTTTCTAACAAGTGACCATCAGAGAAATGCAATAGGTCTTTTTAGTCGGAGTATATGATAAAACATATTTCCGTTGGAGGGGACATGCAGTGTGGAATTAATCTCTTTATGTGGCACAGACTTCTTTCGTGTGCTTAAACTTAGACCAGTGTGATCAGTTTGCTGTGAGAGCATTTAGTGTTAAAATCGTAGGAATAGCAAATAGCACTATTCATGTTAAAAAACAGAGATTATTAAATGCTCAAAACAATTCTGACCCTCTTGAAATAATGCATTTGCCTCAAACACTGTGATATAGGAACAGTTCTGTGAAGTGGAACAATTGATTTGTTTGTTCCAAACACAGAAAAGGCTTTCTGCACACTACTACGAGGAAGTTCATGCTCAAACTTTAGGTTACATATCCCAATTTAGCAAAGGCACATCATAACTTGTTTTGCTTTCTGACCAAAAACTGTGCTCGATTGTAATACGGGTGTATACTCTGTCAAAAAACCTAAAACAACGGACTGCTTTCTAGGGTAGATCAAACTGATTTGTAGAGTAGATTCATATATATTCCAAATTCAGGTTGGGCTGTTATGTGAAGAAGAACGAACTTCAAGGTAACAACATTCAACTTTACTACATTTAGTGAGCTGAAAAATTTGTTTTATATATATATATATTTACACACACACACATATATATATATATGATACATATAAACTATCTTTGTAAAAAAAAAAAACAAAAAATATGCAAGTGCAATAATTTAAAGAGGTCTTAACTTTGCATTTATAAATTATAAATACTGTACATGGTGTGTAATTTTTTTCATGTATTCATTTGCAGTCTTTGTATTTAAAAAACAAACCTAAACCTTTACTATTACGTTTGTACAATAGAACAGTAAGCATTTATTATGATATAGTTAAGTTGTAAATAAATTCACAAACCAAACAGCCAGTACATATGCATATATGGGTGTCCTATTGTGAAACCTGTTTTTGCTTTTACTGCTGGCATTAGCACAGCAAGACTACTTCTGTGGATATGTAATTATACATATAAATATATGTATGATACATAAAATATATTTAGAAATGTTCATAATTTTAATGACTATATCTATACATATACTTTGGTGTGAATATTACTGAATACAGAGTTTTTTAATATTATTTTTCATGTTTATTTTTGCTATTATTGGGAGTGGAAGTGAGGGATGGGAGTGTGTGTGCCTGTGGGTGTGTTTATACCACCAGTAATGCACAGGAGAAACGGAATCAAAGCGTAACGTAGTCCTTCAAAAAGGTAGTGCCTGTTTTTCCCTGTCATTGCAGTTTAGTGCTTACGGTGTGTTTTCCCAACATAAGTTTTGTGTGTGTTTGGTTTTTTTTTTTTAATTTTTTATCACCTATTGCAAATTCACATTGTCACAAACCACAAAGGAATCCTTTTCCCGTTTGCCCTCTTTTCTGCCAGAGAGCTTGCCTTGCTCTTGACAGATAATTCCACAGAGATCCTTGCTTTGCCACTGTCAAACGGCAGCGCAGCTAATGCAGAATCATTTGCTACCTGTTGGGAATTATGGAGATACTCAGATGGTGAATTGTAGAAAAATAATCCTGCACACAAATTTTTAAGGTTTGCTATTCCAAAGTCATACGGGGCTTTGACAGCTGCCAATACCCTGAAAATACAAGGTAGCTTCAGGGAACTGTAAAGCAATGTTCTGAACAATGCATTAGCAGATATTTATAAAATAGGTGAACAAAAATAAGGGGGGGAAAAAAACCCAAACAATTTGTGAATTTATCTAATACATTGATTTGCTTCAAAGATCTCTTGCCCTGTTCATGCTCAGTAAACGGGGTGTTCACCCTTTATAGACCTCAGAGTGACCCCGTGTCTTTATGACTCTGCATGACCCTTCCATTCTCAAGAAGGATGTTGAGCCTGGGACAGAGTTCAACTTGTGCTCTGTCTCTAGTTCTCAGCATGGTCTCCAAGTGTTCCTGGTCTCCTTCCTCACTGAAGGAACTCAGGATTGCTAGGATGAGTGGGCCAGAAAGAGGTTTCCAGAGCAACTGCTTCAATTTAACTACTGCATAAAATTGTCGAAAACAAGTTTTACAAACTATACCTGGGTTTGTGCTGTTTTGACCAGCCCTTTCAGAAAGCTGTGTTTGCTGCAAGGGATGTACTGCTAGGGCTAACTTCTGTGATGAAACGGAAACAGCACTGGCATTTAACGCATTTTTTTTAGAGTTTATTCATTTCAGTTAAAACTTTCAGAATAATTTTGAGGGACAGGCAATACAGGAGGAGTGTTTCTGTGAATACTATTAATTTGATCCTTTCCACTTGTTTCTGTATTGTTGGCAAGGAACTGTAGTCTGAAGCCAAAACCAGGACAATGACCTTGTGGTCAAGCTTTTCAATTCATGGCAGGCAATCACATGCCTTTTCATATTTTTCTGCTTGTTGTGCAGACTTAGGTCTTGTAGCACAGCATGGTGCTTTGCCACTGGTGGTCGCTGCCCAGCCAGTATGTTTTCCTTAATGGTTTTAGCCCTTTATTGTGGAAAAACATCATAGAGAGAGACTTAGAAAAAACAACCCGTTAATATATTATCTTGCAGATATTGGAAAATATAAATGGAAAATCACCTTAACTGAAGATGACTGAAGTTTGGGGAGGAAGGGAGTATTTCTCATGGGTTTTGAGGAACTTTTGCATCAGGCTCCATGGAAAATATCCAAGTACTTTGTAGGATCCTGTGCTCATTTGAGTCAGTTGTAAGGGCCAGAGACTTCAATGGATTTCACCTGCTCAAAAAGTGCTAGAGATTACTTTGTTGTACTTATTTTGCTGAAGAAAATTACTGTGGACAAGTTCCCCTCCTTCAATCTGCAGTCTCTCTTCCTCAGATTAAAGAGAAACATTTATTTCCATGTGTTTCATTAGTGCTCTAGGAAGAGCTACCTGTACCTTGGATGTTGCTTATGAAGATCTTTGTCTCTGGGATGAGAAAAAGTTCCAGGGAAATGCTTCAGAAGGTAGGTGGTGTGTGCACAAGACATGTTGTTTAAAATTCTTTTAAAAGAAAGAAAAACCTGAGACTCATGAACAATGTCTTTTAAAATAATGAATTATACCAGTTAAAGTTTTCCTTTCATGTTTCTTTGGTTTGTAACTTTACTGGAAGGGCTAAATGATTTTCAGTATTCTGTTACCATTCAGCTGTGTGCTCGGTCCTTCAAGCAACCCTAAAGAACGTGGTCCGGGACTCAGAGCTAATCCAGGATGTCTGTTAATACAGTTTTGCTTCCTGAATGCACAAGGACAGCCGCCTGCATAGAGTTTGTTCCAAACCTTTGCAGTGACAACAGATCAGAGGGAACTGACCTAATGTTTAGAGGTGGTTGCCATTCCAGCTTGTGAGGCATCAGTTGAAAACTTTTTCTGTCCTTCCCAACAAGGTGTGTGAACCCTAAGACCACCAGTCACAGAAAAGCAAGAGGTACTGTACTGCAGACTTAAAAGAAAGCTTCACACGGGAAGACTAAGATCCTGTGAGAGACTTGTGTAGTTGCTGTCTGAAAGCTTCTAAACCAATTCATTGAAATCATTAAATAGAATTTGCTGATAAAGTTGGCAGGTTGCTCGTTTTCTGCCTTTTCCGTTTCTGCTCTTTTGTCCTATGAATTTACTTTCCTGGTGAAGCAATTTCTTTTTTTTTTTTCTTTCACCTTTGAGGACTTCATGAGTAAACAGATGACCATCTCTACCGCCTCTCCTACCCTCTCTACTTCTGCGGTGTGAATTTATTCCCAGTGGTTGGCAATTAAAAGTGTAAATTCTGCAGGGCTGTGTTTCCAGGGTTTATGTAAAGCACAGAGAACAGGATGTGGACCAAATACTGAGTAATTGGGCTGGAATTGTGGAAAGGAGACTTTAGTTTCTTTCTTCCCTGAGAGTAATAGTTTGCATGCAGTATTACATACCTGAAAAGCTTGGAATGAAATAAATGCTGTGGCATGTCAGGGTGAGGTGAGGGCAGAACTAAAATGAAAGATAGGCTCTGCATATAGGGAAAGCTGATTTGAAGCCTCAGCTTCCCGGTGTTCCTGCTCTGTCAGTTTTGCCCTGAATTGCATAAAGGCCTCGTACAGAATCACCCTCTGCCCCGTAGCAGCGTTGTGTAATACTTCTCATGCAGAACGTCTTCCTGAAGTGCTTTGGGCAGTGACTCTACGCAGAGTTGGCACAGATCAAATGAATGTGGGTTGGGGATCCTGGGGCTTCACATTTGACACTGAAGCTGTATTGTGGACCTGTTTAGGATGTGACAAGAAAGTGACAGAGTGAGATCAAGAGGGTTTTTCATTTGCAAGATATTTTACTAATTTCCTGAATTTAGTTGATCCTGCATAGCCTATGTCACAGATGAAGCCATTTGTATATCTTACTCTTTTTGTTGGTGGCAGTAAAACAGAGCAGAGTTTGCAGAATTTTGCTCGAGCTTCCATTTCAGTTTGGTATCTAACCTTAGCCTGACAAAACACTTCTGACATGGATAGAGTTTCCCCTCCATAGGAATACCGATGTTATGGGAAATGCCATGGCAGACATGTACATGGTAAACAGGAAAGACATTTTTTCACGTTCTTTCAATGGGAACGTGTACCAAGTGAGGATCAGTGTTGTCTTTTTCAGTTAAGGCAATCAATATAAACCATACCATGGGAAGACTGGAGGAGAACGTTATTTCTTTTGCAGATGAGGGAAGGCTTTGTGTCAATGACTTGTCGCTGTCTTGCTCTGTTTCATTAATACCACTACATTTTAAACATGAGAGTCCTGTGATTAGGAATGCTGTAATTTAACGTTTATGCTGCTGCAGTCAAGGCTAATGAGGGTGACACAGCCTGGAAACATCTCTTCGATGATCTTTACAGGGTAGGCTGATGGCTGTAACCCATTTTCTCTCCTTCCATAAGTGACACTGCTGCCATGCTCGTTCTGAATTTTAGGGGGATACTGGTAACCTCAGCAGAGAGAGAGAAGATGGGCTGGGACAGACCAAAACCTCTTCCTTTCTAGAACTTGTCTCACCAAGTTGTCCTGGAGATACGCTGGTTGGGAACAGCAGTTTCACTAGTGTTACTTTCACCTTGGGGGTGGGGGGGAGGAAGTAAATAGATAAATATGCCACTTTCTGCAATAGGATTAGAAACCATATACGAACTGTAATTCTCCACATGAGCCTACAGGGTTGGTCCAAATCTTTCACGTGCTTTTTCATGTGTATATACATCAAAGCACACATTTTAAAATTGCGTGATTAACCCACAGCCTGTATGGTTCTGCAGCACTATGCCCACATTGCGTTCAGTGTCTGTTTCAGACACAAGTAGCCTAGAAGAAAAACGTAATATGCTGTAATGTCTACATGCCAAGAAATGATAAGAGGGAAGTGCTTGTGAAAACTCCTTAGAGTGATATTGTGAAAAAAAAAAACCAAACTTTTTTACTCTGACAATATCTGCATTTGACTTGATAATAACTGCCTGGATACTACTTCTGCAGGTTATATGCACTCCAAATAGCTATTACAAGTGTTGAAAATAAGAGAATAATAGGTACCATCAAGCTGGGAAAACACAGAAACAGACTTCATGACTAAACCATGAAAAATAAACTACAAAAAGCAAGGCATTGATGTTTTTAAGTGCTGAAATGTTGAAAAAATAACTTTCTTGACTACTTTTAGCATGTGGCAGATCCCTAGCTTGTTGGAAATGGGGTGGTAGCAGGGCAGGGAAAGCTTTAGGAAAGCTGCAGTGACTTTTCCCTCTTGTAGTCACGTATGCCTGCACCTCATTTAGCGCTGGCTGTTGAGAGCGATCTAACCCAGAAACTGTTCTGCACATCACTGTCACCGCATTAACAAGATCGGAGCTTACTCAGTGTGACTGCAAGTCCTTTCTAGTTGATGAGGGAGAGGTAAGTAGCACTGGTAAGGCGATCTCTGCCAATCACCAAAATAACAAGCAGTAGACACAATCAAGCCAGAAGTCTCTCTGCTCCCAGCGATGCTAACTGGTGGGAATTCATGGGAGCAGAGCTGATGTGAAATCCTACCTGAAGGACCTGAGCCTGCGCTGTGTTCCCAAACAGGTATTTGATCCGCCGACCCAGGAGGGTAATGAAGCCTGGTTTCCCATGGGTTTGCATTATTATTCTTAGGTTTAAAAGATTGTTAGGTTTTTCTGCTATTTTTACACATAACTTTGAAATTCTTGCCTGTTTCCCATTACAATCCATCTCTTGCAGTGTTTTGGCTGTGATACACAAACTCCTATATTCTGTAGAAACTAGCCAACAGAATGAAAAGTTATGAGCTGAACCCCTGCCCTCTCTCTAAACACCCACCTGTTTTATAAAACATGGAACTTTGTTGTTTTTGAGACTATTCCCCTCTGAAATTTGGATGAAGTCAGACAATACTTTCAAACACTTTATGGGAGGAGAATGAAGGCGCCAGGAAGTGAGAGGTCTAGTCTGACATTGCTGGAAAGCCACCTCAGATATCAGACTATGCTTTACAGTTTAAAGTTTGACTTCAGAACTATGGTAAAAAAACAAGATCTGTTGAAGCCCCACAGACTGTGTGAATACCAGAAACTCTTTATTTTTGGCATTTCTAATACAAAACTAAACAATGCAACTTTCCTGCTGTATCTCAGAACAAGTCTGGGCTTACTTTGTCTTTTCTGTTTAAGATGCATTATGTAAAGAGATTTTACCACTGTCTGCTGTGAGGAACAACACTTCCTAACAGATAAGTGTAGTTTCAGGAGTGAGTGGAGCAATGCTTTGGACCTCCCTACAGGTTATATTTCTGGGATACAAGTGTGATTATGAAACTGGGATGGAGACAAACAACTAAGGAGCACATATTAAAAAATAATCTTTCTTAGATTTTGAGTTGCTAAGGACTTCTGGTTTTCTTTAAGGATTTAAGTTTAGAAACTCTCTTAAATCTGATCCTGGAGCCTGTTGGTGTTGACACCAGCCTTCCCAACGGTACTGATGAGAATGCATGGTGTGACTACTGCGTGTCTGGACTGTGGTGCTGTCCCCAGATGCTGTAAACAGTTTCTGACAGATGGGCTGTATTTGAGGGCTCCATTTTGCCCTTTGTGTAAAGCCTACCCTGCAGAGCAGACAGGTTTTGAATCATCCTAATCCTATGGCAAGCCCCTCTCAGTCTCCTGCTGTTTCGCCTCTGTACCCTAGAGCCTTCAGCTCTGTCCTGGTCCATATGGGAAACATGGAGCTGGGTCCTGGCTGTGTTTATAGAGGATTTCCACGGAAAGTTCCTGCTGACTCCCTTCATAAAGACCAGTCTTAGAGGGGGGTTGGGACAGGTGTAAAGGCTTAAATCATCGTCTGTCCCTAAAGTGCAATGTCCATTTAGCCTCTGAAAGTAGCAGTGTTATTAGTGGTGGTTGGTAGTGACCTCAGAAGACCTACTCTAATAATGCAAATGCTGTTTGCCCCCATTCCTCAGTTTTGGAGCTTGGCTTTAACAAACAGGTATTGTTTGAGCCTGCTCGGGCCCACTACACATGGCCCAGATTACACATCTGGCTCAACCCAGCATCCAATCTGTTTCTGTGCCAGAGATAACTGAGAAAGAGTTTGCCCTCATCCTCTCTCTTCCACACACTGCAGGGTGGCCTTTGCGGTGCTTAATGCAATGGGGGCCTGTGCAGCCTCTGAGCAGCTCCACGGATCTGAGCGCAAGGTCACTCCAGCTGCAGTAGTCTGGCCCCCCTGGCCTCTGGTTGATTGCATCTTTGTATGTAATAACAATATGAAATTAAAGAAAATGGAACTCATGACTGTGGCGAAGTACGTAACGACCGTAAGATATTTGCATTTCAGGGCATTTGAGGGGAAAGATAATATCCATAAAACTGGTAGCAATAGATCTGATTTCTTGGCAGCCTTTTCTGTTGTTCATTGCAAACAGAAGTCCCATTGTAGCACCAACAGTAATGGAAGGAATGCTGCTGCTTCTTTTCCCCTTACACAAACATAGTTGGAGGAGCAGGAGCAATAGCTCAGAGGCTTTGCAGCTTGGCGCCTACATGTTTTGCTAGTAACAAAGCTATATTGACTTAGCTAGATTTGTGATCACTGTACACAGGAACGCTGGCTGGGAATGATCACCGCTGGGTGCAGATGGGCGGTTTCGTGTTTATTCTAAACTATAACTGATTCCAACTGCTTTGTGACTCCTGAGCGTAAACCAGAGACCCTTCCGATGGAGGGGGTCGGGCTGCTGTGTACTGATTTGCAGGATGGCTGTCAGCCTAAGGACAGCCTTTTGAGTCAGGCAGGTGTGATGACCAATGCTATACTTGATGTTCACTGAAGTGGTTGTAATCTAGTTTGTCAGAAATCAGATATGCAGTCTGATATTACTCAAGCTTCAGGAGAAATGGATTTCATTAGGTATGCTTGTAGGATTAACGTACAGATATCAGTATGGTTGGTTGGTTTTGAGTTTTGAGGGAGGTTTGGGTTTTTTTGGTTTGTTTTTTTTACATGTATAATATTTTTGTAGATCAGAGGGCTGGAGCACCTCTCCTATGAGGACAGGCTGAGAGAGTTGGGGCTGTTCAGCCTGGAGAAGAGAAGGTTCCAGGAAGACCTTATAGCAGCCTTCCAGTACCTAAAGGGGGCTTTACAAGAAAGATGGGGACAGACTTTTTAACAGGGTCTGTTGTGATAGGACAAGGGGTAATGATTTTAAAACAGAAGGAAGTAGATTCAGATTATACATTAGGAAAAAAAAATTTTACAATGAGGGTGGTAGAACATTGGAACTGGTTGCCCAGAGAGGTGGTAGATGCCCCATCCCTGGAAACATTCAAGGCCAGGTTGGATGGGGCTCTGAGCAACCTGATCTGGTTGGAGATGTCCCTGCTCCATGCATGGACTGGATGGCCTTTGAAGGTCCCTTCCGACCCAAACCATTCTATGATTCTATTCTTTCTTTCTCCCTGCACTGGGAACAAATGATGGGATTTTCAAGCTAATGCATATATGATGGGACAGCTGTGTTAAGAAGATGGGGCCTTGCTCATGTATCCCAAAGCCAGTCAGACACGTGCCTGTTGTTATCTGTCAAGGAAAGACACACTGTCACTCTATCATCAGCCTGTCTATGGTTTGATTCAACAACTTGACACAGGTTCAGAAGTCTGGTCTGACTCACAGAGGCTTAGTTTGGTTGTGGCTTTGCTAGATGTTGTACTTTTAAGACTTTCTATCACTTGTTATCTTTCACCTCTTCACACTGTA
>WHYT01018002.1:311288-345894 GCA_009806455.1 Tetrax tetrax | reverse complement strand
AACCTCCCCCACCCCTCCCCCCATTTGATTTAAATGTACAGACTCATACATGAGTCTTACTACAGACTTGGCTGTAGCCTGTTTCCTGTGTGACAGTTTCTTCTCACCCATCTCAAATTCCCGGAGAGGCTTGTGCTTTGACTTCATCCTGCTTCTTGGTCTCTCACTAGATACTGGTGTGACTGTGCGAGGATATGGGAATTCAGCTTTGCTGGATTAGGCCTGTTGCTGGTCCTCCACACTGCAACCACCCAACGCCTCAGCTTAGTTCAAGGCTAAAAATCTTCAGTCACTGACTGCTGTCAGCAAAGCGAAGCAGGAAGCCCTTTTTCCTTAAAAGTTAGACTGTTTTTGATATATAATGAAAAGACTTGGTGCTCTCTTAATGAAATAAATCTCCTTAGACGAGAGCACTATGTTTCTTGGAGGTTAGCCAATGTGGAGGGAAAACCCAAGTGTTATTGGAGGACTAGGTGCAAGCCCTTGGTCTTTCAGCTCTCTTGTGTTTGTAATACCCGATTCACACGATCTCTTTCAAAAGAGATGAAGCTGCAAGGAAGTGAGGGTGGTGGCTGAGGTGCTTTGCACTCCTGTGTTGATAGGAAGGCTATTGCAAGGCTTGGAAGGGAAATGGTACCAGTGAAAAAAGAAGCATCTGCAGACATGTGAGGGAGTGAAAGAAAAGCAGGGCAGTAGGAGCTAAGTAGTGGGAAGATGATCAATGTCATAGATCTGCAGGAAATATCCAAACTAAACATATATTCTGTTTAGGCTTTCCTCCTGGCTCCCCATAGTTGGCCTAGGACCTCCACAGCCTCTCCTACTGTAGGCAGCAGATGAATGCTCACATGTCTGAGGAGACAGGAATTTCTTTAGAAATGGATTCTGAGTGCCTCACATTTGCTACAACCATGCTCCTGAGTGGCCTTGAGCTGGGCCTGCTTTGCCACAGCTTTTTCTTTAAATGAAGCGGAGAGAGGCAAATGAAAGTGAGCGGAGAAGAGAGAGAGGCAGGAGGAGAAGGAGTAGAAACCAAGTCAAGAGGAAAGGAGTCAGGCTTGTCTGAATAGGAAACACAACTGCTCATCCACGCTCGGGTTGCGCTAAGGGAGTCTGGATGGTCATGGTGCACCGATGTCAAAAGGACTGCATGGTACTGCAAGCCTAAGAGCTTTTTGAAAAAGGACATTGGATGAAGGTTATCATCACTGAACTAGAAAATGGCAAACGTGTCACCCATGTTCAAGGATAGCAGGGAGAGAGGAGGAGGAAGGAAAGAAGTAACAGCTAGGCACTGCATCCAAATTAACTGACCTTTAGTTACATGAGGAAGATATAAATTCAGGACAAATTTTGAAAGTAAATCTAAGTAAAGACATGGAGAGAACAGAAAATGAGGGGGGGTGGGGAAGTTTACCAAAAATAGGACATGTCAGAAGAAATGCCTTGTATTTTCTTTTCTTTTCTTTTTTTTTTTTTTTTTTTTTTTTTTTTTTTTTTTTTTTTTTTGGTAACTAATGCTTTTAGACAAGGGATGCATGGTGTTGGTTGTTTGCAGGGGTTTGCAAAGGTTTCAATCGGGCCATTCTTGGACAAAACTGGAGAAAATGGTAATTAGTGCAAGAAGCCGTAGTAATTACCACGAGAAGTACCCGGGAAGCTGGATGGGCTATCCCAAAAGCCTGACTGGGTGCACCATGCGTCCCAGCACCTGTCCTCCAGGATGATGGGGTTGGGCCCCAGAGGGCTGGGCAGCAGGGCCAGGAGTACCGTCAAGGAGGAGAGGTGTGTCAGACCGACCCTGGAGTGGGAAGGGGATGGTTTGTAACTGGAGGTTATCATCTGTGAAGGAGCAATGGGCTTCTGTGGTAAATTTGGGCTGAATTTGGGGGCCCTGCCGTAGCTTCAGGGGTGGGAGGGAGCAGGGTGGCAGACAATCGCCTCAGGTCGAGCCTGACATCCCAGGCTGAAATGTGATGGAGGGAAGGTGAGGCTCAGACCCTGGCGCTCGACCCTGGTGCCAGGTGGGGGCCTGGCAACATCAGGTGTCGGACCAGTGTGCGTGGTAAGGGATGGGACCTGTGGTGAGTGCAGACCCCAGCCTCTGCCAGGCCCTGGCACAGCCGCAGGAGGATCAGGCAGGCACCTCAGGGCTGAGGTGCCGGTTCCTGTCAGACAGTCATGGCTGAAGGGCCAGGTGAGGCGTTTGGTGTACAATGGGGAAGCCACAAGGGATGCAGCGGGCGAGGCCTTCGCCCAGCCTGCCCACTGATGCATGGACTTCACATACAGCAGGTAAACCTGAGCATCGCCTGCGTGGTCCATGCTGGCGAGAAGGGATCGGTGTGGCACACGCTGCAGGGTCACCCCTGCTCAGTGACCTTGTCCGAAACCTTATCCTAGGCTTCAGGACATGTATGTGTTTTGCAGTATGCAGACCAAGTTTCCCTGACTCCCGGGAAGCTGTGTTCAGCCGTACTGAGCTGCTTTGTCATGCTTCAAACCTCTATTCCACCTTCATGTTCTGTAGGCAAAAATATCCCTCTGCCTCCCTCAGGAGGTGTATTGAGAGGAGAGATGAAAATGCAGTTAACATCTCTTCCACTCCATAAGTGCCAATTATGTGGGTTTTTTTTTTTCATCAGATGGTCTAGTTGATAAATATAGCCAGCTAAATTCAGAGTAACTGTTTTCAACCTGCATTTAGCGCTGGAGTGGGCTGGTTCTATTTTCGGGCTGAAGAAGCATTTACGTGTCTGAAATCCTGTCCAAGTTCTTCTAACTATATTGGTCGGTCTAATAAAAGAGATTACCTCTTCCTACAGACCTTGTTTCACTTACATCCTTCAGGCACTGTGACCACAATAATGCTGCTGCTGCTTCTTTCCTGTTGCTTCTCTGCCACCTGCAGTGCACAGCTTGAATGCACAAGATAGAGGATGAGGGGAAGCACACCAGGGTATTTCTTCACTTCAGTGTTTCATTTGCAAGCTTAAAGAAGTTTCTGGAAGCATAGAAAAAGTGAAGTTGAAAGGGACCTCAGTAAGTCACCCAGTCCAGCCCTGCTCCATGCTGGGCTAAGAAATTTTGATCAGGTACTCAGGACCTTATCCAGTGAAGTTGTAGGTGCTTCCAAGGATGCTTTGCAGACTCTCTGGGCCCGTGCTTCAGTGCTGGATCATTCTTGCTATGAAGATTTTTTTTCTTACTTCCAACCTCTTTTTCCCTTGTTGCAACACATGTCTGCGGCCCCTTACCTGTGCACCTCTAAGAAGCTCTTTCTTCTCTACCACTCACTGCAGTGGGAGACTGCATTTTCTTTCCTGCCTCTCCTTAGTGTTCTCACCTCTGGGCTATGCAAAAAAAGCTTCTCCTGGGGTGTCCTGTGCTCCAGCCTCTCAGCAATCTGTGTTCCTCTGCTGGATTCTCTCCAGTTTGTCACTGTCTTGCTTGCTCTATAGGGCCCAAGACTGGACACTGTGTTCTAGGCATGGCCTTGCCTACGTGGAATAGAGAAGAGTAAGCACTTTCCTTTGTCTGCTGGTTATGCACTTGCTCATGTAGCCTCATATGTGGTTAGCTGCCTTCATCGTAACACATGCTACTGTTCCTAGTGCAACTTACCCAAAAGGACACCTCACAAGCACCCTTCTGCAAAGCTGCTACCTATCCAGTTCATCTCTAGCATGTACAGTGTCCTAGTTCTGGCTAGGACAGAGTTAACATTCACTTGAGCTGGGAGAGGAACTGGAGCTGGTGGCCCCTATGGCTGGGGCACAGAGCTGGGATAGGTTACTAATTAGGCAACAGCTGGGACAGTTTACCCAAATTGGCCCAAGGGCTGTTCCACACCATGTGGCACCATGCTCAGTGTATCAGTGAGGAGGGGGCTGAGGGGACCCTCTTGCTACCTGGGAGGAAGCTGGCCATTGGGATTTGCTGTGAGCTATTGTACTGTATTTGTTCTCCATCTCTGTTTTGTTTTCTTCTGTTATTTCTCTTAAATTTATTTTTGTTTCATCTCAACCCATGAGTTTTGCCACCTTTTCTTTACCAATTATTTTCTCCTTCCCATAGGAGGGTGGGGAGAGTGAGCGAGAGACTGCGTAGCTTGGTCCTGAGCAGGGCTAAACTGTGACATACAGTTATGCGGAGTTAGGCCATCCCAGTTGTAGATGCTGCACTTCCCCTTTTTGACCTTCAAAAGATTTCTGTTGGTTCATTCCTCCAGCCTGTCAAGGTCTCTCAGACTGTTTTTTCTATCCCCTACTTTTTGTTAAGCACGTGGTTTCCCATCCCCTTGTGTTTGTGCTATACAGACATGTTCTAAGACCTGGTTCCTCCTTGGAGCAGTGTTTTATTATGGACTAGAGAGACATGGTGTGATGGGTTTTTAAAAGCAGACTACTCTTACTTGCAGTGGAGATGATAGTCTTGGAAGGGGAAGGGCCTGTGTTGCCCAGCATGCTGCCCAGTGCTTTTGAAACTTTCACTTTCTTATCGGCCTCCTGCTTGCCACCAGGGATGATAGTGACAGGATGCAGACCTTTGCTGTCTGTATTGACAGAGTCACCAAGGAGACAAATTAGAGAATTCCTGCTCCTGAACTGTTCGGGGAAAACCATTTTATAACAGACAATTTGCTTCCTTTTGTGCCTTATCTTGTACTTCGCCTTGTCTACTATCCGCTTAGACCTTAAAGCTTCGGCTTAAATGAGGACTGAACTCAAAGCTGCTTTTGTATTGAGGCTTTCAGACTACAATGATCTGCCCAGAAAGGGAATGAAAGGACAGTATCTGAGTCTGAACTTATCCCAGCCCAGCTCCAAACTTCCCTTCAGGGCCATCCCAGGCTGTATTCTGAATGGGAAAGCACAATTAGTCTCCTTTTCTGCCCTATACCTAGCCAGCCTGCTGTCGTATTTCTAGAATAAATAACAGTAATGCCCACAAGAGGGTTTTGTCTGTTTAAAGGCAGAAAAAGAGGAGCGAATATAATCGACTAGGCAGATCCTTCTCAGTAGCAGCTGCTGCCGCTTCTTTACTCAACATGCTGCAATGTGCTCTTTCTCTCACCTGTTTCTAGGAAAAAATCACTGCCTTATTATTGTGCTTATTTCCATCCCTCCAGCACAAGTCAATCATGGGAACAATTAAAGAGGTTTGGAATTAGAAGTGACAATTAAAAAAGAAACAGAGATAAGAATGGAGTGGCAGGAAGGGAAATTAAATGGTGTTTTTATTCCATCTCCTTTGCTCCCTGTGTCACATTGTTCTTGAAGGAATATAGTTCTGCCTTATTAGATGTCAGTTTATTAAATGTACTCTGTCCTACCAAAAAACACAAGCTTTCTGCTACTTCTCCCCAGTGGGCCTTTTTCCAATGAGCCAATCCCACTTAAATTTATTGCTCCTTGATACGTAAATCTAGGCTCCCACTGCATCACATGTAGATTTGTGCTTCAAATGCTGTTTAATAGCGAGGGGATTCTGTGGGTTATTGTGCTGTCTAGGCTGATGGGTCAGGATTTGACTTTCTGATTGTCTCTTATCAGTCCCCAGTCTGTTTTCCTGGGTAGCGAGAGCATTTAGGGTCTGATTTTGGCCACCCAAGGCTGCTTATTTGGAAACTGGGAAAAGAAAGGTGTGCTCTGTAACACTGGAGGTATTTATTTATACCTGAAGTCCTAAAATCTTTGCAGGCATGCTACAAGCATGGTTTCTGCTATCTCTCTCTCATTTGGTGTCTTCTTCAGGCTAAATTAAATTCTTCCATGCACATGTATTTTCTTCTCATTTATGATTTTTAACTCGCTCTCTTCTGGAATCCTCTAGTTGTCCTAAATCTTTCCTAAAGAGTGGTGCCTGAAACGTGGTATAACATTTGACTGAAGATTCTTCTGTGCTGGGCACACTGACAGGAGTATTCCCACTTGCTATGTGCTGAACAGTAGCCTGTACATCCCAGAATGGCATTTGTTTTGCTCACCGTACTGACAATGTTCATTTGTTCTGACCATGTCATTCACCATATTCCCCAGATATTTTCTAAATAATTTTCTACTGAGCCAGCTGTTGCTGGCCGCTGGGCAGCTGATTCTTTCTGCACATATTGAAGTTCATCCAGCTGTTCTCAGAATATTCTAGTTTGTCAAGAGCATTTTCAGTTCCAATCCCATCTCTAAGTATATCTGCATCCCCTCTCCATTTCGTGTCATCTGCAGATTTAACAAGCATACTGTGTATTCCGTCATCCATAGTTGAAACAAAAATGCTGGGAAAATTACATACAGATTCAGGATGAATCTCCATAAAATGCTGCTTGGTACCTCTTCCATTTGGACAGGGAACCTTTATAACTACTCTGAATATATTTTGGTAGAGTTTTGGTTTGGGTTTGTTTTGCACCCCTGCTATCTCCATCTAGATTATTTTCTTGTTTTTGTTTGTTTTGCTTGCTCATAAAAATGCTACAAAAGACAATGCCAAAAGCCTAAGTGAAGTCAAACTAAGCAACAACTACTGCTTCTGCCCTGCACTAGCTCTCTTAAACCATCATACTGGCTCTTACTTAACTCCTTGTTTTTCATCTTGGTGCTTAGAACAAGTTTACTTTTTTCCAGCATGTTTTTTCTTTTTGGAAGTTGAAGGTAAAGCCGCTGAGCATTTGCTTGTCTCTTTTCACCATTTCCCACTTCTTTTAAACACAGACCCTGTACTTAGGCTATTCCCATCGGTGGTGGGTCATCAGACCCCAGCTGTCCTTCTCAAAAGTAACTGCTAATGCGTCTGAGACAGTTTCAGGCAGTTTTCCACATATGCTAGACAGATGTTCGGGAGGTTCAGCCAAATTAGCAACACATTGCTCTAAGTGCTGTCTAATCTGCTCATTCAGGCTATTAGTTTTTTTAACATTTATTTACCCTTCTTTCACTGATGCTACCTGTACCAGCCACCTGCCCACCTTTTCAGTGATGAGTGAAGGAAAAAGCTTACTTTGGCATTTTTGGCTTCCTCTGCCTCCTTCCCTATTGAGCAGGGTGGCCATGTTTCTTTGCTTTTACTATTAATGTTAATGCATCCAACTCACAGGGTCTTGCACTGTTTGAAATGAAGAGGCAGTGCTCCCATGCATTTCTGTGGAGGGACTTCATGAAGAAACCTTCATGAAGAAACACGTCCCCCCCGTTTCAGATCTGCTGGATGTAGGTTGTCACTGTAGCAGCACTGTTGGCTCACTGGGTCAAAGACTCCCCTTGCTACAAGCCCTGCATGTTCACTGTTGGGCAGGGTCCTCTTGCCAGGAAAAACACTGGTGTGCTGTTAATACACCAAACCTGCAAACTGGTGTTTGCTGGGGAGGCAGGAGGGGCTAAGAGGAGTGTGTTTTAGCCACCTGAGGTTGTCAGCACCTTGAGGAGGTTAAGCAAGCTGTACTAAGGAGGCAAAAAAAGTTGGCAATATTAGCTCATTGAAGCTGGCCTTGCCTGTTACGAGCATTGAGAGCAAATGCCGCTTGGGCATCCTGGCACACGCTGACAATTAATGCAAATGTATCATTAGCTTTCTCATTGGGTTTGGAGTGTGGGATTTTGAGGTCAGACTGTGCCCTGATCTGCTAGCATGGCCTCCTGCAGGCTTAAGTGTCTTTCATATGTTGTATGGGTGTCTGCCAGGGCGTGCAGCTGCTTTAAGGTCTTGTCCAGCTCCCTAAGGTATGGAGAGCTGGCCCACACACCTGCCTGCTCCTTGATTGCTGCCTGGACTTTTGCCTCAGTGCACCATTGAAATGAGTTGCAATGTTTTCCTCCAAATTCCTGTCCATTTGGAGAAAACTCACAAACCTCTTATCTTCCTAATTCTGCTTCTGTGGGCTTCACTGCCTCACTCTTCAGGGAAACAAGGTCCTGCAGGACCAGAGTATCTGTGTACATTAAGCCTAAATACTTCTAAATACACTAGAGTGCAACAGTAACTCATTTATTAGGTCACTAAGCCTACAATAATAACAAGTTGCAAAAAAAATATTATCTTTTAATGGCAATCTACCCCCTCCTTTGCCCCCCAAAAAGTAATCAATTAATTGCTTACCTTCCAGGAAAAATTAGGAGAATCACCCTGCCATTTTTCTACAAGTTTTAGGGTCATGCTGGTAACATCTTGATGTTACCTGAGTTTATTGCATTATTTGATGCTGAGTGAGCAAATGAATGGCAAAGAAATTACTACCACAATTATCAGCTAGTTATCAGCTGCAATGTTCGTGGGCCTTCTGAGTCACGAGAGTGACACAGAATGGACTATGCCATGTTCATCCCAAACGAGCTACGGCCTAAGGCTGAGGCATATGCATGGCAGGTATAGGCATTCTTTCTCGGTAAATATGCTCCAGGGATGTCATTGCCAATGTTGTCATTGCCTTGATAATCCAATGTGTCTATCCAAGCACTATGACAGTTTGGCAGAAGATACTACTCTCATCCCATTAGAATTTTTTCCTCTTTTAAAAGATTTTTCCTTTCAAATAAGTAAACTTAATTTTGAACCAAAAAGTCCTTTTAATTTACAATCACTCAAACTGGCTCAGCACTTAAAAATGGGAAGATGAGTTAAATACCGTGTACAGTTCTGTCAGTCGTTGTCAGGACAGAGCAACTCAAACACTCTTTGTGCCCTTGTGGCAAAGAGGGCCAGGCACATCCTGGGCTGCATTTGGGAGAGCATTGCCAGAAAGTTGAGGAAGGTGATCCTTCCCTGTACTCAGCACTGATGAGACTCTTCCAGAATATTATCTGACAGTGAACAAAGTTAGACTTGACTTAAAATTAGGAAGCCTACATTTCTAAAGCAACACGCCAATAAGAATACTTGAAGTTTCTGAAAGGGATGATTTGGCACATTGTAGAAAGGGACTGGCCTTAGATCTAGTGTTAATGAACCGGCAGAAGAGGCTGCTCTCAAGCAGACAAATTCATGGGGAGACCAGGGGAAAAAGGAGATTGTTACCAAGAAGGGTGGGCAGAGGCTGAGCTTCGCAGGAACCCACAGGTCTCTCCAGGTCTGTCTGATCATGTGTATACTGCTATGGATAAGAAAGAAGGTAGCGTATTTTTGTAGGCCATGTCTGCATAAAATACTCTGTTCTAGAATTGGAAGAGTTTTGTTCTGTGTTGAAAGTTTTTGTCATCTAAAATTTTCCCTTTTAAAAGTGTATTTTGTCTTTCCTCTTTCTTTTGATTGTGTGCTACAACAATCCGTTTCATCATGGAGAGAAACCACCAAGTGAGAAGCCTGGCTCATCTCTTTGATAGTTTGGAAATGGTCTACAGAACAGATGTTAAACTTTACACCTCAGGACACTTAAATCATAGCAAGCTTTGTAAGCCTTCAGAGAAAATAAAACAGAGATGATGGTACTCTGCCAGGAAACAAACTAGTTTCATAACAGAAAGAAATCAATTCCCAGCTAAAAATGAGAGAGCAAGGAAGATGAAAAGATCTTCAGGTAACTTTTGTTCCAGCATCCCTCTGTTTCCAGCACAGGCTGAATCTTCCTGCCCTAATAACAGACATCCACAGTAACCTGTGACCGGTGTGTTGGTGCCTCAGCAGATTTTTCTACTCCACTGGAAATGTTAAAATTGAAAGCGCTTAAAAAGAAAGTAGAGGAAGGAACTGACAGACTCCATATGCATCTCAAAAGAGTTGAGTTAGGTGTGTCAGAGATTATGGTGCTGAAAAACAAACCATTTAAGAACAGCTAACTGTGTTATGGAGCTTGCCAAGGATGCATACCAGTTCATACCTTCATATGCAGCTGGTGTAACTAAACCTGAACAGTTTAATGAGTTCCTACATTTCCAGAAGCAGTTCATAGCAAAGCATGAACTGTTACAGAATGATTTCACAGTGAGCAAAGTATCAGAGGAGCATGAAAGAAAGCTGCCTAAGGTAAGAAAAAAGAGTCCCCAAGTTGATGGAAAGGTAAATTTTGAATTATCTTTCTGGGAGGATTGATTAAGTGTATTCCAGGAAAATGGAATCGGTTTAGGGAAAATTACCTCTCTCTTCTTGTCAGAGCGATGATCCCATATGTTTTTGTAGTTGCACACTTGTAAAACACATCTACTGTACTCCAAAACCCTCAGCTCAAAGCTGTATGCCACTGTCTATCCCTCCCTCCATCATCACGTGGAAATGTGTTAAGTATACAGTAAAGCAGGGTCTTGCAAGCTAGTGATCTATATGGGATCTATTCCTGCTCGTCAACAGGAACTGTTCCTCTTAGGAACTATATATTCAGCATCTTGTCCAGCAGCACGTATGAGATAATTTGTAAAAGAAGGTACCTTCTCTGTGTGTGCTGTAAACTATTTCTTTACGCACAGACAGCTGTTGGACTCTGGCTGGCCTCTCGCAACGGGTGGGATGGGGAGTGAATTTGATCGGTCAAGCACACATGCCTTGCAGAAGTTGCTTGTGTTGCTAGAGTTGATGCCCCAGGGGAAGCATTAACAATCTCATCAGCCCTCAGAGCCAAATGCAGGAGTAAGAGTAATGTACTGGATTCATAGAAATTAGGGATGGAACTGAATGAAAGAAGTTGGAGGTCAGTAAACGAAGAAATTACTAGGCTAGTGTGGGCTGGAGAACTAGCGTTTAATGTAGATGAGAGTAATTTTTGAAAGAATTTGGCACCTTGTCCTTCACTGTGGTACTTATAGCCAGGTTTTCATCCTTTGTAAGATGCCAGCTGATTTATCAAGGGCATTTTACAGAGAATTAAGCAGTGGTATTTGCAGGACCAGAGGAGAGATGACTGCTGACAGAGAAAACAGAGGTCAGGCTTGACTGAAACTGTCACCCCAATAGCAGTGCTACCTATACCAGAAACTGCGAAAGAAATGATCAAGCAAATAAGCAAAAATCTTTTTTGTATACCTCCAACATACTACCAAAACATTCCAAGAAAAATTTATGCAAAATGAGAGAAGTGAGGCAACAAATTCGTATTTGTGGGTATCACTAATGGAGAAGCAGCATAATCCATATTCCACTGGATTCTAGGAGGTATGGGGGAAAATAGAAGATACAAAGTGCTATAACAGCTTGATCTTGTAATTCTTAAAGCATTTTTTTCCAGAAAACTTTTTCCCTAGAAACAATTTGGATCAGTACAATTTTTGTGAGATTGTGTAACTTTGGTAAAGTTTAGCAGAAAGATGTACTAGCTAGCAGTAACAGCAATCTTTGCCCTTTGATTAAATGGTCAAAATTTCTATCAGCTTTGGTTTGAACCAAGGGTATTTATGAAGTGAAAAAATGACATAGTCTATTATCTACCAAAGAGACTTGTGAAAAATTTAATCTTAGGAACAGAACACTTTGAAGTGAGGCCAATAGCACTCTAGAGAAAAAGTTCCCATGACAGAGGAACACACAGCACAGATTGCCTAAGAGACCCTTTCTTTCTCTCTCCCAGGTTTGTTACTTGGAGCTGGTATGTATAACCATGAGTTTATGATTTTAACTGTCGTATTCCTTAGCTAAGGTTTCTGAGGTTATTTATATATTAATTATATCTCTCTAAGCTAAGAGTTGCTTTAAGGAATGCAATGTGTTCCAAGGTCGTCTACTTCCAAACCTAGAGACAATCTGTTGAAGTCAGTAGAAATAAACTAATTTATACTTATGGAAGGATTGGCTGTAAAGATGTGAGCAAAATATTCAATAATAAGTTGAGGCATAATGTAGTAATTGTCCTCTACAACACAAATCTGTGTAATCTTTGTTTTCTACTAGTCTTTTTGATGATTAGTACATTCTGTCTTGTTGAATGTGAGCTTTTTTCTTACTGATGATCAAAATACAATGTTCATCCTATGACCATGACTTGATCTGGATTCTCGTGATATTTCTTACTGTATACTGTCAGGAGAAATGGCATTAGCTTGACCAAAGTAATACGTTCTGAGAGGAACTGTTTTACAGCACCTTCTGCATATGCAGGTATGTAGTCATTCATTCTGATGATTGTATAGGAGCTCCAGAAAATCTGTGACTATGATCTCCTCCATTTCAAGTGACTACAGGTTGCTGAGGAAGTATTTGAAGATATATGCAACAACGCTCTTATATTTGGTGATATTCTGAAGGAAATTCAGGTAAGAAATATTCTTAAGCTTTAGCACAACATGAGATAAATATACCTTAACTGTTGTTTTAAATGCATTATCTCTCAGTGCCCTTTACAAGTTTTTTTCTCAGTGCATCTGGGACATTTAACCCTTTTTAGCTACAGTGAGGAAAGGGATTCTCCCAAGTATTTATATTCTTCAGGAGACTTTTCTCTGCCCACTTGCTCATGTGTTAAAATCAAACATACCTAAGAAACTTCAAGCACTCATAACATTATTATTTTTTTTTTTTAATTTAATTACTTGTGATCTCGGAGAGGATGGCTGATTTCTTCCTCATTTTTGCTCCTTCTCCCATTGTACATAGGTAAGCAAACGAGCAGAGAATAGAAGCATTAAGATATATGCCTCTATAGAAAGTTGGTATCCAGTCTGCTCAGTGATTTGAGTGGACACCATTTCCATCTATAAGCATCTTCATGTTGGAGAAAGGAGAAATCACGAGGAATTGCACACCTCTGCAAATCACCTGCAGATGCAAAGGCCACAAGACTGAAACAAATAGCACTGGGGAGAAAGGTGAATTGGAAGTTGTGCATATTCAGTGATTCAGGAGCAGACTATGTTTTCTGTCACTGCTTTCATTCATTCAAATCAGGGCCACGACTGTGTGTGTGTTGTTTCCTTCAATTTTTATTTTTTTTTTTATAGCTGACCAGCAAACTAAACTGCATGGCTATAAAAGTCTTGTGATTTTGTCTGTAGAGCATTCCCAGTTCTGCTACTGGCCCTACTGGTGAGACAACAAGCCCTTGCATGTGTGCCAGTGTTCCTACTGTAACTTTATGCCTTTTAATTAACCATATAGCAGCAAGCCATGACTCTTTCTTCCTGCAGTGTCCCCGAGGTTACAAGACAGCAGTAGCACATGCAATACTTAAACATTTGTGCTTGCTTGAATGTCTCCATGTGGTCATGAGAGAAGAAGAGACAGCTTTTGGGAAAGACACATGAGTTCTTTCCCAGGTTTCCCCTAAGGTCTTTGTGTGAGTCACACAGACACCAAACACCTGGCTATCACTTAAGAAATTTGATAAAAGCATTGCTAAAAAAACCCCACAAACAAAACAAAGCCCCCCAAACCCCCAGCCTTCACTAACTTTTTTTTCCTGAAACTCTAGCCCTAATTCTAAAATTTTTAAAATGTTTGGAGAAAAAAAAAAAAAAAAAAAAAAATCAGGCTGTAACCTACTGATGAGTTATTTGCCCACCTCTCACTTTGAACAGTTACATGTGAGGAGTGGTAATTCTTATCTGAGTTATGAGACAGTTTCCTCTTCTTCTTTTTTTCCTTTTGATTTTTCATGATGCTGAAGGATGATACTTGAATCCTTTATTTGAGACTAAATCTTTTGGTTTCTCCCCTTGGGCACTCAGGACAGTGATTTGTATGTGGAACACAATTGAAATATTACAGGTGAAAAATGAAGTTGCACTCTAATTCTCTACACTGAGATGTGTTACCAGTGATGGTAGAAATTCTACATTGACTCTCCCAGTAAAAATGGAGAGGTGAAAAATGTCGTTCCTCCATAGTTGTTGACAAAATAATTACCCACTAAAATCCAGCATTTATGGATGAGAAGGGAAGAGGGGGCAGGTATTACAAGCAAGAAGTCCTTGAGGAAGAGGAGCTAGTTGGGTAAGCGTCCTGTGCTGAGAATTACATTGGCATAGTCAAAATCCAAATGATCACCTCTGGGTTTTGAACAAACCTGTCTGTAGTAGCATAAGTAAACCTTCCATCACAGCCCAAAAGGTACAATTTTCCTAAAGCCAAGAGTTTGTAATCTCTGGACTGTGTTAAACATTTTTAACTGTCTTCTTTCCTCTCAATTTATTTGGAGTGAGTATGAGCTGTACATGATGATGCTTCCAGACTCTCTGCCTATAGTATAATACAAAGTAGTATTTACTTTCAGTATTAGCTCTTTTCCTTGGTGATGCTACAGAGAAATCAGGTATTTGAAGGCAGGTATGGGCACTTTCTGACCTTATCTTTGGCACAGGAGACCTAGTGCTCATCCTTTGCTTCTTTGCTTACAACAGTTTCTGAGAAGCAACACACAGTAGAGAAATTGGAGACAGCAGCTGCTGCAGAATAAGTAGAGCATTGGCTGAATAGCCTGTGCTGGATTTCAGAAGGGTCAAATGTATTGTCCTTCTTTCTCCTCTTTGGCAGAGCCACATCAGTCTTTGTACCAGCTTTACTGTAGAAGTGCTGCTGTACAGAGGGTGACATTGGCCTCAGGCTGCCAGGAGTAGTGCAACAGCCCTTCCCCTTGCCTCTTCCACCAGTTACATCTTACTTCTGACAAAAGGAAGAGGCTCCAAGAAGTAGAAGGGGAGCACAGAGGGCTCAGCCCTGAGGGCACAGCCATCCATAACCGGCCCTGCCCAGCCCCGCTGGAGCCTCTTCCCACCCTGCCTGTGGCACAGGACCCCGTTTCAGCCTAGCCTGGACCTACCAGTCCCTGCATCTTTCACTTCTGCAGTCTTCCTCTTTTTACCTTCCCTACTCCAAAACTAGTCCTTTCCACTCCTGATAGCTTTTTAGGCCGGTGTTCTGCATCGACCCAGAGCCAATCCTTTGGATTTGCTCTGAGGATTTCACCCAAGCTATCATCTCTCTTTGGCACTGAGCCCGCGAGCTCCTTTGTGATATTGACAATCTGTTGAAATGAAAATGAAAGGTAATGATGAACGCAGCACAGCTGACAGCATAAGTGCCTTGTCTAGGATGAGTAACACACTGCTCAGTGGCAAAACACCTGAAAGAATTGTCAAAAAGTAAGGGATTTGCATGAGTCTGAGTCTTCATATTACTGGCTGTGACACACAGAGAGAATTGTTCATATTCTTTTTTTATCTGTAACAAACCTTTAATCCATTTGCAAATATAAAGGACTTTGAGTGATTCCAAAACCTATCACAGGGTTTTTAGTTTTTTTTTTTTTTGTTATATTAACTCTTAGTCTCACAAGCATCTCGTTCAGAAGTTTGCATCATAACTGAATTTTACTGAAAATGTAATTTTAAAAGTGTTGCCAAAACCTATAGCAAAACCTATAGCAAACCTAAGGGAAACGACATGGCTTCACATTTTACTCTTTTTCACGCATTCTCACAGGCTGTGAAGGCTCAGGTCAAAGGGACCTTCAAAGGCTCCAGAAATACAGGTACTCAAGAAAGATTTATTCTCATGAAGAAAGCCAGTACTGCTCTGGAAAGAAACAAAGAGTTAGTGTTGCAAATGCTGTCAACCCCTCTAGCAGCAATTAGGTAGATATGATAAAACAGAAATAAGTAAATAGAGTTCTTGAAGTTTTTACAATCATCAGATCTTGGAGGAAGGGCCAAAGGATTAGATACTGTGAATGGCCTGTTCTAGGCAAAAATCTTTCTTCTTTCTTAATTTATATTTTTAAACCACTCCCCCTCCTTGTCTTTTGTACCAATCACACTGGGAGACATGGTTCAGCTCTGAGCAGGACTAAAGCTTTCTTTTGCCATTCCTGACTGACCTCTCATCACAGAGAAGTCTCCTGACCAAAGAGACTGCAGCCTGCATTGTTAAATTTCAGGCTGTGTCACTTTTACGGGGACATTGGCTTTGTTCCCTATTGTGGAGGCAACAAAGCCTATGCTCTCAACTGCCTGTGTCCTGTCCTGTAAGACAGGACTTGGTTTGACATTCTTATTTTGAGTAGCTCACTCTCAAACTTTGTGAGGCTCCTGGTCTTCTTTGGACTGATCCAGTGTTTCCATGCCTTTGTGTTGTGTGCCTGGGATATTTTATATCACAGCTTTCAAATCTCCTTACTCCTACTCCAAGCTCTGATCTGACTTGCTACCCTCAATGGTTGTTTAATTCTAGAACTCTTAACATTTAGGCTTGAAAGCTGTGCTAGCAGGAGATCTTACCTACCAACCTTCCTGTTCTTGCCCTCTCCACTGCCTGAATGTGAAGAATTAAGAAGTCACTCTTTCACGAAGCTGCTGGTTCCCCTTCTTACCCATCCTTTTTTTCTTGTAAATGTTACTCTATCTAGACTACATGAATCAAGAGGTCTTTTATGTCTTTGCAATTGTTGTTTCCAGTCTATTTAGTGTGTACACATTAGAATATTTACACTATGCTTTCAAAATGTAGTTTGGATGATTTTGCAGTTAAAGATACTGGAGTGTGAAAGAGATTCATATTCACTAATTTCTGCTAGCATAAACAGGACGATAATTAACAGCTGCCCAGTACTCTACTTGTCTACAGAGAGAGAATTCATGATGTGTGGGATAAAGTCAAACTGGCATGAATCAGGAGCATAGACTGGAATATTTATAGAGCACGCATATGCAAATTTTATCTGGGCTGTAGAGATTGATTTTTGTGTAAGCTTTTATAAATATTTTAGAGGTAAAGGGAAAAATATGACATTTTGTCTTCTGACAAAAGGTTGAAAAGGAATAATGATAAACACCCTAGAATGGTCCAAAAGAGTTCTTGAGAGATTTGACAGCTATAGGTATAAAACTCCAATACTCTACAAGACTATTCAGTTCTGGATAATAATCTGTTTCCATAAGAGTCTAGGAACTTGTGCTATTCTAACGACAACTTTCTAGCTTTGAATGAAAACTAACAATCAAACTCTGAGTCATCTCGATGCAGTGGTTGCTACCGGGAGCCTAGGATCGACTTTTTCCTCTTGCCATGGACCATGTGTAGTCCTAGTCCTTTCTCTGTGTATAGGGAAACCATCCTTGAAGGGCAGGCAGAGGAAAAGATTTTCATACAAGACAGATGTCTTTTTCAAAATTACGTTGGTTAGTAGATGTTAGAATGTAGATGTGAGAATATCTGGTAGGATTTTTGAGATTTGATAAGGAGAGAGGAGGTGAGAATACGCAAAGATCTAAGCTGTCTACTTATGCTGTTGTGATACCTATGTGTCTCACTATGTAAGAAATATGTAATTGCTTCAGTATTTTCACTCAGTGAACAAGAAGTTTCCCCTCCAAGGAAAAGAAGCTGCCATTTTAATGAAATAGAGAGTGACTGAATACTATTAACTCCTTACAGAGAGTCAACTCTTCTCTCCTTTGCATCACTGAGCATTCAGACCTGGAGATACTTTAATGTAATTCATTGAGCTTGAACTTTCTTTATGCCCTGTTAGAGCAACATTTGGCCTCTGAACATGTGTAATAATCTTCATGATACATAACAACTATTTGCTCACGTCTAACTTTGTATATGATCTTGAAAAGGTACTTGTGAAACTGTTGTTCTCTTTTGTTCTATTGTAAACTGAAGAATGAATTAAAAATGGCACTATGCCAGACCCCAGAAGATAAAACGAATGATAGGACAGTTTTGTTTCAAGCAGAATATCACATGAATTATGGTAATAAGATGTTCTAAAGGGTTGGAAGGAAAACCAATAAAAAGTACCTCAGCTGTTGAAATTTTTCCTGTTAGTATGGTAAAAATGTGCTGACATCTAATAAAATCAGACACATAACATCTTTCTTATACTTCTTTCACTCCTGGCCTTATCTGAAACCAGTAGATGTCAGTGGGAGACTTTCTAATGCTGAAGAAACCTACGGAACTGCCAAATCATCTCTGTGAGTCTGTGACTGATTCTGTCACTGTCAGAGTCACAGCACTCTGGTGTGTTAAAGATGTCTCAGGGGATGGTACGTGAAACCCTCCAGCTGGCAGAAACATGATAACTGGGTTTCATGCTTATCATGAGTAGGTTAAGCCCTGAATCACGTGCTTTCATATTCCCTTCCTAATCTTCTGTTCAGCCTTCACTGTATCAGTCCTGGATGCTCTAGTTGTCCCTATAATAGTCCAGTCCCTCTTGGATGCTTGCTGGGTACTTTTGTTCACTAACAGCAATGAGGTTTACGCTCTATTTATGTACTACTTGAGAAACGAGTGTCTTTTGAGAAAGCTTGTGATCAGTGGAATCTGGATCAGGACCTTTGAGTAAGATAAAATTCATAAATCTGGAAAGTTGTGGAAGAGCAAAAAGAAAAGTGGATTAATGATGAACTAGGAAATCATGTGAAATGCCATGAGGATAGAGTACAGTACAACTAGTCTGCTTGAAATACAACTGTGTTTTATGCCTTATTGAAAACCTGTACTCAAAGCACAGTTTTCTTCCAGATTATGAGAATGTACCAGTTAGGAAATTATGTGGTAAATAAGGAAATAGCTGTTTAAATGGTGACATGAAATGCCTTCCGCATTTCCTCTTTGAGGAAAGAGGAAGATCTAAATCTGCTTTCTGTGCAGTGGCCCAGTGGCCTAGTGTCCTGTTCCAGGCTGCAGGCAGTTCACCGTGGGCAGCTCCTGTCACTGGCCTCTAACACACTTTTACAAACACACCTTCAGCAAGAACAATGCTTGAACAATCAAACCAGCTGCTACTTTTTTTTTTTCCCTTAGCAATTAAACTGGGCCAAATTCCTCCCAAGTGTGACTGTCTTCCCATCAATGAATGTATACCTGAATGCAACTGCCCTGATTATATTTATTTCTACAACACAGTACAGGTTTTGAATTCCAGAGTTTTGCAGCCAGCCACTAAAAAGCCGTAAAATCAGTCATTGACTCTGAGTCTCCCGGAGGACTAATGAATAAAACAATCAGAACTCTCTAGGCCAAGGCATATCTGAGGAATGGTTTTGCATAAAATGAGCTAAAAGACATTTAAACAATGGGTAAAGATTTCTTCCCTTCTCCTCCGTACCAAGTACTAATTTAAAAAAAATACTCAGTTAACCTCAAACTTCCCCTCCCTAGCTTCCTCAATTACACATTGAAGAATAAAAACCAGCCAAGTCAGAACGATGTATATGTTGCTGCTGTTCTTTTTGAGCCACAGCTGTATTTAGAAGCCCAAGCCAAGAAATTTGGGCCACATGTGCTGGCACTATAGGGAACAAGGCACTGCAGGTATTGTTTGTTGGGGTTTTTTTTGGTTTTGTTTTTTTTTGTTTTGTTTTTGTGAGGTGGGATGCTAAGCAATTTTAAAAGTATCCAATACAAGTTAACTGGAAATGAGAACTTTACGGTTTTCCCAGGAAAATAATGGAGATCTGATTTTTTCTTTTTTTTTTAAATGGAATAAAATGTTTTCTTAATATTTTCTAAAAAAGAAGGCATTATTTCCTTCTTTCCAGGTAGCATTTCTGTAATGCTCTCTGTGATTTTCAGTGGCTTGCTGAACAGGATTTTTTGAGAAGCTAGTGGCTGTTAGCCCCTGGGAAGGGGGAGCATAGGAGGCACGGTCGGGCACTTTCCCCATCTGAGGCAGTGCATCACTCAAGCTGGGCTTGTGCTCTCATCCTCCAGCCCCCCTCGCTCTTCATCGCAGCTGCCAGCTCTCACGAGACCTATTGACCCTGCACTGATACTGCATCGCAGAGCAGAGGGAGGCAGAGGGGGATTTGCTGCCCATGACAAGCTGCTTGGGGAGCAGGAGGGATCACGCAAGAAGTAGTCTTTAATTGTTGAAACATCCTAATTACCCAATGCAGTGGCCTAGTCCTGAATCTGACAGCATGGCACAAAGCTGTTATGTTGCAAACGTGGCTAATGAACTACTGTGGGCTCCAAAAACCCTCCCAGATCCAAGGCAGCCTCTGAAACACCAGGATTTTCTTGAGCTGCTTACTGCACCGGTCAGACAAGCCAGGCTGCACCGTTAGGAGCTCTCACATAGCAGAGACAGACCAGTTCTTCCCTTTCCTGTTCTCGCTCTCTTCACCAGTGCCTTCTCTCCCTCCCTCCTTCCCCTCTCTGGCTACTCTGCAACCACGGAGCCTTGGAGGTCTAACCCTGCACCCTGAAATCTTTCATGGCTGCTACACTTTCCATAGCTCCTTTTGCAGACAAACACCAAGAGGTGAACTGAGGAGTGGGAGACAGACAAATGAGCGTGACCTTGAGCTGCACTATCACCAGGGAAGAAAGCAGTTTGTTTGTATTAGTCTATGCCCTTGGAGTGAGGGGTACTATTAGTCTGTGCACGTCGCTCCCCTCATGCCCTAGATGAGGAGCTGGCAAGGCCCCATAATACAGCTCTGGCTCCAGCAGCACGGACACTGATAGGTTGCAGATGAGCTTGCTGACAAGCTGTGAAAAGCTGAAAAGGTCTTTGACTCAAATAAGACCCTGGCTGGGCAGGAGCGTGAGCTGGCCGTGTAGGATCTTGTAGGATTACATTATTGACTTGTTTTAGTGAGGTGAGTGGGTGAGGTGGCAGTGAAGTTGGCCTGTAAAATTCCAAAGTGCCTTTTCTGGACTCTCCTAAGGGAGTACAGCATGTTTATTCTGCTCCTTGCGTGCTGTTTTCTGTTCTCCGTGCTGGGATGCAGTCATTTCCTCCTTGGCTGTGCTCCCATTGTATCTAGAGCCTGACTGTATTTTTGCATGAAGTGCTCAAGGGTCTTGGTTGGGGTGACTGTGAAAAGTGAGTGTCATAGCTTGTGTACCAGTGTTCAGAGTGGTGGAATGAAGTGCGGGTACGGTGGGTGTGTGTACCAGCTGAACTGGGGGCAACGTTCTGGGTGCTCCTGGTCTGTACTGCTTGGCTTGGTTAACTCAGGCTCGCACTTGGGTATGCCTACTGAAAGCATTATGGACACAGCCTTAGATGCCAATTAGCTTTCCACTGTCAGCTCTGTCCTTTAAATTGCGCATGTGTATTTTTACTTCCAGAAATCTGAAGCAGGCATGAGACAAAGAAGATAGCATGAAAACCACTTTCTGTTTCTGAATAGCTTGAATCTGAGGTGTAAAGCTCTCAAATGGGAGGAAATTACCGTACTAGAGACTGAGAAGAAAGAAACAAAGGTTTGTGTTGAGATGGTGGATATAATGGAAAACACTCTTAAAGAAATAGAGGCAAGAAACCATTAATTCTAAACATTCCTAGCAAGATTTCTTGAGAAGTGCTGGTGTCCAGGTATTGCCATGATGGACCCTTTAGCACTGAGATTGACACTCAGCAGTCTTTATTTTCTCCTCTGAGAACATAACATGTGCCTAGTCTGGGCACTTCCATGTTCACCACAGTGTCCAGCCTGTGACCCTTCAACAGGAGGCTTGTAGGTTGATCCTCACTGTGTCAGACAACCGTCTACAGACATAGGGGTTATTTCTGCATTCATGTTATGAGTTTGGGGATTAGTACCCAAATATATATTAAACAACTACAGAATCATTATTTTTAACCTATTGTGTTTCTCCACCTGGAGAATGGGATGGTTCTGGGTGAGATTTTCAAGTTTCCCAAGTTGGCATCATCTACCCTTGAAATGAATACTGAAATGCCTAGTAACTTCAAAGGGAGAGAGATAGGACAGTCCTGATTCCCTTTGAAATCCAATTTCTAGATGGGTAAATAACTGAACATTAGTGCAGATCACTCCCTGAGGTATGTAAATGACCATAGCTGTGAACACGTTTCAGACAAATCAGGAAGGTCAGGTTTAAGTCTAGGTTTAAAAAGAGGTCTGTGATGGATTGCTGATATTGAGCAATGGATTTTTAATAAAATTCCAAATGTTAACATGGATATTTGTTTACAGAACAATGTTATAACCTTTTTTTTTTTTATAATTCACTAGGCCCATCATTATTGGTTGAGCTCTCATTGTCATTGAGGTACAAAGTACACAGTGAGAAACAGCCTTGTATTGAATATCGTGCAATCTAAGGTACAGAACTTGCAGAGATTTATGTGCTAAAATTTGCATACTGAGAGTGGCTGGTGTGAAGACCACTTCAACTGTAAATTTAGATGCTTGTAAATTTCTGCAGGATTAGTACATTCAGCATTTAAAAACAGTATTCTTTTTCTACTGGCAGTTGTGCTGTTAGAAGTAGCACACGATCTCAATAAAGGCACTTTTGCCCTGTCCTTGTCACTGGTAACGCTGATAAGTGTTCCAGTTGTGTGAAGTGAGGAGGTAATTTCATACAGCTAAGCAGAAAGTACAATCAGCACGATGAGGGAATAACGTGTCACTGCTAATGGTGGGCAAACAGCAGTTGTTAACGTAGAGCTTGTGTTTGGCTAAGTATCTAAAAGCTGAAACATTTCTCCAAATTTTCTATCCCTGAAGCAGAGTTATACCTGTTGACAGGACATCAAATTAATGAATTAATTGTACTGAGAATAAAAAGAGCTGCCAGAAAGTTACAGGAAAGCTGAAAAAAAACCCTGTGAAAAACACATAACATGAATATTGCTGCAAGTTTATATTTCTCTCTTCGCCAGTTCAGGTATATGTACAGCCGTAGTGTTCTTGCACTATGCTTGGCTGCCTTTAAATTGAATTACGTATTCAAAATCATTGTTTTTCCTGCCAAGTTTTTCAACCAACCCTTTGCACAGCTATTGAAGAGTACAAGACAGAAGTCTGTCACCTGTTTCTAAAGCAATTAGCAGGCCTGTAGCATTAGAGAGCTTTAGGGGAGGAGGTGAACTGTTGGTTAATTTAGACAAATTTATTTGGTATCAAGATATTAAAACAACGAATAGCAGCAATTAGTCATGACAACTTCCTTTTTTTTTTTTTCTTTTCTTTTTTTCTTTTTTTCTTTTTTTTTTTTTCCTGGCAAACAGGAGATCTTAGGCTCCATGTGTCTTCTGAGTTCCTCTGTTTGCTCTGTAATACATGCTCCCACAGCATGATAACAAATGAGTATATGGAATCTGGTCTTCTGAAAAAATAGCCACTCTAAGAAGTTCCCCTCTTTGCTTTTTTTGAACTAAATATGAATATTCAGAAGGTCTTTAAATATAAATTGCTGTTTTCTGGCGTGGGTTTCGTTTCGGGCTGGGCTTTGTCTGTACTGTAATGAAAAAGTGCAGTCAGCAGATGGCAATGTTGGATAGTTGTTCCAGCAGCAGACAGCCACCTCAGCAAGGGAGGGACACCTCTGATACTCCCTAAGTAGCCATAAGGGAAAATGCAGTGGCCCCTCCAGGCCACTGGAGAGTTGGCCCTCCAAGCATGCTTTGGCTGAACGCCTGTGTAGGCTTACTGAGTTTTTATTACGATTTGTAACAGCAATTCAACATTTAAAAACCTTCATTTGAAAGGGCAAGCCCATTATCATTTAAGAAGAGCAATCTAATTAAACTAGTGCATTTCCATATTCTTTTAAAAACATGATTTCATAATGCTCCATAAGTACAACGTGTTCTTTCCCACACAGATTGCATTTTTAAAAAGATAAGTGGGTCTGATGCATTTGCTTTTGCTGGAGTGTTGTGTGACAATTTAACTGATCTGTTACTGCCTTCTCAGGCTGAAACGATGAAAATCAACTCATCAAACACGTTTCTCCAAGGCCAAATAAAACTAAGTTATTTGCTTAGAACCCACTAAGGGTTCAGGCATAGTGCAAACTAGTTTATACATGACTTATCTTCACTAGGTCTAATCCCAAATCACTGGAAAGCTCTTTGATTTCAGCAAGTTCCAGATTAGGCCTGCTGTGCTTTGCCAGCTAGAAAGTCGAAAGGTACCGGATATATTTCCACCTCCCTTTTTTATTTTATAAATGACTGTGGAGAGCTATTATGGTACTTTGATCTAAATATGTAAACCAAAGCTGCAAAAGCTCTCTGCTTCCAACTGTACTGAAGGCACTGGAATGAGGTAAAAGAGCCTATGATAGATAACTCCAATGTATGAAATCCATGGAATAGCTCAGCAAGAAGAACTTTGAAAGACTTCTGTAAAATATAGGGACTAACAGATGTCTTGAGAGAAGAAAAGTGAGTAATGGTTTGAATAAAACCATTTTTTGGTTCAGATGATATTCTGCTGCACACTCTGAAGTCTGAAGCTCTGTGTTCGTAGCCAAAAGAGCAGGCTTCATTTCAGATGTTGGCGAAATGTGAAGTACAAAGCTCTTTGCATCCAAACAGAGTTTTGTCTAGCAGCTCAGTCTAAAAGCCAGAAATGGACGTGTATGCTGAAAGACAAAAACAAGTAATTTGTACCAAAGTAATTGGTTTAGAAAAGCAATGCCATGAACACCCTTTCTTCTTTACACAGTAAGACCTGGTTTTACTCTCTGTTGGGTTTTCCTCAGGGTACAAGAACTGGCAAGAAACAAGGCTCTATGTCAAACTCAGACGTGTGTAACTTGAGATGTAATGCTAAATTAAAACTCCTGTCACACAGGAACTACTTACTGTAATTTATTTCAAGGTTAATGGAGTAAAAAGCATTGGAGTACTTTAAACGCTGATCAGATATGTTGCCAATTAGTATCACTGCAGACTTTTTTCCTATGTACTGAAGGATATTTCAATGTTTTGCAAAATGTATATATATATATTTTTTATTTTTATTTTTTTACAGGAAATTGAAGGGAATATCACAGAAATTTTAGGTAAACTGAGAATCACTTTGAAATATCGAAAGTGAGTCTGAAATGTTCGAATACCTGCATCAGTGTGGTTACACAGAAAGCGTTAGAGTGATGGAAGTGCCTGTCGTAACAACTTGCTAGGCCAAAGTCAGACAGATGAGTTATTAATAGCGGCTGTGTTCAAGTGCTGTTTGTAGAGCACACACAGTAGCAGCTGGGAGTCATAATCAGATAGTATGGGTTTGACTTCAATATGGCTGAGAGTGTTAAATAAAAATTAAAAATGGAAATTATGCATAGTGTTTGATTAGCAACTCTGATTGCTTCAGTTGTTTATTTAGGTACAAACCAGACACATTATGGTACTTGTTAAATACTTTTAAGTTTTGTGACAGTGTCCTGCTGATTTTTTTTTTTTTTTTTTCACACCGAATGTGGAGGCGTTAGGAGTTAAATCCCTTGTCTGTTCTGACATTGCTCACTAGTCCCAGTTTCAGTAACTTCTTTGTGAAGTGGAATTTTTTAATGTTGGGAATTGGCTTGAGATTCCTAGACTTGTTTCACACAAACAACTTTCGTTTTGGTTTGGTTTGGTTTTTTTTTTTTTGGAAAGGGTTGGGTTATGGGGTCATATCAAGCATTTGAAGTAACGTGTTTTGAGAAATTAAAGCATGCAGCTTTGATTATTGATGCTGCCTGCCAGAAATAAGGACTGAATATGTTTGTTGCTGTGGTGCTTTCAGTATTTAGGCTTAGACAAAGGCTGTTTTGTCTTGCTCTATTTTTAATGTTCCAAAGCCTTGGATGAGGAGCCATTCAAGCAGAAACACGATGGAAGAGAGGCTATCTCTAGTTATTCATCCACTGTTAATGCCATGAATTGCACATACTGAGATAGGTGTAGGTTTCAACATATGTGGCACAGCTTCAGATTGGTTTGAGCTTGTAGTGCTGCTCACATTTTTAGGATCATAGAATCGTTAGGGTTGGAAGGGACCTTCAAAGGTCATCTAGTCCAATCCCCCCTGCAAGGATCTTTGACTAGATCGGGTTGCTCAGAGCCTCATCCAATCTGGACTTGAACGTTTCCAGGGATGGGGCATCTACCACCTCTCTGGGCAACCTGTTCCAGTGTATAACAACCCTCAGTGTAATAAATTTCTTCCTAATATGTAATCTAAATCTACCTCCCTGGTAGACTACCCCTAGTCCTGTCAAAAGTACTGGGAGACCACTATCAGGTCTCCCCGGAGCCTCCTCTTCTCCAGGCTGAACAGCCCCAACTCTCTCAGCCTGTCCTCATAGGAGAGGTGCTCCAGCCCTCTGATCATCTTCGTGGCCCTCCTCTGGACCTTCTTCAACTGGTCCATGTCCTTCTTATGTTGGGAACTCCAGAACTGGACACAGTACTCCAGGTGGGGTCTCACCAGGGCAGAGTAGAGGGGCAGAATCACCTCTCTCGACCTGCTGGCCATGCTCCTCTTGATGCAGCCCAGGATGCAGTTGGCCTTCTGGGCTGCAAGAGTGCATTGCCAGCTCATGTTGAGCTTCTCGTCCACCGTCACTTTGAAGTCCCTCTCCTCAGGGCTACTCTCAATCCATTCTCTGTCCAGCCTGTATTTGTGCCTGGGATTGCCATGACCCACATGCAGGACCTTGCACTTGGTCTGGTTGAACTTCATGAGGTTGGCACGGGCCCACCTCTCCAGCCTGTCAAGGTCCCTCTGGATGGCATCCCTCCCATCCAGCATGTCGATGGCACCACACAGCTTTGTGTGCGTTGTCAAACTCACTGACGGTACACTCTATCCCACTGTCCATGTTGCTGACAAAGATGTTGAACAGGGCCGGGCCCAACACGGACCCCTGAGGGATGCCACTGGTGACTGGTCTCCACTTGGACATTGAGCCGTTGACCAGCACTCTCTGATTTCAGCCATCCAGCCGACTCCTTATCCACTGAGTGGTCCGTCCATCAAAGCCATGCCTCTCTAGTTTAGAGAGAAGGATGTCGTGCAGGACAGTGTCAAATGCTTTGCTCTGTACCTACAGTTTATCCATATCCAGGTAAATCAGGTAGTGGAAGGTTGCAATCAGTTTAATTTCTTAGTTTGCTGCATGCCTAATTTGTTAGTTTATATCTGCACACGTAATGCAAATTATTTAATCCATGAGCTGGAGGTGGACATTGCAGGTTAGTAAAAGGCCTGGGCAAAACACACTTAATGTGTTTTGGGTCAGTCTTCTAGGTTTTCAGATATTAGGCAAACATTCTGGAGTTGTGTCCTGTTGTTATAACACAACACTAACAGAACAGTTTCTCAAATTTAGATGGCAGGTGGTATTTTGTGCCATAGGGCCCAGAACAGTCACTGCAGGTTCCTGTTGTGTTTGTCTGTGAGCTATACACTTTCATGCACAGTTATGAGATTGTTGGTAAGATTCCAAAGTGATACTTAAAGACTCCAAAGAACAAGTTCCATTAATATAGAAAAGAATGATTGTATTTTCATCTTATTGCCTACATTTGGTGTTAAAGGGGATATATTTTGTTTGCTGACACAGGCAGAAATTTTTACTTTTAAATTTTATTAGGAAAGTTAATTATTTTGTTTTTCAAAGAAGACTTGTGTCATAGCAAAAAAAGAACCTTGAACTCAGATCTTATGAAATATAAAAATTTTCAATTAAGTTCTAGCTTAAAATAGAAAATGATGAATTTTAGGAGTCTATGGAATCTTGAAATAAAAGGTTTAGCTTCAGTTAATTTACTGTTTCTGGCTCTTTCATTAAGCTGAGAATGGCCAACATCAGATTTCACAAGATGGCATGTGCAGTTACAGTAGACTTTTGTTGTTGGAGGGTGGCAGTGCGAATAGCTCTCAATCCAGAAGCTGCTACCTAATGATCTAAGACCAGTAATATATGATAATTTCATGAACATGGAAAGTAACCTGCTTTATGGTATGAAGTTACTGTATATTATATTATTAAAATTTCCTGGATGGATGCATTCATTAAGCTTAATGAGGGAAAAGGGAGGAATTGGAAGAGAACAACAGTAAAGCAAAGCATAAAATCTAAATAGTCTCCCCACAAACAGCACAGAGAGCACTTACTAGACAATGACATATATCTTTCCTCCTGCTTAAATTTGCAAGACTTGCTTTGCCAGAGCTGAGTGCTAGTACATCTATAAATTTATGGGTGATTACAAAATTATATGCGAAATTACATGAAAGTGTGTTGGTTACTGATAGTTATGTTCCCTTTAGGAACTGAACGTAAGTCAGGGTAGCTGAGGTGGTAAGGATGATGTAAAGGACCTGTGTGAATAGGAGAGTCTTTTAATCCTTCCCTTCAAAAAGTTATTGCTGGGTCGTGGTCTGAGAACATGCACAATAGGAAAGGTGCAAACAGGGTGATAAAACATAATCACACTTGCATCTACTTAGAAATTACAGAACTGCACATGAACCTACTTTCTGATATTTCCTTGGCTTTGAAATGAGAGTTGCATGACCTGCAGGTCAGGTATGGAATTTAATAGATAAAAGTCAATGTCATTTGACAGACCGCACTTGGAAGAAAATTAAGCACAGTTCTGTCTGAGAGGATAACAGGATGTATTTTTTGAAAAGTTAAAATTTGGGAACATTATTAATGTAGAATAATTGGTCAGCCAAAAGGCTATTAGAAATAAAACATGAAGGTAATTAGTAGTAGATATAGTTGAATACAAGGTTAATTAGTCTCATTTGTATGATGTTAATTATTAAAAGTAATTAGCCCTGGGATACTTACAGAAGTGCTCTCACTAAATGTTTTAAAAAATGTAACAGAAAGACTCTTACATGTTGCTTCCAGCACAGCTTATGTATAAACCTTTTAAAGATGCACATTGTCCTGGGATGTTTGCATAATAAGATGCTTTATAAAATGAATGTCCAAAATTCTGCCCCTCCCCTCCAGTGTTATGAATCGCATTTCTAGAGCTGACATTATTCTCTTTCTCCAGGACGGATCAGGGAGAATGAAACATTAACAGTAACATGAGATTTCTGAATCAAAGCCCATCTTGCGGCATAATTAAAGGAGGGTGTCTAATTATCTGAAGTTAAAACTGTATCATTCTTTGCCCTTAATGCACATAAGATAACTTAGATGACATTTAATTAGAGGCAAAGCATGAATTAATACTTATTTAATATCTACAATAGAAGGTTCCCTCAGGTGTTAAGAGATTGTCCAGTGAATTGGGGCAAATATTTAGCCTGGGTCTGCAGCTAAATAAATAATTTGCATCAAACAATTTACTTAGCCAAGTTTCTACTGTTTCTGCAGCAAGAATGTGATTTCTTCAGGCTTAGCAGCTACCCAATGAACAACTTTTTAATCCTCATTTGAGAAATTAAAAATATTCAAAATACAAAAGTTTGAACACTATAGTTTAGCTGTAAATTGATGGATTAAGTTACATGGCTTTATTTGTTTTCCTGGTTAGATAGTTGTATCCACAGCTCTAGTGGAAGTAGTGAAATTCCTTTTGGAATTAGCATTCTGTTCTCATTTGTACTGGTCAGCTGTCTCTCTCGGGACTTTGTAGAAAGTGGCTAGAAAACAACTACAAAATGTGATTAAATACCTTATTTTTAATGTGAGTAAATATTGATGAGGAAAAAAATAAAACAACCCTGTATTTATTGTCAGGTCTTAACAGCTCTATTTGATGCCTGCCTAAGCCATTGTAGGAAAGGAAGGCGGCAGGAAAACAAGCTGTGCTGTGGAAGCAATGACGTCCCCACTCAGCATTATAAAACCTAATAAACTAGTGCCATGGATATAAACCATCTTTACGTTCAGTTCGTAATACCAGGTCTAGAAAAGGTCCCTGTCTTGGTGTCTGTTCTTTAGAAAGACGTAGAGGGGAACAGCATATCTTTACATTCTCGAGCTGCTGCATCCAGTTGAGAACAGGCAGGTGGATGGTAGCTTTCTGCCTAAATCCATTCCAACAAATTTCAGTCATCTAGCAAGATGTTAGGGAGGATGAATCATCCTCTCAATAAGAGTCTTTCTCTCTCTATAATCAACTTCAAGTTCCTGAAGTTAGATGAGTTGATCTTAATTCTTTTTGCATGGCTCATAACGGGAAGACTCCCAAGTGCTGCCTGTGTTTGCATTGGAGTGTTGTCTGCCACTGACTTAAATCCCAGTTTCTGCTCAGTGATTGTGTTGGTTGTATGCTGTACTGTTTTTAGGAAGGTGTGGGAGCTAATAGAGGGAGTCTTGTTACCTGAAAATGAAGAATGAGTTTCTGAGAATCCAGAAGAAAACAAGGGTAATGAAATAAAAGGCGGTAAAGACTCACCACTTCAAATGTACTCTTAACATCTTGAAGTTGTGCAAGTGGAGTCCAGGCTTGAAAAACTACTGTTGGGCTGCAGAATCAAATATTATAATGCAACTTCAAAATCAGAAATGTTATTTCGTTTTTGAATACCTTATTATGGTTAGCTATGCTGCCTGCATAGAGAGATACTTTCACGTACATTTTTAGAAAATGTCTCGTGCTAATAATTGTTATATTAAATAGCTGTGATGTTCTATACAGTTTTTGGTAGACACTGCCCTTGTTCCATTGTGGCTCCTTTCCTTATGGGAGCACCAGCAGTTATTAATTAAACTGTCAGGACAGCACTCACAAGTGGAAGTTATTTAAGTAAATCAAAACTGGATCTTCTAAATAAGATATGTATACTAGTCTTGAATCAGGCCTTGAACTGTGGTGGCACATACTGGCATATGAACATTGCTTATGTGAGTCTCTTCATGATCCCCAAATTTTGGCTTTCACTTTATGAAATCTGACTATGGCAGCAGAATTTTTTTTGAAAGCATGAGTTGGATTCAGATCAAGTGGAAGCATCTGTCTGATTTTGCAGAAAGCCTGAAAAAACAGGTCAAAAAAAAGAACTAATCCTTTAAATTGGAAGGAGTGTTGTTCTGAATACCCATAATTAAACTTTTGCTATGAGGATTATTTCCGTGTATCTTTACAGAAGAATGTAAAGAAAGTAGGAAGACAGATAGATTATACTGTATCCATGCAAAAGGAATATCGTATTTTCGCTCATGCAGGATCAGTCTGGGAACAATGGAATCTTTTTTTCTTTTTTCAACTTAATATGTAGTCAGATGGAAAGGGGATGTGGGAGCATTCACACTTTGCAGCAATCAAAACAAACCCAGAGATGTCAATGTGTCAAATGGATGTATTCATTGGAGGGACACTCAATCCAAGAGACTCATAGACTGTACATCCTAGTTTAACCAAGATTCATGGTCTACTGCTGGCAACCCAGGAGAAGTATTTTTTTTTTTTTAACCAAACCAAAACAAACAAGAAACAACAATTTCCAAAAAGAAAAAAAAAAAACAACAATCCAGGGGTCTTCTGATTCTTTGAAGTTGTTTCTTATTTGGGAAAACTAAAAGGCTATTTAAGTTATTTTTTGCTATTTTTTCAATAATATGGCTTCATAAAATTTAATGACCAGGTTGTCACTGTAATAGATGCCATTGCAAGACATCAAGTAGAAGTTACTTCATGGAGCTGACTGGTTAGGTTTTTGCCTTCTTTCAGGTGCAGATCCATAAAAAACTGTAGCTGCCAGAAGTAAAGTATCTTTAGCCTTTTTCCTCTATCTTCCTTCTGGCTCAAGCCATGAGAGATAGACCGAGTCCAAGTTCTGTAGTTGTGCCTGTGGTTTCACAGCATTTCAGTATCTTACTTGCATTGGACTCCTCTGGGATCCACCAATGAGGCACTACTGTCTCTGTCTTAGAAATAGACATCTGAGAGCATGATTCAATCTTCTCCTATGTAGACATATTTTAAACTGTGTTTTTATTTTATTTTAGACCTTTGGCCCCTTTATCCTGTCTTCTGAGGAAGATTACAAGAACAGGGATAATTTGGGGAATTAGCACTGTCTCCCAGCTTCTAGTGAACAACTTTTTGCTTGAATCTGCCATCCATCCTACTAGAGAGCAGTTAAACAAAAAGGAAGAGAGAAAGACAGTAGTAGTATCTCCATGATTGCTGCCGAAGATTTCATTTGGCTGTGGAAACCTGCTATAGAATGACATTGTCACCAAGAAGTGAGAAGAATAGAATTTTCTATGGGTAACAAGAGTACTCAGAATTATAACAGTTACTGTTTAAAACAGAAAAGGAGTTGAAACTAAGCCAGAATCCCTCAGTAATATCTAATCTGTGGAGCAGGAAGGGAATGTCATATATCAACATATGGTGCTGCTTGCTGCTGGAGATAGTGTTCTGTGGAAAATGCTTTCTGAATTTTGTCCCATAGTGCCAGTTCCCATGTCCTGTTTTAGAGATGGAAAATTGAGAGCTGCTGCAATTTGTGATTTTTGTGATCGCCCAGGAATGTACTCTATGATGGCAACTTAAAATATAGCCACTAAGTCCCAAATTTCCCAAATTCCATATTTAAAATATTTTTTTTTTTTTTTTTTTTTCCTCCCCTGATTTGGAGCCTTTCCCATCATTTCAGTGAAATCAGGGCAGGGGAAAGTGATTTGAACTTTCTTCCAGGGACGATGTATGCATTCATCTCATGGTATAAAAAAGCCATTACCCAAGTCTGATCTATACTCGTGTACGAGTAGTGATTAGTATTCTGTGAATAAGAATGTGCATTTTGAACTCACTAATTATTACAGCAGATTTTTAATAATTCTTTTCTTGTAACCCTCAATTTATCTTTATTGCATTTATGAAATAAATGTACGAGCTCCCAGAAGGTGAATGTAATATTATTTTGTGCTCACCTCTCATCAGGGACTCTGCCAGAAGTTTACAAACATCAATTAAGTTTCACCAGGCTGCCATCTGGGAAATAACTCTTCTTACACCCATGTTACAGATGGATAAACAAACAGGAGCTGAATAACTTGGCCTGGATCATGTAGCAAACTGGGAATAGAGTTCTCACACTGTCTCCCAGTCCTTCACTTGGGTCTCACCAGTAAGCATGCTGCCACACAGTTTATTTACATTTTGAAACTGCTTTTAATGAATTAAGGTGCCATTTCTTTTTCTTCTGAATCATCCAAAATGTGCCACGATTTTATTTCAATAAGGCTTTCACATACTCAGGCTGGTATTTATAGTTAAAGATAATGCTTATCCTCACCTTTGGTTGCTTCTAACATTTGTGTATGCTACTGACACAGGACGATGGCAAACAAAGCAGAAATATTTTTTGTTGTTCCTTTCAGTGTGTATTCCACTGACAACAGTGGCTTTTGAATCAGTTTCTCATGCCCATATTACAAATTGATCTCTACATTTCCTCAATTAATTTTATTTTTCCTTGCATGGAATCCTTTCCATTTTCTAGTATTTTCATGGTGGTGGTAGATAAGGCATGCCCAAGAGGATGAAGAGCTGGTTATTTTTTTTTGTTTTTTTGGTTTTTGTTTTTTTTTTCTGTTGTGGATTCTTATACACTTATTCACTCAGATTGGACTGATTACAACTTCATTTTTTTGAAAACAATTTTTAAATTATTATTTTTCATTGTAGAGTTTTTCTTCCTGTATTGTTGGTAGCCTCTTTCAACCTAACAGTGATATAACTGTGGATAGAAATGGAAAGCTTCTAGTTATTAAAATTACTCTCCTTCCATTTCAGCTCTAGGTAATTAAAATTTTCCGTGGGAGGGTTTTAAAGGTCATCTCCATTTGTCTTTATGTGTGATATTAATTATAAATGCAAAAGGACGGCTACTACAGTAGTGACTCTATGACACTGGAGGACTGACTTCCATGTTGAAAAAGGGTCATTATTCTTACGCTATTGGAAGTTCCTGGAATTATTTCTCTTGGAGAGAAGATGGTGCCAAAGAGAACTTGGTGCCATACTGTACTGAGGACTTCCAAATTTTAGGGACGTTCTCTTAGGAGAAAGCCGTTCTTGCTAACCTATGAGATTTAGAAATGCCGACTGGTTCTTCCAGATTTTGGCACTGAAGTGGACAACCATTAGAACAGATGGGTAGGTACACTATGATAATTCTCTTTGTAATAAGCAGCACTATTATTTAAAAATATGTCAGATTATATCTCAAATATTAGCTTACGGAGCAGTCAGTGAAGGTCTGTTATTATCCTGAAGTGACTGGTTACTGTTATGTCTGTTCCCAAACGAAATCCAGTTGTATGATGCATGCATTAATCCCAGCAGGGTGGCTGCACAAAGTATATTTAGCAAGGTTATCTGTGTATAAAGGAATATAAGTTAATAACATGAAGATGATCCTCATAAGGATTTGAAACTGCCCACACTGGCCTTTTGCTTCACAATGGGCTAGCAGTCTATCAAGCACCACAGCAGTCGCTAGCTGACTGCTTGCCATTTGGGCAAGTGATAATCACATCTCATCGTGCCCAGGGGACACCAGTGTTTCCAAAGTGAGCACCCAGGAGGTGGGAGATCAAAGGACATCTTTGAAGGAAGAAGTGATGGGAAAAAGAAGATTTGAAGGAGAAGATCGGAGGGGTTAGGGAGACGCAGAAAGTAGAGAATCCCGAATTAAATCATCTTCTGTTTAAAAATTTAATTTCCTTTGATTGCGCTAAACAACTTGGTGCTGGGACTTGAGCTCTGAATGTTAAACATTGGGTTCCATATGAACCTTTAGAGATGAGTGAAGCAGACTGCTTTCTTTTTGTCTTTTATTAATTTTTTTTTTTCTGTAAATTTAGTAACTCTCTTATCTCTTCAGCTTCTGTCAATAAATGGTTTGTTTTACATTTACCTTAATTTGACTTGAGTTTAGGCTGATTTCAGGGTGCTGGCAAATGCCATGAGCAATTACTACTTCTGAGTAGGGAACCTTTAACTTGACTGCAGGATTATTTTGTTTTCTCTCTCTCTTTTTTTTTTTTTTTTTTTTTTTTTTTT
>WHYT01018002.1:300783-311268 GCA_009806455.1 Tetrax tetrax | reverse complement strand
CCAGTTTTCAAGCTGATGATAGAGATCTGTGTGGAAGAAGCCTCTTTTGGATAACAGCATTAAGTACAGAATAGCCTGACCCTCAAAGAAGTTGGTGGTATCCAACATTTGATTTACAAACAATTTTACAAAATTAAGTAGATGATACTTACTCTCTTTTTCTGAAAAAAAAAAAAGAAAAAAAGAAAAAAAGGCTATTGTTATCCTTGGAAATCATAAGACAAGATTCATGACATCAGCTAGAGAGGAAAAGCTGAGGAGAAAATTTTTGATAAAGGTAAGAATAAACAATTTGCAGTAATTAAATGAAGTATTCAAAGAGAAAAGACACTGCTCTGATGCATTCTGTAAGCAAGATATCTGTTCCAGACCTGGAAGCAGTTTAGCAGAAGAGAGCCTGAAGCCAAGGGGTTTTAAGTTTTTAAGAAACTAAGGTAGAAATCCCATCTGTATTCTAAAACATGGATGCAACCACAGTTGTCTCTGGAAAACTGAGGTCATTTAGGATATGAACAGTTCATAAATCCTGTGTATTTTAGACAATTTTTGGTACCTTAATGATGAACCAAGGATCTAGCATAAAGCCACCTTGGAGGTGGACATGGCACTCCTCTTGCCTGCTGTGCTTATGGTATTAATAGTAGCATTTGTAAGAGAGGTGCTATTTCTAGGCTACCAACTTGCTGCAGTGTGGAAACTTGAGATTTTTTTTTTTTTATTTTGCATGTTCTTGTACCTCTTATAAAGTATCTTTAATTAGATCCCCTTTTGCCTATATGGTGAACACTCAAGGTCTTGGTAGAAGTGTCCACATGACCCTTGAAATAGAACATTTCTCTCATTAAGTCCCGAGAGAGCAGAACTCCTAATTGGATTTATAGAACTACTGTTGGAACTTTTATTAAACAGAGATATTTCTCTTTAGTAGCAGAATTGTTATTTTCTTCTCAGATGTATTCTTCTGCACTCTGAAAATCAATTATAAATGCCACGTAAATATTGTTTTATTCCCATTCTATTCATAAAATGAGAAATTATATGAAAAAAGAATAATTATTAAAGTCAATATTATTTGCACTGTGATGAAGATGACATGGCCTTAGATGATTGGTTTTTTTCTTACCTCATTCTATTATGACACATCAGTCTGTCCTTATCTAGCAAGCTCAAACATGCAAAATTTTGTAGTCAAAATAGTGAGCTGGGTTCCTGAATCACAGAACACAGAGTGCCTATGAAACTTAACTGAGTTCCAACACCTGTCTAACCTGTTCTTAAAATCTTAAAAATATAACAGCTTAAGTTGATTCTCACCCTCTATATTTTACCTTTTCTTGTGTTTCACTTTCCTGACTGTTAGACAGTTAGAACAGTTTTCTGAAATGCAACCTGAAGTCTTCTTAGGAGCACATCTGGCTGATTTCTTCTTGCAGTCTTTGAAAGGGGAATTACCTTCTAATGAGGTTTCAGTCATTTCAGTTTGATGGAGAGGAGAAGACCCTGTCCTTCACTAAGTGAAACATCATTTAAATTGTGAAAAGGACCAAGGCTTCTGAATACTCATGAGAATAGTTTGTCTTAAATAAAAGCAGAATCCTTTCATTGCCAAAACTGTCACCACCATGCTAGCAGTACTAGAATTTCATTTGCAAGTTTGGTATCATGGGCCAAATGATGCAGAGATAAGACTGTCGTTATTGCCAGATTGTGCATTATAACAGGTAAGCATAGAAAAATGTGAAGAACATTTGCTTCCAAAGGGATGAACCTCACAGAGCTTTGGAGTAAGGAAGACATTTATGGGCAAGATTTAGTATAAAGTGGAGAAAGTCTCCTTTGATGGCTCATTCTGTAGGATTATCAACTTGTATCCCTTTTTTAACTATCCAGGAAGTGTTTTTCTTATCACTTTCATGTTAGATAGCACTTGCCTTTAGACTCTGCAGTTCTCTAGGTTTGCTTGGCTTATCTGTCTCAGGAAACCTAAAGGAAATAAAGGTAATTTTCAGGATGGCAAATTACCATCAGCAGGCAAAAAAGACTTACTATTCTCTACTACCTTAAAGCAAATGAGCTCAACTCCTTAGATCTTTGCAATGTCTATCTGTCCCCTGCCAGGGACAGACTCTATACGTTTGTGACTCCAGCATAATATTGCTTCAAATGAGCAAGTAATTTCACGTTATTAGCTGACGGGAATGGGATACTTGCCTCAAGTCATTACAAAATCTGGACATTGCATACAGTCAAAGTGTGGCATGCATTTCTTCTATGTTGTTTTTCTAGTTAATTAAACCATTATCCAAAGTGATCCACCTAGAACAATTGGTGTATTCAATCTCTTTTATATTTTCCAGTAAAGGAAATGTAAGAAGTGGGTAGTAGTAGTAAGATATTGTCATTAACACTTTGTTCTGTTAATGAAAAAAGAGAACCCAAACATATGATGTAATTAGCCAGTTACCTAAGTGAATTTAGAACAAAACATGTAAAGCTGCTTATGTATGTGGTGAAAACCTAGTTATTAAGTCACCACCAGCTGTTTGATGATGTGAACAAAGTGATGCACTTGTGAATGTCTACATTGCATCATGTGGCTAATTAGGAGCAGATTCAAGTGTCTAAAATCTCCACCATCCTTATCTCTTTGCTTATTTTCCCAAAGCACAGTATTTTGAGCCAATGTCTTCACTAGGAAATACTAGGCAGGACTAGGAAATACTGCTGTGTATTCTTCAGGATCCTGTGGAGCAGAGACAGTTCAGGACATCCTGGCATGAGGATGACAGCTGGGAGCAGTCTGGATGTTTCAGGACCCATAGGTGGGTATGGAAAGGATTGGTATAGTCCAGAGGGCTGGGTGGTGGAGCAGCTAATTATATTTTACGAAAGGTTGAGTATATAAAAATAGGCAATACAGCTTTTAGGAAGCTGTGGATAGAAATCACAAGGTTTAATGGAACATTTGAGTTCTGTGAGTTAAGTCTCTTCCTCCCTTCTTCTCATCTCCTAGCTTGCCCTCCCTTTTTCTCCCCTCCAACTATTTGAAATTTAAACCTTTGCTCTACAGCCCCTCCTGATACCTGCAAACCATCCTTTTCCATGCAGGGTCTGCTAGCTCTGCTCCTGAAGAATTTCCTTCAGAGAAGCTGCACCTCTGTCAGATGAAAGGCCACCAGCACCTGGGGAAGATGGTAACCCAGGAAGAATTGTGTGATTGCCATCAGTGCTTCCTAGTATTAGGCCTGCGTAGCATTTATTTAAGGTTGTGTAATAATGTTTTTTCCTTGAAGTATATCTGGCAGATGTGATCTTGTTATGAGACGGGACCAAGCTGGAGAACAACTTTGTTCAGGAGGTATGCTAATCTCACAAAAAATATAATGAGGAAAATGTGCAGTTGTCAAGAGCAAGATGCACTAATGAGAACATCCATAGCTTGCTGAAGCAATATAAATTCAAAGTAGAAAGCTCCTTTTTGGAAGAGGTAGGCTTTTATATAAAATAGGTACACCTGTATGTTCTACTGTTTTAAAAAGAGTATTCATGCATAAACCTGTCTCTCTTTTCTTAAGTCAAGATAGGAATAGAGAGACAAATTCAAATCTAAATAAGGACCCAAAAACATTCTGAAATATTTGCGAGCTAGCTATTATTCAGATGCTAAAGAATTGCTGATATTTTAATTAGAGATGTTATAAAGGTAATGGGAATGGGAAGAAACAAGTTAGAAAAGGAAAACCCATGCAAATAAGGTGTGGTGTGCTTCGGTCTGCATAACTGGGAACAAGGGTGGCAGCAAGCAGTGTGAGCAGAACAGTAGATGAGAAGCCTTCACCTTACAGGGATGTCAGAAGCTGTTTGCAAAAAGCAGGCAAACCTGTTTTTTTTTTTCTCTTTGGGATTTGTTTTTAAGTACTTAAAGGGGCTTTGGTGGTGAGTTCTATGAATCTTTTCAGTGAGGATGTGGGGAGGTGGCTCTGCACCATTTTATAGCTATGTGTGTTGTAGCCAGTTTGATGTGCAGGGGTTCAAACCTACTTGGGCTGAATTGTAGCTCTGCACTGGAATTCTGCAAAGGTATGGGTTTCAGGAAGAGGTCTTTCATGTGTATCCTCTTGTTATTTTATTTTAAAAGACAGCAACTCCTAGCTTCCTTTGGCTCTGGAACAGGAATGTGTATGAAAGGGGAAATCTTTACTGGCCACAGAGTATTGCTTTTGGGTTGTTTGTAGCATTCCTGGAGGGTAACCTTTTTTAGGATTTCTGTGTGTAGCTGCCACGTCTGATGTAGCTTACTGATTTCCTTGGTGTTTCCTTGTCTGCCATGAGCTCTTTGATCTCTTGGCTTTCGGCAGCTGCTGAGCTGCCACAGCCCTCTCTGGGCAGCCGAGTGGCTCCCTGTGAGCTGCCTGACAGCTCAGGAGCCTCCTAAAGTTGCCTCCTAAAGTCACCTCCCAGTCCTACTCTGGGCTGTTGGTTACAGTGGAGGAGGTAATACTTTTAAAATAAGTGTTTCAAGGTGAAGTTGAGAATAATGTTGAGTGGAATTGGATCTTTAGAAAGAACAATCCCTTTTAAAAAGTAATTTTGTGGTCTGGGTAGCTGCTTAGGACCTGTAAATGACTGATTTGAGTCGCTCATCTACAGAGATGCTCAGGAGATCTCTTCTGGGAGAAAGATTGGTGCTAAGGGATTGCTTTCTGCCTATGTGTGTGAAATTAAGGAATTCCTGGCTGCTTCTATGAAAAGGCAATGGCAATTTCAGTAAACCATGACTATGCTGTTTGTTTACCTAATGATTTGGAATTAAAGCTCAGTTTGTGGTGACAGAGCAATACCTTTCTGTATATACTACTGCTAGCACTACCACTGGATGGAGAACTGCAGATGTTTTATTCACTGATTTTATAAGTTTTAATCTAAGATATGATTTCTGTAGCATGCAAATGTGCACAAGTATAGTGCTACTGTCTGTGTCTATACCTACATATTGTCTCAGTGTAAAAACAAAGATATTTAGTAGAATCCCTTCATTACTGTCACATGTTCCCATATCTTTGCAGCCAGACTTGCTAAATGTTACTTTTCATTATTATTGCTTAGCTGAGGTGAGGAAACACAGGCCTTCTAACCACTAGTTTGCTTTATTTTTGAATCCCACATCTCTTCTATGCTCTGGATTATAGGATATTCTTGTATTCTACCTCGATTGTTATCATAGTTGTTGGGGATTTTTATTTTATTTTATTTTTTTTGGGGGGGTGGGGCAAAGGAGGACTGTTGCACTTTGGGTATAACAAACACTGAAATATTTTTTGTTGTGAAGACCAGAACCCAAGTGTCCCAATTCTCAGCTGAGTGTCCCAGTGATCAGTTATTTACTCTTCTCTCCCACACTCCGTGAACGTTTCAGTATCTCAACAAAGAGGAGCAGCATGCACAGGAGAGAGGATTGCCACAGCTAGGACACACCCCTGGGCTGTGGGCAATACAGCTCTGCCCTGGCAGAGGAGCGAGCTGGCACCTAGCTTCCAACTTCCTCACCTCAGCCTCTAATTGCCAGGCTCCTAGGGTGAGCGTGCACCTACCCAGGGTGCTTCCCCACGCATCTCCATGTGTTATGTATACCTAGGGGATTGTGTTTCTCAGGTGTGTGGACACCTATTTTGTGAGTTCTTGATGCAAGTAGTTATGCAAGGTGGTGGTGCCACGGGCTTTCAGGGTAGCAGTCTCAGTTTTTGCTTGAATTTCTAGTAACCTGTGATGTCCAAGGTACCTAAGTGAGTTGTTGAGAATTTTTGGTTACTCTCTTACATGTAGACACCTCCCAGTTTGACTAAATGACACCTTTGGCATTTCAGTGTGTTTTTGTATTACCCTGAGGCTGCAGAGTGGCTGCACTGGCAGTGTGTGCTGCCAGGCACTATGCTTCAAGGTTTCGGCAAAACAGCTGGAATCCTTAGTTTTATGTTTCTTTACTTATAATCTCATGAAGAGTAAGAAAAGAGGAGGAAAAATAGTAGGACAGGCATGTCAAAATAGAATTTGGGTAATAGTAACGTGATGAAATGTAATTTAAAACCATATAGAAAAACGTCAGGCTCCAGGAACCTCTAGATCATCTTGTTTATCTTGTGCATTTCAGGCTATGTAACTGCGTTGATCCTAGCAATCTGAGTTAAGCTCAACTGTTTCACCCATCAGAAAACTAAAATACTAGTATGGCCCAGGCCAAGACAGTAGCAATCAAAGTATTTCATGCGCAAGATCACTTTGATATAATAAGGTTGCTTAGTGTGGTGTAGAAAGAATTAAGTTGGTGGATAATTTCTATCTCAGCAACTGAAAAATGTAGAAAACCACCACATTTCCTTCTGATCTTACCATGGTGAAGGCTTCATTGCTGCTGTTTTAAACTCTTTCACCTTGCACCAAAACAGACTGGGGAACATGTGAGTTGCAAACAGTGGTATTGCTGCTGTAACTGCTCTAGCTGGGTTAGCAAGGACATTCTATCTGTGCTATAAGAAAGAGAATTTTCTGTAGGAATTATCCTATTGCTTCAGATATTTTTTTAGCTATGAAAACTGTGTAGTATGGTGGTATGGATATTTGATACTGTGCATGCAAATTAGGTTGATTAGCCCTTCCAGGAGAAGAAAAAATACACAGTGCACAGTTTCTCTGTCTTGGATTGGCAAGTTTCTGTATATTTGTCTGAAGCGTGTATGTGCTGAGGTGAAGGGTTATTAAACAATGTACTATCATTGTTAAATATACAAAATAATTTATTTCTTAGTGTGCATGTATTGTGCTTCACCATAATTCTGTGTGAAATTGAAAGACACCTGATACTGTTTGAAATAGATCCACATTGTTATCTTAACAAATGTTGTTCTTTGCTGCAAAGTCGAAGTATATTTAAATATGAGGGCACTTACAGCATATTTACATCATCTTGGGGCAACCACAGGGAGAACTTCTAAGGTTGTAAAGCCTAAGCAACCAGCCACCATCCATAATTGCAGACTTCCGTTATTAACCCCTGTGACCAGAGTACTGCTGGATGTGGAATGAGATGCATAAAGTATTTATTAAGAAATAATAAAAATGCGTTCCCCAAACAGGACTTTTACCTGCAATTTCACAAACTGACTTTGTGAAACAAAGGAATGGAAAGCTCAGCCTGCTGGAAACTACTGGTGGTGGGGGTGGGGAGTGGAAAAAGACAATAGATCTGCAGCTGAAAAGTGTTTTCACACAAAAGACATTAGTTTACAACTCGCCTACATTTGTATAAGAAAGTTTCAGCAAATTAATTACTCTTTTGAACTTCTAACTTCCCCAGAACCGAAGCTTGGCACTAGAATAAAATTATCTTTTGTTGCAGTGATATTCATGTATCCATCCTTTATTGGATGTGAGGGGGAACGTTGCCACCAGGGATGAGGAAAAGGCTGAGGTACTTAAAGCCTTCTTTGCCTCAGTCTTTAATAACCAGACCAGTTATCCCCAGGGTATTCAGTCCCCTGACCTGGAAGACAGGGATGGAGAACAGAATGAACCCCCCATAGTCCAGGAGGAAGTATTTAATAACCTGCGATGCCACCTGGACACACACAAGTCTATGGGGCCAGATGGGATTCTCCTGAGAATACTGAGGGAGTTGGTGGAGGAGCTTGCCAAGCCACTCTCCATCATTTGTCAGCATTCCTGGTTAACAAGGCAGGTCCCAGATGACTGGAAGCTTGCCAGTGTGACACCCATCTACAAGAAGGACCAGAAAGGAGGATCCAGGAAACTTCAGGGCTGTCAGCCTGAACTTGGTACCAGTGAAGATTATGGAGCTGTTCTTCTTGAGTGCACTCACCAGGCATGTGCAGGGGATCAGACCCAGCCAGCATGTGTTCATGAAAGGCAGATCCTCCTTGACCAACCTGATCATCTTCTATGACCAGGTGACCCACTTAGTAGATGAGGGAAAGGCTGTGGATGTTATCTACCTGCACTTTAGCAAAGCCTTTGACACTGTCTCCCACAGCATTCTCCTAGAGAAGCTGACTACTCATGGCTTAGACAGGTGTATTCTTTGCTGGGTAAAAAACTGGCTGGATGGCTGAGCCCAGAGAGTTATGGTAAACAGACTCAAATGCAGTTGGTGACCAGTCACAAGCAGTGTTCCCTAGGGCTCAGTGTTGGGGCTACTCTTGTTTAATATCTTTATCAATGATCTGGATGAGGGGATTGAGTGCTCCCTTAGCAAGTTTGCAGCTGACACCGAATTGGGTGGGAGTGTTGATCTGCTCGAGGGTAGGAAGGCTCTGAAGAGGGATTGGGACACACTAGATTGATGGGCTGAGGTGAACTGTGTGAGGTTCAACAAGGCCAAGGGCTGGGTCCTGCACTTCAGTTACAACAACCCATGCAACAGTACAGGCTTGGGGAAGAGTGGCTGGAAAGCTGCCCAGCGGAAAAGGATCTGGGGATGCTGGTTGACAGCTGGCTGAACATGAGCCAGCAGTGTGTTCAGGTGGCCATGAAGGCCAACAGCATCCTGGCTTGTATCAGGAATAGTGTGGCCAGCAGGACTAGGGAAGGGATCATGCCCCTGTACTCAGAACTGGTGAGGCCGCACCTCAAATACTGTCTTCAGTTTTGGGCCCCTCAGCACAAGAAGGACATTGAGGTCCTGGAGTGTGTCCAGAGAAGGGCAACGAAGCTGGTGAAGAGTCTGGAGAACAAGTCTCATGAGGAGTGGCTGAGGGAACTAGGCTTGTTTAGTCTGGAGAGGAGGAAGCTGAGGGGAAACCTCATTGCTCTCTACAACTACCTGAAAGGAGGTTGTAGTGAGATGGGTATTGGTCTCTTCTCCCAGGTAACTAGTGAAAGGACAAGAGGAAATAGCTTCAAGCTGCATCAGGGGAGATTTAGATTGGATATTAGGAAAAAATGTATTTACTGAAAGAGTGGTCAGGCACTGGAACTGGCTTCCAAAGGCAGTGGGGGAGTCACAATCCCTGGAGGTGTTCAAAGAACGTGTAGATCTGGTACTTCAGGGCATGGTTTATTAGGCATGGTGATGCTGGGTTGACAGTTGGACCTGATGATCTTAGAGGTCTTTTCCAACTGTAATGATTCCATGATTCTATAATTCTATTTTTGGCAGCTGATTGTAATTTTTGCGTTTTATAAATGCCTGAACAAAACCTACTGTTACATCTAGAGTAACGAAGTATTTGCAGTGGTGCATGAACCTAGGCAAAATTCTCCTTCTGACACCTTTGAAAGTAGGCCTCAAATGTAGTTATTGCAACAAACATCTTTACCACCTGATACTAAATTTTACAATGAAGCCACAAAGTGGTGAGGGAAATAAAAGTGATAGTGCTATAACCATGGGAGATAATACAGGTGCAGATATTTTGATTGATATTTTCTCAATGGAGGGTAATCTTCACCCATCTGCAGAGGACCACTATGTGTTCAAAACTGATGCTAATGATTTAAATAGGACTTCAGTGGTGTCCAAACGTTACGCCAGCAGTCTGTACTGGGGTAATCTTGTTTTTTTTTCTTTTTTTTTTTCCTGAGATTTGACCATTAGCTGAATGTTTTTTTTTCCACTCCTCCACTCAGCCCACCAGTGTTGTTACAAAACCCAGGGATGCCCTTTAGTGGAGACAAATTTTATTTTGTGTGTGTATTAGACCTAAGTAAATTCTTTTTTTTTGAAAAACTGGTTTTGGCTTAATTACTTGTTGGTATGTGAAAAGTGCCTGCACTCAGGAGAAAACTTCAAACTTTGTACTCAAAATGCATGTTGTCATCTAGAATGTTTCTATTCAGCTATCCAGCAGTGATGTGCCAGGAAGCTGTAATTTTGTTTCTTGTTCCCTTTTTCTCCAGTATGGACATTTCCAACAGGAGAAGGATCCCACACTTCATGAAGGTCATACACTTGTTAAGTGTGAAAATGGCAGGGCACGCTGGGAACAGAACCAAGGAGCATGCTTATACGTTGAGGATACCCCTTAAGGCACTTAATTAAAACTCCCAGCAGGCAACATCTGCATGAAAACAATTTCATTTCTGGTGCAGACCGGAAATTTCAGCTTTCTGATCGATTTTATTTTTTTTTCTTGCCCTTTGGTAAAAGTCTATTCTCTAGTGTGTATGCAAACAGACCCCATGGATTCCATTAAAAAACTTGCAAATTTCCTTTATAAATAATGTCGCTGTGGTGTTCTCACCATGTCTAGCATAAAAAGAAGTGTCAGAACTGTAATGGCGATCACTTGTGTATGCACGCACGCTTTAGCAGCTTAAGGGCAAATAGCTTATGCCTTTCTATGCCATCGAAATAAGTAGCATGTAGTGGAATTGCCTGGCTCCTGAGTGGCAATACTGTGTGATGTTTATTTGGTTGCTAGTTTAAAGGTATTACCGTGGCAAAAAAAAAAAAAAAAAAAAAAAAAAAAAAAA
>WHYT01018002.1:275175-292456 GCA_009806455.1 Tetrax tetrax | reverse complement strand
TTTTTTTTTTTTTTTTTTTTTTTTTTCCCCTGCTCATCTTTGAGACATCTGTGACAAGAAGTGCTGTGCCTCTGTATGCATTGGTGGGGAAAGAAAGAACTGTAAGGAAGACAGCTCTTCTGCTTGAAATCCCAGCTTTTTTCAGTTCATGTCTAAATGCAATACTATTCTAATGCTTTTTAGTGCATTAGTAAGGTTTTATCTACAGGTAAACATTTACTTTCACTGTAAGAAAACTAGACTTTAGGGACCTGTAAAGAAATTACTTCCTTTTCCTCTCCGTAGGTTTGATGGGTTTTAGTAAGAACGTGGTGGTGATATGGGAGTTGAGGAAAAGGGAGCAAAGAGACAGCATCTAGCTATCTGCAAATATGAAATGTATTTAGATTTAATAAAGGCAGTGAGCAAAGGGATGGGACTTGAGCAAGTGGAAAGCCTTGATGGCTCTGACAAGCCTTTTCTTTATTCTCTTGAGCTAATTGTGTCACTTGACAGGCTGGCATCAGGGTACAGTCAAATTCTGACAGGCTAATTTGAGCTTGTGGTTTCAATGAAACATACATACGGCATTCGTTATATTTAGTGACAATCAGTGTCATTTTCTGCTTAAATGCAGACAGCTCAATGCATTTATTCAGCTGCCTATCTGTAAATGAAGCAAGCAATGAAATGATGGAGATAAAGCAAAAGGGTTAGGTCAGGGGGTCTATTTGTACCCTTGGTAATGCTTGGGGTCCAGAAAGAGGGTGGGAGGTTGACTGTTATGGTGATCTGAGTGAGACTGGGAGAAGGGGAGACAGGAGGGTAATTACCATAGCCTGCCATTTGATGTGGTGAACTGAAAGGAATTTTACTTTCTGCAATAACTGAGCTAGAGTTTGAAAGAACTGGTGCCAAACTATCCCTGCTTAGCAGAGACTGCCTCCTGGACACTGCGTAAGCACAAAACCCACTCGTTATTGCATAATCTTAACTCCCTGTTGAGAAGGGTATTGGGGAAAGCAGCCGGATGGGCTGTGTGCTGCTGGAAGATGGCAGCCACATCCATGAGCTGCCCTTCAAAACTGAGGAAGTTGAACTGCGTGTAGGTTGTCACCTTGGAACAAGTAATCATTAGTACTAAAATTCTGCAATTAGAAAGCTAGGTGATAAATAACTTAAAATACTCTTTTTTTTTTTTTTTTTTTTTTGTGCTACTAATCTGCATTTGCTTAATGTCACCTTTGTACATATGTTCCAGCAAATTTTATTTGGGCCCAAAAGTTATCAGATAAATGTCTCATTGTCTCATGAGGGCATAGGGGAGAAGGAACAATATTTTTCAGTGTTAGCTCATGTTGTTTGTTAAATGTGTATAAGTTCCCGTAACTCAGGGTTAGGATCTGATCCTCTATTTGATTACATCATCTCTGGTTAATGCAATAATCTTAGGGCTGTTGTGCTATAAATCTAGTGAAATGAAGACTCTGTGACATTCCTCGCTCTCCTTTCTGACTTTGAAGTTCTCTGTTGCTAGAAATGGTATTTTTTTTCAGAGTAGATGCAACTATTCAGTGTGACTCTAAAATACCTGTCTAAATGTACTGTGCAAATCCTTATTATAGAATCATAGAATGGTTAGGGTTGGAAGGGACCTTCAAAGGTCATCTAGTCCAACCCCCCTGCAAGGAGCAGGGACATCCCCGACTAGATCAGGTTGCTCACCAAAAGAAAAAAAAAGCACATGTTGGTAATGCTGTAACCTAAGAATTATTAATTAATTAATTAATTACTTTGCTGATCATGATTGAGGTATGCAAAGCAGAGGCAACTTGTGCAGAGATTATTATCCTTGACCATTGCTAAGTTACGATTAATACTCTAATACAGTTCTAAAAACAAGAGTCGGAGATATGTAAGACCTGCCTGTCTTGGAGTCTTATCTGTCCTTCTGTTCATGTGGCACGGCTGTGTGTTGTGCATTCACGATGGCTCTACCTTATCAGCAGAGGCCCAACACATGGATAACAAAGATGCAAGAAACCTGCCTTGCATATTATGGTGAATTCATGTAGAATGGCAGCTTCTGGCTTTAACTTCCAGTCTGCTTGTAGTCTTGGAATGACAATTCACAAAATTCACTTGTCACTTTGGAGGGAGGGGAAGAGAAACTTGCATTGAAAGCTTGCAGCTAGATTTCACTGAAGCTACTTGGATCCAGAGTCTGGCTTCGAACTGCTCTTACTAGCAATGGCAGAAATTATATTTTAGCTTTTTGTTTGTTTTCTGAAAGCCATTCCCTTAAAGAGCGACCATTTTATAGAAGCGGAGGAAAATGTAACTGGTATCTGATCTGGGGAATTTGATAATTTTCTGTATGCTTTATTCAGTTTTAAAGTATTAACACATTTCCTCAAGACATGTCCCCCTTGTGCATTAACACAATCTTGCATTTCTCTACAAGGTTATGTTGATTATGTGCTAATGTGATGATGCTGTCATTCAAAATAAAGATCAACATTTTAATGTTAATGCGCTGATTTCCACTTTGGAAAGAAACATGTGCTTAGCTCCGTCAAGGCAACTTTGTGTGACATATGTCACAGCTTGGGATTGATCCAACTAGGTGTTATGTTCTAAACACCTTGTTTCCCCTCCAGTGCTCAGAGGCTGAGATGTAATTTATTCCAATCAGGATGTACTTTGACAAGCCAGCTGAATGGGATGCAGCTGCTGTTGTTAAATATTTCTGTTTCCCTCTGCTTTTCAGGTTTTCCCAGATGTCATAATCTTCAGAGCTCTCCACGCTGGCATTGCAAGCAGCTCTGCCAAGGGTTAGGAGGAAGTGGGAGTGGGATGAGCTGGAAGGGAAAGCAGCCCATTATGCTTATTATAGACAGAGATGGACAAAGGGTTTTGATTGGAAAAACCTTCTCCACTGATGAATAACTAATCCACTCGGATACTAAATCTGACACTTATTGGGCATTTGATGAATGCTTTGAAAATTCTATATGTGGAAAGACATTTCATAATAACGTGACTCAGAAACAGTGAAGCAATAAGCCTTTTAAAACCAGAGATTCTATCTGAGCTGAAATTATTTTGTGTTTGCTTTGGAATACAAAAACTTTGAAAGGCAATGTATTTCCCTCCACTCCACAGACCTCGGAGGTAATGAGCATTGCAGTAGGCTTCACATATCAATAGAGGTGTCTGTTTCCTAAACCAGTCCTCCCAAGCCAGCCAAATTTTTGCTGGATAACTTTTTAGGGAAGTTTTTGTACACTTTATCATTGTCCTTTTCCAGTGGAGTTATTCCATGAGATCTTTTGAACATGTATCAGTCTGAAACAGTGTATGGAGCTGTCTTTGTCTTTTATAACTGAGTCATCACCTCTCAAAGACTGAAAAAAGAACAGTAAAACTTACCTGTATTTTGTTTAGCCACAAGCATCACACAAACCCCATCCATAACCAAACATGTATGCTTAGGGTCTTCTGTCCTATGGATTATCTGACTTCTAGTTGACTTTAGCAGAGCTCTGACTTTCCTGCTCATTTAAAATAACAATAGAAATAATTTCTCAACCATTTGCTTTCCCTTAAAATGGCTAGTTTTGTTTATAGTCTCTCTAAAATTCTTTTCTGCCATCAAAATTTTTACTTCAACAACGAAGTAAGTTGGGACAAAAGGAGATAGTCAAACCTTTGTTAAAGTGAAATTAGAGCTGAGTCTTGGGTTTTATTATTGACTCTTGCAGCCTTTTTTTGCTCTGATTGCTGAGGGTGGGAAATAAAATTCAGTCTCTGAACTACACTCCAGGTAGCAAATATCTTTACAGTAATTCTTTAATTCTTTCGCTGTTCTTTCCATGCTCGCTAATTGAAGGGAAAAGTAAAGATCACTAACAGGGAAATAACACTTTTTCTCTCAGAGATCAAGTTGCAAGGAGGAAAGAGACAGTCTGCAGGAAAAGATGATATTTAGGGGCCTTTAAAGTAATTCCTAGGGTTCCATTATGTCCCTAAGCAGACTTGGGGGTAGATTAGATTAAATTTACAATAGTTTCTCTATGAATACTCTACCTATGCAGAAGGTCTTCCCAACTCCAACACATACTGTATACTATTTTGAGGCTTGCTCTGAAAAAAATCTTCCGTTGTTATCTTTTTGGCATTTATAGTTCCTACAGTATAGGGCAGTAGTAGAGAAAGTAACCTCTGTTTTTGTGATAACAAACGTATCGGATTTTTGGCTGAGAACTCTCTGAGTAGACACAGCATAATGCACTGCAGTGGAAAGCTCTTCAGGCTGCCTTACACATTGTACCCAAGGGGCCTGCTGCTAAATTTTAAAAGAGTATATAACTATGCCCATTTGGGTAAGGGCCAGCTGGATTACTAAACTGCCAATTAATGGCTTATAATGGTAGCTTCGTGCTGTGATTCGTACTCTGGTCTGCTACAGAGCTGATTTGGCCTATCTGTTCATTTCACATAAATGGAAAATAGGTGGAAAATAGTCAATTGACAGCAACTTCCTAGCTTTGCATAGCCTTCAGGCTTTATTCAGACAAAACCAGAAGACCTGTAAGCCACTAGCATTTCCTTAGGCCTTCTAAAATGTGTCAGCAACACGGCCTGATGGAACTCACATCATCTTTCCTGTCTGCTAGTATTTATTAATTTTCTGAGCACTGGCCTACCTGCTTCTGTTTTTGTTTTGTTTTGGTTTTTTTTTTGTGTAGTGGCGACATTTTTTTCCTTTGTTTTTCCTTCCTCTTGGCATTATATTTTCTTTTTATATAAGGAAATAATGAAATTGTGAGAAAATAAGTTCATTCATATTCTTGTCATCGTTCACTGATTCTATTTGCCAAACCTGGATGAATTATGCTGGTGACAAGTTATGGCAAAGCTTATAGGTGCAGAAACTGCTGCCAAAAATCTAACTGCCCTCATCACAAAGCAAACTTCTCCTGAGTGCTGTCTCCTCCATGCAACTAAAATCCACAATATTGCCTCTACATATCTAAGGTGTTGATGTTATGAACCTATAAACCAAACCAGCAGCAGAGCTGTCAATGTTCAGATCCAAGAAGGAGCTATGTATAATACGCCTTTATTTTCTGAATACTGTCTCTACACAGAAAATGTCAAGGGTCATGGTTGCTTACAGCTGTGATTCTCTCAGACCTTTCATCAGAATAACTACCTTCTGGTTTATCACAATCTATCTTGATTTCTCCCTTCATAGTGCCCAGTCCTGAAAAATGAAGTGTCTGCCTGAGTTAAGTGTGCAGCGTGGTGCAAGCTGAGCTGAAATCTTCATCATATGGTTTACTTCAAGACTTCTCTGCTGGGGAGCAAAATAAGACTATGTTGTGAGAAAGTGAGAAAATGTCTTTTTTTTTTTTTGTTTTGGGTTTTTTTTACAGTAATTTAGACAGACATTGAGGACTCCTGTCCAGGAAAGCAGCTCTGAATTATTTCAAGCATGGAAGAAAAAAAAAAAAAAAAGAAATAAGGGTTTTGTTTTTTTTTTTCCATCTGAAGTTCAATATGCAATTTAAAAACATTATATATTTATTTGTCATATGATTCAGCTCACTGTTATAATTCTATGACAATCAGCAGACACTTTAGAAAAAGGCCACTAAATGTGCACAATTCAACCTGGATAAATTACATTTGTGCTGTAAATACACTGTGAAAATTACATTTTGAAGGACTAGTTTCTGAATTCATGGCTCACTGCTCTGCTAAAGTGCACATGGGTATGTAGTGACTTTTTTTTAGTACTGTCTGCTGGGTTAATTTGGCCAGAGAGTCTTACTAGACCCTTCTTGAGCCCTCATGTAGGGAGGAGCCAAGGTGGAAGGGCTACTTTGCTTTGCTTTTTTTCCCTTGCTTTATTAAGTATCCCTAGACCTTTTTAGGCATAAAGAGTGCTTTTTACTAACAGCCAACATAGATTTAAATTCTGAATTAGATGTATAGGCTTCTAGCACCGTCATTCATGCTCTGAAAGAGTGGAATTGATATTGGTGAATACTGAATACCTTTCAGTGCAAAAAGTGAATACCCAGACCAAAAGGCACTTTTATTTCCTGCATGACAACTTCACAGATTGCACAGTTCAAACTTGTTTAAAAAAAAAATAAAATATGGGACAATGATGATACCTGCTGAAAAGTGACTGCTTTTAGGTTGCTAAGCAGAAAGAGGTCAGCTTTTCTTTAATAACTTGACAATCGGAACCTTCATTTTAAAATATCTGAATGAACGACATTATTTTTCTATCTCCTCCGTTTTATGGTGACTAAGCTGTTTCACTAGCTTTGTGCTTCATTTTTGCTGCCACATGATAATCAGAAGTTGAGATATAAAGATTTATTTTACTTGAAAATTAAATTTATTTTTAATCTATTTTGATTTACTTTGTCTCCTAGATATTTAAGAATTTTTCAGTGCCTCTTGAAACTATCTTCATTTTTTTAAAGTAATCTGGGCTTAATAGATCAACTTGTGAAACCTGTTCAGCACAATGGGTACAGCTGGCGAATAAACAGCTCCATGCAAATGCATTGATCTGTTCCTTCCATGCTGCCTTCCAGAATGCAGTGGCCAGCATGCTGTCATTCATCAAAGGAGGCTTATGGCAATGATACAATCACTGTTGACGTGGGTGGAAGCAATATAGAGATCTACAGCTGTTTAACAGTTAAGATCAGCTTTCCTTGTTGATTTAAAAAATATCATACCCAGGTACATAAAAAATTGTGTACTCTTACCTGTGCCAATGTATTTTTGCCCCCATGCAAGTCCAAGATGAAAAAGTGTTTCCTTCTCTCTTCTAGGCACTCCTATCTCTGGCATTTATGCCCACATAAAATAGACACAAACATTGTTTCCAGAGCTAAATATAGGGGACTAAGCTGGTATATCTTGGAGTATTTCCACTGCCTGACTTGGAATTACAATGCTTAAAACTTACTGCTATATTGTCTGTTTTATTTCATAGAATCATATAATGGTTTGGGTTGGAAGGGACCTTAAAGATCATCTAGTTCTAATCCTCATTCTTCAACCATAAGCAATGCAATGGTGGATTTTTATTGTTCTACATGAGAATTACTCTTATCTTTAAGAAGGAGAACTGGGAGGGCGGTGTTTTTCCTACACTATCTTAGACCTTCAATGCTTTCTCCTTATATTTTTTTCTTTTTCTTTTTGTGGTTCACTCAATGTGGCAACAGCTTTTTGTGTCTGCTTTTGGTGTCAGGATTACCACAAGCAGAGCTTCTACTGGTGGTGTGTCACAGCAGAGGGAAAAAAAGATTTTGGGTCAAAATGTGAACATGGCAAGTTTCAACCTGTCCAGACAAATCTAAACAATAAGACTACAAATAGATTGGCATGATGTATTGTGAAACAGTTGTCAGAAAACTAGTGACCCAAGAGCTAATGTGGAGGATTGCAAATGCACCCAGACTTTCCTTCAGAGCACAGTTTACCGTATGGAAAAGAAGGGAATAGAAATGGGAGTAAATAATCTGGTTTTAGGACATAAAACTTCAGGAGTGAGTAGGGAGGAAGAGTGCTGCTTGGTATTCTGAGACAAATGCAAGTATCAGGTATGATATTTATTTACAGATATGCCAGTTTTTATACCGCATTTGTCAGAACTATTACCTGACACAATACTCATTTCCAAGCTTGAGTCTAAATATACTGAAACTGTTCACAATTATTAAAACTTCTGCTGATGATGATGTGAGGTTGGGATTGTTCCAAGATTATGTGTTGACATTTGTGTTTTTATTGCACTGCATGTATCTCTATGAAATTTAACAGTTCTGGATAGAGGAGGACTAGCAAGATGAGCCAATGCCTTTGGTAAATGATATGTAAACCACCATTTCACTACAGGTTCACAGATCCCCATCAAAGTGCCTTCCCACCTCCTGCTTCCATGTTGTTTATTACTTAGTAACACACAGAGCCCCATGAAGCTGAAAAACAACCTACACAGAGATTCCTGAGACCTCACAGTGCATTTTTCCTCAATATATTATGTCAGTCAGTTGTGTGGAGGTGCTACTAAGTGGTTCTAAAAGGTAAAATACACAAGTTGTAGGTTTGCATGAACAGAGGTTTTAATATGATGGTTCAGAGTGGCTTCACTGAAGCAATTTTACTGGCTTGTGTTAACCTGTCTGGGAGCCATTTATGGTATTAATAATGTTGCAGGTTGGCCCAGCATCATGTTCATTGTTGCAGTGGACTCGGATGATAAATGGATGGTTGGGCTCTATGAAAAAATGTCAATCCTTCTAGTTCCAAAATACACAATAATGTTCACTGCTTCCTAAGAGTGCATTATATGCTCTGAGGCAATGTTAATCAAAGCAGGCATAGTAGAGCTTCATGTTATGGATTCTTTTTTTGCCCCCTTATACCCCCTTGGTACTTCATAGCTATCAAGCCGCTTGTGATTAACACATTACACCTCTGTGTCCATGCCTACTGTTAGTCTACTTTTTTTTGCTGGTAGGTTAATCCTCTAGAAAGCGATCCTGTCTGTCATAATTTGTTAGAAGCTGCTCAGGAATTTATCCCCTCATGCTGAGAAAGAAGTGCTTGGAACAGAAGCTGTACAGATGGAGCAAATCTGACTGGAGTCTGATCGTATGAAGTGACTCACCTTACATCTGCAGAGGAGCTGAGGGATAATAGTGCTTGTTGCTTTGATTTCCTTTGTCACATTTCTCTGCACATCCTCATTCTGGCCACAACTAAAAGTAGAAATGACACAATGTGATGAGACAGTGACTTCAAATGGCTAGCCTGAATAAGCTTTGCTTTGCAGGACATATTCCAAAACAACATAACCAGAAATGTTCAAATACCTCCCATTTCTAGATTGATTTCTTTCAAGGAAGAGATTCTGCCGGTACCTTTATGAGTAAAAGCAGACAATCCAAGCCTCCATAGCCCCATTTTCTATTTGCTGGATGCTTTGTTGTGCCCACCTTGTTATCTTGTGTTTGTGTACTGCTGTAGTCTTGGTGCAGGTCTAGACTTCACTGCTGACTCGCAGTGGCTCCATAGCCCAGATCGTTTATGAACTTCTTGTTGGGGGACTCAAGGAGACCTCATCTCTGCTTTCATTCTAGCAGCTGCAGCTACGTGAGGATCCTGCACTGCTTGATATTGTGGCAGGTACTGTGCATTGGCCCTGTTCTCTTGAGTCACCTAATGGAGGTAGAGGGGAAGTCTTCTCTGAGGCTCTGGCTCATTTTCATGTGCAGAATAGCTCAGAGTCATGGAAGTCACTTTTCCACACTGTTCTCTGCATTTCTGCTCTTGTTCAGGCCCTGTAATCTTGCTTCAGCCAACCAATTCTTGTACCCCATAAGCTTTCTCTTTTTTTTCCAGATGGCCTCATCTCCGGGAGTTCTTGCTGTTTCTCTACTTATTTTCTGTTTTCCTGTTCCTCCACAAGCTTTAGAGTAAAAGATGTCAGGGCAAGTATTCTACCATGTCCATGGGGTTTCATGCCCTTACCCTCTCCCCAAACCAACCTTCAGAATAACTTTAACTAGTGCTGCTGCATGGGAGCCCTTGATCTCATGGTTAACTTAGAATGAAACATTTGTAGGGAAGGCTTTCATCTACTTCCGAATGTTTTAAGGCTATTTCAAGGGTCGTATGCAGGAGACATCTGGAAAAGCATTAACAGCTGCTCTATCACATTAATGCTAAAGGAAAAATAACTGCTGAACTCAGTGTAGTTACTGCATATTCACAATGAAGAACACTTCTGCTTCTGTTCTTCTGTTAATTAAGAACATTTCTGCTTTTTTGCCTTTTTGATGCTTACACCTGAACCTTCTCAGGTTGTCTCCAAAATTGTTTTGGTCTTAATTTTTTAAAAGATGTTTACATTTGTATGCATCCCATTAAATCAGTGCTCTTGAGGCCAAGAGACTTTTCAAAAGACTGGCCATAGCAGATTATTCTAATTGCTTTCCCACATTTTTGCTTGCTTTCTGCCTTTTATCAAAATCAAGTATAACATTTTAAATTGGATTAAATAGGTAGCTGATTATTCTAATTATTTAATTAGCAGCCATCTCAAAAAGCTGTTCTCCTCAAGAGAAGACTTATAAATAAAAATATATTTTTTACAAAACCCTCAAATACCTAAAAAACCCTCAGAAAGATGACTAGATCTACACAGTATTTTGCCGAGATATAGTATTATCCATAATTACATTACTCTTAAATTTTATCTCTGTGCCCTATTTGTAAAAGATAGCACTTAGTAGCAGCTCTCCAATGAAGAGTTTTCCATTTACTAGTCAGTGATAGACTCATAAAATTGTATAATAATCAACATTGACGCAAGATTGAGGATTACCTTGTTGACTAGAGGGCTCAGCTACAATGAAACAGATGAAATTGGCCTCTAACTTGGAACTTTGGCTGCGTGGCTCTGAGATGAACACCATTGTTCCCCTTGCCTTAATCTTGATGCTTGCCTGATTCTGACCTTTTCACTTCCATGCGTGACCCAGTGGGACTAGAAGGGAATTCTGTGGTGGCTGCAGCTGAGGTGGAAAGGGCAGCCTTATGCCACGCAACTCCGAGCCAGGGTTTGCTCCAGGCTCCTAACATATGCTGTGCTGGGCCGTACTCTGCATTCGTCAGTCTGATGCGGAGATGGCATGCTTGGTGAGACAAGATGTGTCCAAGGTTTGTTGTCTTACTTATTAATTCTGTAATGTGTTTTAAAGCTGATTCTCAACTGATCATCTTTTCAACAATCACTAGTCAATCGCCCAATACTGAGAGCTCAATTCTGCCTCTTCACAGCCTACATTAAAAACTCGGGTCTGGAAATCTCAGGAGCCTTTCCCTCTCCTGCAAGAATCTGGACTGAATTGCTCAGAAGGAGCAAAGGATGCTCAAAGGAGGGGGCTGTGAAGCTGGGCTATGGCTCTCTCATCATGTGTCTAGATACTCATGAGACGTGAGAGATACAAGCTGTGTTCTGTAGAGAGTATTTTGTGCAGTACTGGAGAAAGAAAAAATGCTTAAAGTAATGCTGGGATTGGGAAGGCTTCATTTCTGATTTGTAGATCAGAATTGTTTCTATAATTTCCATGCTAAAAATAGTAGGATACTGAAGAGAAAGAATCCTTGAAGTGGGAACTAGGTGACTGTTAACAGTATCTCACTTTACTTACTGGCCAGATAACTTTCCTTTATCTGAGATAAATTTTGAAGGTTGACTGTGGTCTTTGGATCCAAAACATCTGGAAAAACCTCTGTCCTAGTTCTAGCTGGGACAGAGTTAACATTCACCTGAGCTGGGAGAGGAACTGGAGCTTGTGGCCCCTATGGCTGGGGGACACAGCTGGGATAGATTACTAATTAGCCAACAGCTAGGACAGTTTACCGAAATTGGCTCAAGACTGTTCCACCCCATGTGACACCATGCTCAGTATATAACTGAGAAGGGTGCTAAGGGGAGTCTCCTGCTACTTGGGAGGAAGCTGGGTGTCAGGATTTCCTGTGAGCTATTGTACTATATTTGTTTTCCATCTCTGTTTTGTTTTCTTCTGTTATTTCTCTTCAATTTATTTTTTGTTTCATCCCAACCCACAAGTTTTTCTGCCTTTTCTTTACCAATTCTACTCTCTGTCCCATTGGAGGGTGGGGGGGAGTGAATGAGTGAGAGACCGCGTAGCTTGGTCCTGACCAGGGCTAAACTACGACAAGCTTATATGAATGATGGGCAATGGCAGTGTCCTCTCTTTTTCTTCCAGTACCTGTGGTTTAAAAACTTAGTTCTGTTTTGTTTTGATTTGTTCTAGAGACTTGTAGGTGCCTGATTGAAGAAAAAGATTCATCCAGTCCTAACTTCAGTACCTAAACTATAGAAAGTGATCAAGAGTTCAGATGTAACAATTTCCTACTGGTTTGCTACAACATTTATTTGGCTTGGTCTTGTGGTCTTGTAAACGGACATATAGATTGAGTACTGATTGAAACTTCCTACTTTTGTTCTGGAAACCCAATATTCTCCCAAAAGCAGGAATTTCAATACTTTGCCTCTAGGTGCCTACTTCATTTCCTAGTGTCCAGTACTGGTCTGTAGTACTGGGAGAACTGTTTCTGTGTGTGTGCAGAGGTTTGAAAGATGTTCTGCTCCATATTGAGAACCTGCAGTTCCTTGGTGTTACTAAGCAAGATTTGGAGGGCTATTAGCATGGTGCGAGCACAGTTGTTGGTTGTAGCCAAACAGGATCCACCTTTGCAGAGCAGGTGTGTACATTGCAGAAATGTGTAATAAAAAAAAGTAATTAGTGAGCTTTTTGGTAGCATGATGAGTTTACTCTTGAACCTTGAACATCTCATCTTTATGCTTTGCTGATAATGAAATTGAGTTAGTCCTAAGTTCATTTGTAGTTTGTCTCTCTAGCAAGGGCTTTGCCTCTTCTTAAGGCTGCTTTGATTGCTCTACAGCTGAGTGAATTCATGTTGTTTCATTACCGACTGAATAGCACAAACTGAATTTGAGATAGAAACTTCGTTGTTTTAAATTCCATTAAGCTCCCTGGCTTAAAGATCCTAGCCCTTAAAATCAGATGTTCTGCATGGAAATACACTGTACTACATCTGTTTAAATCCGTGTAAGCAACCATAGAGGTGGCAAGAGGAAAAGATACTGACACAATCACTGAAGTGTGGAGGAAGGAGAATATTCAGTCGAAATCATGTTTCATTCTTCCGAATTTGTTATGTTAGGACTCAAATGAATCGCGCTGTACTATCAAATGCTTTGCCGACACCATTTGCTCAAAACACCACTTCCCCATTTAATGACTGCTTGTTGCATGCTTTGTATATCTAGAATTTTCTTTTTCCTATTTTGAGAATAGGTTTCAAACTATCTGCTTTTCAGTGTTGTACTATCTTGAGTCCAAATGACTGTAATTGAAGATTCTTTTCAGATACCATCAAATAACTATAGAAAAAACCAAAATATTTTAATTGCATGCTTAGACTGAGCAAGCAGAAAAGGTAATGCTCCAATATTAGCCTTTGATGAGACAAGAGATTCCTTTTTTTCTTATAAAATGCCATTTGAATTTCTTTGTGCAATTATCAGTTTGTTTGTTTTTAAAGCTGCTCTTCCAGGTTTAGCAGACTTTTACCATTTTATAAAAGCTAAGCAAGTCAGGAAGTCTGAAGAGGAATATGTGTAAAGAATAAGTGATATGTTTGTGAAAGTGCTACTACAGTTCCTTTTGTAGGTTAGTAAAGACAGTCAGGATAAGCTTGAGGAGGACAATGACCATATAAAAGAAAATTATTTTAATGTTTTTGAGTAGAAACTTGTTCATCTCAGATTAACTTTCAGTGCTGGCTACTGCATTGATACTTTGAGAAATACAGCATTGTTGCTGGTTCTTCTTTCTTTGAGTTTTCAGTGTGAAGCAAAAAGTATTTCTTCCATGAAGAACATTACCCTTGGATCTCTACATCTGTCTCAATTTCCTTCCATACTACTGTCTTTATTTATGATACCCCTTATATTCAACAGCTCTCAGCTAGTGGTTAAATGTGCAGACATCAGTGTGGAAAAACATCCATAATATGGAGGAGCATTTAGGTCCAGTAATTCTAGTGATTTATGCTTAAAGTTATGCTGAGCTGAATGTTCTTGACTGAAGTTTCATTATTTGTGAGCTAAAAGCATAACTGTCCAACACAGATGGCAGAATTAATCAGAGCTACTTAAATAACAGATTCTTAGGTATTGCTCTCTAATTCTCAAGCATGGTGAAATGATTTTCAAGTTAAGTTAAGTTGCAAGCAGAGATGTGTAGGTCTTGAAAGCAATGTATACTATGTTGTGTTACTGAAGCAGTGAAGCATGTTAATGCACCTACTTAATTTAAAATAATAATAAAAAAAACCCACAATAAAAGATGCAGATCTGAATTGAGTGGAAGTACTCTGGAGCCACAGTTCACACAAAAACTATATTGGTTTAATTGCTAATTATGCAAAGCCAATGTAGCCCTAAAAGAATGACCTGCGTCCGCACCAAATGTCAAGGCAGAAATACAATTCCCTGAGAAAACCAAGGCGCTGTGCAGTGTAGCCAAGGGCTGGGGCAGAGCATCCCTTAGAGAATGGGTGGGAGTCTGCTAGAGGAGAGCCCAAAGTGCATTGCAGGTCTGACAGAGTAAACAGCTGAGGAAATCTGATATGCAATAAACAGAGCTCCATAACATTACTTGAAAGTCACTTTTCAGGATGCAACTGTATTTAAATTCTATACAACTTATTATTTCTTCCTGACAAAATCATTTGTTCCTGAGTGTTGCCTGTATAGAGCAGAACTGCTCTTGCTGCTGTTAGGAAAGAGAAGGAAAGTGCGAAGTCAAGAATGGGTGAATTTAAATATTTTTGTAAGTAAAAATGCAAGTGTTACGCAGTCATGCTTTTCTGAGTAGTCAATCTACATACATTTTGTGTCTAGATTGCATGAAACTATGACTTTTTGTTAGATTTGTCTCTTTGGAATTGGGTACCCACGTTGGACATCAGAAAGGACTGGGGTGGGTTTACCTTGGCTGGATGCAGGTGCCTGCCAAGCGACTCTCATCCCCCTCCTCGGCAGGACAGAGAGAGAAAATAAGAAGATAAAACCTATGAGTCTAGATAAAGACAGTTTAATGGAAAAAAAAATACGAAAAGCAAAGGCTATGTATGGAAGTAAAGCAAAAAAACCCAAAAAACTAACCAAACCCAAGGAGATTTATTATCTACTTCCCATTAGCAGGCGAAGTCCAGCCACTTTCTGGGAAGCAAGGCGTCAGTATGCGTAGCAGCTGCTTGGGAAGACAAAAGCCTTCGTAATAGATGGTCCCCCCTCCCCACAGCCTTTCTCTTAGATTTTATTGCTTAGCATGACATTCTGTGGTGTGGAATATCCCTTTGGTCAGGCTGGGTCAGCTGGCCCAGCTGTGTTCTTGCCCAGCTGTCTTCTCTCCCAGCCTCTTCCCCCCCCCAGCCTGCTGGCTTTTGCAGGTGTGTGTGGGGTTGGAGAGACAGCCTTGAAGGCTGTGTGAGCACTGCACAGCAGTCCCGAAGCACTGGTGTGCTATCAGCACTGGTCTGCCCACAAGTGTCAAGCACAGCACTATATGGGCTACTATGAAGAAAGTTAACTCCATCTTAGCTGGGCTGAGTATAGGAATAAAAAGAGATAAACATAAAAAGAGACAACCCTGTGTGGATGGTTACTTTTTTTTTTTTTTTCTTATTAAAATATAAATGTGATGCTCTGGATCCATGACTTTACCAAAATGATGCTGCATCTGTATTTGATTGAATAACCTTTGATTCAGCAAGGGTAGATATACTTGTTACTAAAATTATTGCATGTGACTTTCTAACCAAATTAGACTTCGTATGTGAGATGTTCTAACTAATCTCCGTGGTTTTTATAGCTTCATCCTTGTCTGCAGATAAAATGGATTGCTTTGGATAGAAGAGAGAAAAAATGAGTAAACCTCATTGCCATGCGATTCCTGGGAGAGGTCTCTGATTTTGAGCTAACTCTTTGCAGACACAAGCCTGTGTGCACTGATAGTTGCTGCTGGAAAACAGAAAGCTGTCATTGCTGTGGGACATTCAGGTCTGTCACCTGGGAACAATAAATCTCTTCTCATACAGCTACCATAAGGAGCAATCTATTTTTCAGTCAGAGGGTCGGGTGTGGTTGTTGCCTTACCAGGTGCAGATAAATCATTTAGTGTTATGCTGCTGTGGTGTTCGTAATGGGAAGGGAAAGTTCAGCAGATTTTCTGTTGACAGATAAGAAGTTTTGTCAGGTTTGCTATTGTTGTTGCACAGCTTTAGGGTGCACACAGAAGTTAGTAGAGGTCTACGGAGCTATTTGAAATGTTCAGGAAGCTCCTAATTCAGCATTCAGCAATTGCTGTAGCCATATGTTTGTCAAGTCCTTGTAGATACTCGGGTGGATCATTCTCCCTGGTATATAAGACAGAGCTACAGAGTTGTATGGCGTTATTAGTAGTAGCAGAATTTCTCAAGGATTTAGTCAAAGGCATGCTTTTGACAAATATAGTGTTGAATGTTGTCTTTCATATTGCCAGCTGACAGCTTTCACTTAACATTGCTGACCAGGACCTGCAAATTTGCCAAGTTAGAGAATTTTCATCTTTGAATTCTAGACCATGTCTTCAGCCAAGGATAGCTGACACCTCCTCCAAGCTGTATGGTACCCTCTGAGAAACCTAGCCCTTGATCTGCTCTGTATCTCTACTTATTTGGTGCTGGCATATTTTATGATCCTGCCTTGGAAATGGAAAGCTTGACTGTTTTATTGAACTCTTGCTAACAATTGGCTCGATATTAAAAATTACCCCTGCCAAGACTCAGAAATATTTTACTGCTGCAAGAAAGCTTATGAGCATTAAGCTGAATGTGAGCATTTTGTCAACAATGCTAGGATATTTACGCTTTTTTATTATACTATTTTTTTTTTTTGTCTAGAGGATGGTGCTGTCTGTTGCTTTCAAGGGACATATATAATGATAGCCATGCAAGAAGAGAAGCACACTATGAAGATAATTGCATCAGCACAGACATGGAGTAAACTCTGGAAATGAAAGTAGGCTGTGAATTGATTTCACTTGACAACTAGACATGAGGCCATCTAATTAGTGAAATGAAATAGTTAAACCACCAATGCAATATACACTTACATTTGATTTCACTTTCTTTAGAGTAAAATACACTATTGAAGGCCATAGTACTAACTCAGACTCTATGTCAGAATTCTAAATTTCTAAATCACTGCATTATTCAGTATTTTTCCTTCCTAAAGCATCCCCTAAACCTTTCATCTTGAACAATAGCTTTTGCTACAGAAAAATACCTGCAGTCCTCCTTCAGACCTTTTGATGGACATTTTTTGGACTGAGTGGTGGCTGAGGGTTAAAAAGCTGGATGAGGAGGGTGGGAGGGTGTAAGAGCTATTTCTGTCCAGAAAGAGCTATTTATTTCTCAGATGCCTATTACAGAGAACGGCAAGGAGCTATAACTCAGTTTCAGGTATAAGACTGTTAAAATTAATGTCATTTTGCATTTAACGATGAACTTGCTCCTTAGTTGTTGCTATAAACAACCTCAGGGAAGCCAGAATTGCACCTAGTAAGTTCTTATGGAAATTCACTATTCTATATTC
>WHYT01018002.1:210271-273830 GCA_009806455.1 Tetrax tetrax | reverse complement strand
TTCAATCTGCCCTTGGAACATCTAGTTTCATGTGTATACTTGTGCTTTTTCATTTCTTGGGTTTATGGACTTTCTGCAGAATTACAGTCTAATCAAAATAAGAAGATCTAAAATAGAAGTTGAGTGCATTTTAGTGTGATAAGATATTAAGCTTACCTTCAGGTGATCAAAATCTGAGGTCAGATTTAAGTTAAGGCTCCATCTACAAAAAGCCTCTTCAGTGACTGTACTTCATTTAACTGTAGCACTGGTAAGGTTTTGGGTATTTTTGTGGTGGTGATTGTTGTTGTATATTTGTTTTTCCAAATAACACTTATCACTGTAGCAGAACTTTCAATATAAGAACCTCTGATCTAAAGAAGTCTTGACTTTTTTCTCAGAGAAAATCAGGATGAAATATTTCCTGTTGCGTCTGCCACTCCACTTGCAGAATAAAATGTAATCCATCATGCGTGAGTCCCAAACAATGTTGTAACTAATACAATTAATGAAAAGGTGATGTGTCATGCAGATACTCACATGCTAGTAGTCAAAACACAATCTTCTATTTTTTTTTTATGGCCCGATCCTCAGCCAGTGATTTGGATCTGATTTAGGTAGACTCTTGGACAACTTTATTGTTCAGAATAGCTGAGTTTATTCAGGAATATGATTTCTGTCACATGAGTTGCATTTTCTCTTTGTTTTTTTAATCTCATTCTTTCCCCAGGGAGACAATTTTTTGTGGAGTGCAGTGCTATGCTTGCTATAGCTGTGTATTCTAGTCTTCCCTACATCTGGAAAATCTGCACCTGCTTTGATTGCTGAATGCTATTTAGGCCTGCAAGTCATCCTTTATTCAAAACCTTATTGACTTGAACCTCCCTTGCAGAGCTGTTTCATGAGCATATAGCATTCCTTTTGTACAACAGTAAATTACTACAACTTTTACATGAGGTGCAATGCAGTGAAGTGTGAGATTAAGAGTGTAATCCCCTTCAATGTCATACTGGAAGAAACTGTTTAGGAGCTCTGTCTTTGAACTAGCTTGCAGCTCTGCCCTAGTGCTTGGAGGGGCTGTTCTCATCTATAACATTATTTCCACTGAATTCAGTAAATTGGCATGCATTGTCTATTAACAAGGTTCTGGAGAGGATAGACCAGGTTCTGGAGAGGGATCTATTGAAATTTTGAGGTTTATTTGGAGCTGGGGCTGGTCATGTTTCTTTCTGCCCTGAAGTTTCTGATAAGATCATAGCCAGAAATAGGAGTGGAAAGAGAAAGATGCTTCTGTGACTACGAGTGAAAATATTCCTCTGAATAAACTTAGCACCAGTATTTGTGAAAGTGTACTTTTATAGCAGTTGAATGAGTAATAATGTGTAATGAGGACCAGGAGTTTCTCTCTTCATCACTGCAATGCATTTTAAAGTATTTTACAAGAAAAGCCCTGCTGTTTGTCTAAGAATAACAACTAATATTGTACAGTGCAACTTGTGGAATTCTTGTACAGAAACTGTCACTCAGCATCCTTCTGCTACTTGAAAGGTAGGGCTTTATATAAAAAGATTTTGGGTTTGTAGCTTAGTCATGTGAAAGGCTTTAAAAATATGGTTTTAATATTGAAAGAATAGACTGGTCATGAGTTTCAGATGTGTTTATATCCTTGGCTTCACTGCTTGAAACTTCAATTACTTTTTAAAAAATCAAATATATGGGATATTTTAAACTCTCAATTTAGATTTCTTAGGGAAAGAAAAAAACACATTTCTTTGAAAGAAGGGGAGGATAAAGAAAGAAGTATTAGATTGGAAAAAGCTGATGGAGGACAGCAAGGGCTCATTTTGATTTGTTCAAACTTTATGAAATGTAGATTTTACAAATGTGTGGTATTTATTTTGCTCTCGTAAAAGAAATGAAAGCCCATCAGTTACGACTGATTTGTGTATTTCAAGCAGTCTGGTGCCATTAGCAAAAAGCAGAGCATTTTCTCTTACGTGTTTTATACAGCTCTCATCAAGTGTGCATGTTGAAATCTCTTTAATTAGAGATCCCAAATACTCAAAAAATAATAACTATTTTATGTCAAGTTATTAGCTACCCTTCTTCATTATCTTTACCCTTTCATATGCCAGTGATTAAAATGAACAACTTCTATATGGGGCACTGAGCAACCTGATTTGGTTGAAGATGCTCCTGCTCCTTTCAGGGGGGTTGGACTAGATGACTTTTAAAGGTGTCTTCCAACCCAAACTATTTAATGATTCTACACAACAATGTAAATATTATTTTCTGCCTGCTCTGTCATACTCTGCCTCACATATATACATACTATGATTTTTAGTCAATATTGTGTTTAGTAAAGCATATACAAAAATATTTTCCCATTTTCTTTCTTTTTTTTTTTTTTTTTAAAGAAGCAGAAAAGAGTTTTCAAAAGTAAGTCTCCTTTTTCACCTTATATATTCTTTCTTACAAGGCATTAAAGGAATTCTCACATACGTCCAAGTCTTCTAACATCAAACGTTGAGCTGTGAGAAACCTACCAAGTGGTCTTTACAAAGAGACAAAGGTATGGCAATATTTTGGAGAGCTTGTAACTGCAGCAATAGCAAGTATATGTGATCCTATAGACTTGGTTCTTCACTACTCTATGCTCAGAGTACAGCAGATGTGAGCTTTGTTCTTTTTATGCCCTCAACCTTGACGATCAGCTAAGGATCTGGCTGTTGCAGGATGGATTTGTGTAACATAGTTTGGATGATGGACACCCCCTGCCAAAGTCATCATGTAAGGGAAAAATTGCTGGCTGTAAAGTCGCTGCAGCCCTGCTTGTATGGTGCTCACTCCGTGTTGCAGGACGATTGCTAGGTATGGGCACGCTTTTTGCAGGGGGTGGTCGGTGACAGAGAGGTCTTCATTATCTGGCTCCCTAGTTACTTTGCAATATCAGACCAGTGCAAATGAGGAGACAGGGGCCTGGCTTTGGCTGAGGACTGCTGGTCCACAGTTGCAGGCCATTGTCATTGAAGAAGCAGTAATCTCTCCATGTGGTGTCAGTAAAGCAAAAAGCCTGTTTAGCTTGATATGCTTGATGTAATAAACACGTGATCACAGCTGACATTACATCCATTCAAGGACAGGGATGCACACGGGACCTGCCTATTTCCACTATATTACAGCACCAATCAAAGCCAGCACCCAAGCCTGCACCTCTTAGAAATTGAGCAAGGCAGGGGAAGAAGGGGGATTTTGTCTGGTTCCACTAAAGCCACCAGATGATGACGAATGGTCTCTCTCCTGCCAGAGAGCAGCATAGGATGCTGTGTTGCAACAGGCACGCGCAAACCACCTGATAAGGTCAGGAATCATAGAATCATAGAATGGTTAGAGTTGGAAGGGACCTTCAAAGGTCATCTAGTCCGACCCCCCTGCAAGAAGCAGGGACATCCCCCACTAGATCAGGTTGCTCTGAGGCTCCTCCAGCCTGGCCTTGAACGTTTCCAGGGATGGGGCATCCACCACCTCTCTGGGCAACCTGTGCCAGTGTTCTACAACTCTCATAGGAAAAAAATTTTTCCTAATATCCAATTTAAATCTACCTTTCTCTATTTTAAAACCATTACCCCTCGTCCTATCACAACAGGCCCTACTGAACAGCCTGTCCCCATCTTTCTTGTAGGCTCCCTTGAGGTACTGGAAGACTGCTATCAGGTCTCCCCGGAGCCTCCTCTTCTCCAGGCTGAACAGCCCAAACTCTCTCAGCCTGTCCTCATAGGAAAGGTGCTCCATCCCTCTTATCATCTTTGTGGCCCTCCTCTCCAACTGGTCAATGTCCTTCTTATGTTGGGGACTCCAGAACTGGACACAGTACTCCAGGTGGGGTCTCACCAGGACAGAGTAAAGGGGCAGAATCACCTCCCTTGACCTGCCGGCCACGCTCCTCTTGATGCAGCCCAGGATGTGGTTGGCCTTCTGGGCGGCAAGGGCACGTTGCCGGCTCATGTTGAGCCTCTCGTCCACCATCACTCCCAAGTCCTTCTCCTCAGGGCTGCTCTTGATCCATTCTCTGTCCAGCCTGTATTTGTGCCTGGGATTGCCACAACCCACATGCAGGACCTTGCCTTTGGCCTGGTTGAACTTCATGAGGTTGGCACGGGCCCACCTCTCCAGCCTGTCCAGGTCCCTCTGGATGGCATCCCTCCCTTCCAGCGAGTTGATGGCACCACATAGCTTGGTGTAATTGGCAAACTTGCTGAGGGTGAACTCTATCCCACTGTCCATGTCGCCAACAAATATGTTGAACAGGGCCAGACCCAACACGGACCCCTGAGGGACGCCACTCGTGACCGGTCTCTACTTGGACATCAAGCCGTTGACCACCACTCTCTGAGTGTGGAGATCCAGCCAACTCCTTATCCACTGAGAGGTCCATCCGTCAAACCCATGCCTCTCTAGTTTAGAGAGAAGGATGTCGTGCGGGACAGTGTCAAAAGCTTTGCACAAGTCCAGGTAGATGATATCCGTTGCTCGTCCCTTGTCCACTGATGCTGTCACCCCGTCATAGAAAGCCACCAAATTGGTCAGGCACGATCTGCCCTCAGTAAAGCCATGCTGGCTGGCACCAACCACCTCCTTGCTCTCCATGTGCCTTAGCATGGTTTCCAGGAGAATCTGCTCCATGATCGACCTTGCCAGGCACAGAGGTGAGGCTGACCGGCCTGTAGTTGCCTGGGTCCTCCTTGTTTCCCTTTTTAAAAATGGGGGTTATGTTCCCTCTCTTCCAGTCATCGGGGACCTCACCAGACCACCACGATTTCTCAAATATGATGGCCAGTGGCTTGGCAACTTCATCTGCCAGTTCCCTCAGGACCCACGGATGGATCTCATCAGGTCCCATGGACTTGTGCATCTTCAAGTTCCTCAGATGATCCCGAACCTGCTCTTCGAGTACAGTGGGCGGTTCTTCATCCTCGCAGTCCCTGCTTGTGCCTTCCACAGCTTGGGTGGTGAGACAAGAGCCCTTATCAGTGAAGACTGAGGCAAAAAAAGTCATTGAGTACCTCAGCCTTCTTCATGTCCTGGGTAACCAGGACACCGGTTTCCTTCCAGAGGGGGCCTACTTTCTCCTTGGACTTTCTTTTGTCCCCTACATACCTATAGAAGCTTTTCTTGTTGCCTTTTATATCCCTGGCCAGATTCAATTCCATCAGGGGTTTAGCCTTCCTCACCCGATCCCTGGCTGCTTGCACAGCTTCTTTGTAGTCCTCCCAGGCTACCTGTCTCTGCTTCCACCCTCTGTAGGCTTTCCTCTTCACTTTCAGTTGGTCCAGGAGCTCCTTGCTAATCCACACTGGCCTCCTGGCCTTTTTGCCTGCCTTGTTCTTTATCGGTATGCACCTTTGCTGAGCTTGGAGGAGGCGCTCCTTGAATGTGGATCAACTTTCCTGGGTCCCTCTTCCCTCCAGGGCCGCCTCCCATGGCACTTTGCCCATCAGGTCCCTGAAGAGGCCAAAGTCCCCCTTCTTGAAGTCTAGGGCAGAGAGCTTGCTGTGTAGTTTCCTCACTGCCCCATGGATTTTGAACTCCACCGTGTCGTGGTTGCTGCAGCCAAGGCTGTCCATCAGTTTCACGTCCCCCACCAGCCCCTCCCTGTTGGTGAGCACAAGGTCCAGCATGGCACCCCTCCTTGTCAGCTCCTCTATTGCCTGCAGGAGGAAGTTGTCATCCACGCGTTCCAGGAACCTCCTGGACTGCCTGTGCCCTGCCGTGTTGTCTCTCCAACAGATGTCAGGGTGGTTGAAGTCCCCCATGAGGACCAGGGCTTGTGACCGCCGTGAGGCTGCTCCTATCTGGCTCTAGAGCGCCTCGTCCGCTCTGTCTTCCTGGCCAGGCGGCCTGTAACAGACCCCCACCGTAACATCCCCCGTCCGTCCCTGTCCTCTGATCTTGACCCATAAGCTCTCTGTCAGCTCCTCCCCCATCCCCAGGTGGAGCTCCATGCACTCCAGCTGGTTGCTAACATAGAGAGTGACACCCCCTCCTCATCTCCCCTTCCTGTCCTTTCTAAAAAGCCTATACCCCTCCATGGTGACGCTCCAGTCATACAAGTCGTCCCACCACGTCTTCGTGATGCCAACAAGGTCATAGCCCTGCTCGTGTGCACGCATCTCCAGTTCTTCCTGTTCATTTCCCATGCTGCGTGCATTGGTATAGAGACACTTCAGCTGGGCCTCTGACAAAACTGACTTGCTGGCTGGAGTGACAGGAGTTCTTCTGGACCGCAGTTCAAGTTCATTTGCACATACCTGAGATCCTTCCTCAGCTTCTGGACCCTCGGTGCTGGCACTGGCACCATGCTGACAGCATGACAGTGGGCTGAACTGTGCTCCCCCTCCCCCAGCAACACCAGTTTAAAGCCCTCCAGATGAGTCTGGCAAGCCTTTGTCCAAACACACTCTTTCCCTTCTCAGTTAGGTGCCCGCCATCCGCCCCTCGCAGCCTGGGCTTCTCAAAGCACGCCCCGTGGTCGAGATACCCAAAGCCCTGGCTGTAGCACCACTCCTTGAGCCATGAGTTGAGCTGCCAGATAAGTCTGGCCCTTTCAGGCCCCTGCCCTTCGACCGGAGGATTATACCACCTGCGCCCCAGAGTCTTTGACTGTCGTACCCAGGGCCCTGAAATCCCTTTTGATGTTTCTTAGGCTGCTGCCGGCTGTGTCACTGGCCCCCACATGAAACACCAGTAGTGAATAGTCTGTGGGCTGTATGAGGCTTGGTATTATCTTGGCAACATCCCTGATACGAGCCCCTGGGAGACAGCATACCTCCTGAGAGAGCACATCGGGTTGGCAGATGGGTGCCTCCATACCCCTCAGGAGGGAGTCACCCACTACTACCACAAGTCTCTTTTTCTTGGTAGCGCTAGCTTTCACACGAGCCGGTCGGGCTACCCTGCATGGCTCCAGTGCCTCCCCCGAGGTGCCAGGTCTTACTTCTTCGGTCTGCAGAGCACCAAAGCGGTTCTGCAGGGGCACCTCGGGGTTCTGGGGAAGGTTCTTCTTCCTCCTGCTGCGCTTTGCCCTTGCAACTTTCCATTCATTGGCATCTTCTGCCTGCTCGCTTACCTCGTGTGTCAGTGATGGGAGTTTTGGTTGGTTGACTGGATGGTGTGGTTCCGATGCAGACTGTGCCTGGAACCAAGCATCCAGCTCCCTCTCAGCCTCCCTGATGTCCCGCAGCCTCCTGACCGCCTCCTGCAGCTCAGCCACTGCCGCAGGAGCTCCTCCACCCGGGCACTCCTTCTGCAGCCAGGTCTGCCGCCTGTCCCTGCCCCGGGAGCGGGGTCCGGGCTCTGCCTGCAGCCCGAGGTCTGCACCGCAGCCTCTCCCCTCGGCTGCTCCGTCTGCACGGAGGCACCGACCGCCGCGGGGGGAGCCGGTGCCGCCCTCCCGGCCGGAGCTGCAGCCCTTGCCCGCAGGCGGGTGTTGGCCACGTTGCCCTGAGAGTCTGGAACTGCAAATGCCCCGGGTCAGCACCCTGCCCGCGCAAACTGCCGCACCGCACTCCAGGTCGGCCCTGCTTTATACGGGGAGAGGGGCCGGCCCGCCGCTGCCCCCCGGCTCCTCCCGCGTCTCCTCAGCCGCTCCCGGTGCCTCGCTGCGCTCCCCCCTGAGCTTCCCCGGTTCGGGGATCCCCTCGCTGCGCTGCGCTGCGTGCGGGCTCCGCAGCTGTTGCCTCGGCGACTGAGTGCTTGCCTTCTTAGGGGGTGCACCAGCTTTCACTTGCTCGTTTCATAAACACAGAAGAATCAGATTATAGCCTGTCTTTTAATAGCTGAGAATTTTTCCCCTGCCTTTTCTTTCATGCCCCAGTCTATCCCAATGCTGTCACAAGCCTCACTCTGGGGCTGTCTCTTATTAAAAGAAATGTTGCTGATCCCAAGGGAGAGATTCAAATCAGCATACTATCCCACTCCAGGAAAATTTTGTCTTCAGCTCTGGATTGTGATGCACAAGTCTCTTTACTGCTTAGCTACAAGAAAAGTAGATTTTGCTGTGACATTTCTATTCAACATCGTTGCCAGCTGGAAAATGTTATGTGCGGTAATAGCAGCCTTTTTTTGTGGGTTGTTTTTTGCTGTGTTTTTTTTTTTTTAATCAGCCTCCCTTGGTCATAGGCAAGCTCTTCCATTTCTGGTCGGCTTCTCCTCACAGCAGCCTGCCCCAGTTGTGCTGCCAAAGGGTGATGGGTTGCTGCTTCTAATGTTGTATCACAGCCTCAGGATGTATTATGGGCCAACTTCCTTGAGAACCACAGAAGTCAAAGAGCATGTGCGATTTGGGGGTTATGCACTTATTTTTCCAGAAGCTGAGGAGGATGTCACTGCTGCAGACCCTGCCAGTAGTGAAGTGGAAGCAGAGATGTTGGGACCTTCTAATGTTTCCAGTAACAGCAAGATTTTTTTTTTTTTTCACCTCTGAAGAGCATAGAAGAAAATTATATTCCTGACCTGCTTTTTAAGTTTTCTGTTGAGTGAGGAGTAACAAAGGTTTTAAAGATGAGCTTTTATGCTGGAGATGACTTTCAATTGTGTAAGCCTGGACAATATAAACTAACATACTCCTTGTGTTTGTGCCGAATTACTATGTCTCTGCTTTTCTCCTAATTTAGTCTACTTTCCAAGAATCAACTTGAGTAGTGAGCTAATGCAGGGTGGAGGGCTGGAGAAGAATGGAGGGGCAAGAGATGCATTGAGGGACACACCTAAATCACTGAAATTATTCCAGGTAATGTTCTAGGCCATAAAAGGAAGCAGACAAGGACGCTGATTTTGGGGAAAGGTTGCTGCTCACACTGCCTAGCAGTCTCTGAGAAAGCTGTCTATCTTTTGGGAGCAGCTCAGAGTAGGTATTCCACAGAGGACTAAAAGCGACCTTAATTTCCTTGCACGTAGGAAGAGTATAGTGAGTGGTGAAAGCCCACATTATGTAGAGTAGAAAATGCAGACCCTTGATTAAATTTATGAAAGAAGACAATCAGACATAGTAACAACACAGCTTACATTTGGGTATGCTGCTAGTACGCAAATTGAGAGGTGGAATAGTTCACCCCACCCCAGAGAGAGTGTTCTTTCCTGTTTCTCTCTTTTCTAATTGTTGGGATCTGGGGAGATGCTCTAAGAATATCTAGCCATGCTTTTTCTGATTTTACCCTCTTCCCTAGGCACTATAGAGGCAGAACTGTGGACTAGATGGATGTTGACCCTGAGTTGGTTGGGCCACTTCTGCATTATTGCAATGGAATACAAATACTGGATTTCCATACTTTGGACCTTTTTATTCATAAAGATAAACCAAGAAAACAAAAAAAAAATGTAACGAAAATGTGACTGAACAAAAACATCGTGAGCGATCTTAGTGTAGTGTAAAACACAGGGAAAATGCAGGGAAAAATGTGTATCCTGTATTGCTGGATTTCCTAGTGTACTTCAGTATGGATGAGCTTAAAATACCTCTTGAAACAAGATAAAGAAGAAACGTCTACTGTAAATGGGGGGGTTAAATGTCTTTGTCAGAAATGCTTATTCCGTGAGAATGTAGAAATGGGTAAGTGGAACATTGATTTTCTGAAACAAGATGGCAGCATTGCCTAGCATGTTGATTTAACATAAAGCATAAGTGGTTTTTATACCTTGGAAGAGTACTTGAACGTAGTTCTGCCTAACTTCCTCACCCTGGATTTTGAAACAACAGAAGGAGGGAAGAAATGCCAACATAACTTGCAGGAAGACACTCTAGGATGTAGTTTCTGGAGCAATTTGAATGAAAGGTGTGAGATTTGTGTGTTAGTTCAGAGCGAGGAGCTGCTTTCACAAAGCAAGCAATCTGTGTCTATGAAAGAGGATGAATTGTGTGGGCTGTCAGTTCCAGAAGCACAGTCAGCTTTGACCAGAATTGCTATACTGCATCTGACGAGTGGATTTAACAGTTTCTGGGAGCACATTTTTAGTACTCTAGTTGCAGACCTGACAGACTGCAAGGGAAGAGCCATCACAGCTTCAAGAAAAGAGAACAAACTTTCCAAGGGGCACCATGCATGAAAATATTTGTATTATTTCTTAGAAGATGCTTGCATCCAATTTTTTTTTGTGAGTTGGAGTTAAAGCTTACATAGGAAGAAAGCATGTGCGAAACAGCTGAGCCTAGGTCTTCAGGATTGTACTGGACTCATTAAGGCGCTCTGTGCTATACATAAGCCAGGAATGGATCAGGAGACTCTAAATCAGAAGACACGACTGGAAGTTGTGTTTCTCAGTCTTTAACTACTCCATCATTTACTGTGACACGATGATACACAATAGCTTCCAGATGGTCTGCTCACTTGCACTGCCTAAATGCAGTGTTGAGGCTGTTGATCCCAAGGCCAAATTTAGGCATGATCATTTGAGCTCCTGCCGGGTCAGAGAAACTCCCTTCCCCTGAGGTCTTCTCTTACTCATGCTCCTGGGGACTACTACATCTGCTTTGCCAGGCACAGAGAGGTCCCCATGCCTTGGCCTTCTTATGCAGCTGTCTGCAGCCTCTACTTTTTATCAACAACTTTCTGCTTAAGCAGCGCTCATCTTGTGCACCAAGGTCCATTATACAAAGGCAACTGGCATTGCCTTCCCTTCAGCAGCAATGGCAGATGAGTTTCTCCTTTGCCTCTTGCCATATGTAGAACTTTGCTGTATGCAAAGTCCTCGCAGTGCGGCATCTTGCAGCATCTGAGCAGTGTCCGCTGGACAAGGTCCCTGGCTCTATCTCACTTGTGCCCTGCTGCACCCTCAGGACTGTGGTGACAACCTGCCAACTGGAAGACCAGGTAGGAAGCAAGGTACTAAGCAAGTACTACAAGATCCCACTTTCATTTGAGTAGACATCCTTGTTGCTGGGAGCATGATGTACCGCTCTCTCCTTTGCTGGCATCCCTGTGCCTCCAGAGCCATAACTGGATCTTCAGACTGTCAGTGACTTATTTGTTTTCCCCTGAACTTGACAGCAGAGATCACACATGTCATGATGGAGAAGGCAGCTACATCCACAGCTGTAGGATTTCTGAGTGTGCCTGTATTGCGGCAGGTGTCCTCATCCCCTCTTCCCCTCTGCCTCTCACCTCTGGGAGAGCTGTCAGGTGAAGTTCCTACAGCAGAAGGTCCGTGTGTACAATCTCATTTTGGGGCCAAAGCACGGGCCATCCTTGAAGGGGCTGAGCAGGGAACTGCTGCATGGTGTGTCACAGAGGCTGCACCAGTGCTGCCTTCGAGATTTTGGCTCTCAGGGCTCTTGACAAGACTGAGGATACCAGGAGACCTACCTCCTGGCAAGGGCCTGTGTCACAGGGCTGAGCCCTGCCCCACTGGACACTCACGGGGACCCCCAGCCACCAGAGAATGACTGGTCCCTGTTGCACCTTGAAAAAATGTAAGTAGATTTTCATTTGTGCAATGGGAGATGGAGGGCACCGAAGGTACCATGGGTTTGTTGTGGATGCAGTTCAGGTGCTGTGACATGGTTGTAACACACAAAGATTAAAAATGTGCCCACTGAACTGCTATGTAGATGTGTAAGTCCTCATCTTACATGCATCCTTATGGGTGTATGTGGCTTTCTTCTTAATGAGCTTGGCAGGGATTTCTGGGGTGGAGGGAATAGAGAGGGGAGGAAGAGTTGGCCCTCCTTTCTACCATGGGACATACCTTCTTCCTAAGGTAATTTGAGACCATCTAGCCAGTTGGTTGTAGCTTGGCAAGAGAACTGTGACACTTGGCAAGAGAAACAGGGTTGTGTCTTCCTGTGGCTCATGGCAGTAGACATACAAAAGCCACAATAATGAGCCTTATATTTACCAGGAGGTGGTGGATAATGTAGTGTGGGCTGTGATAACACATAAGGAAAGATGTTTTCATGGCAGTTTTGTGAAAAATCTTTCACTGTACATTGTTTTCCTTTGTGGGTAACTGGACTTAGTGTACCCTGTTTTAAGCACTAAGCTGCCATTAGCCGCAGGCTTCTCTGCCTTAGTGCTTAAACCAGGCAACTCATAATGCAGCTCCAATAACATATAGTGGAGTTCCAAAGTTAGAAGTTCACAGTACAGGGATAACTACTGTGGTTTCACTGTACTATTTTTCACTGTCTTATATCTTTGCACATTTCTACATTTCTCCTCTCTCCTTTTTTTTTTTTTTTTTAAAATCCTCTCCAGCACCTTTGTCTGAAGATGATGGTAGGCCAGATCCGGCAGACTTCAAAATTAATGTGATCTCCAAGAACTCTTTCCAACCAGTTTGTGATTTTCACGCTGCCCTTGATAACCCTGACAATGTTTTAGGTTAGTGTTCTGGTTTTGTTTAGTAAAGGGGGGCCTAAGGTGGTAGCTTCTGTAGGAAACTGCGTACGACAGTTAGATAACATGCAGACAGGGAATTTTGCAGGTTTCTGCTTTGAAATAAATCACCGCTAATAAATGAGAGTAGTCACAACTGTTGTGGTTTTGTTTAGTGGGGGGGGGGCCTAAGGTGGTAGCTTCTGTAGGAAACTGCTAGAAGTCGCTCCCCTTTGTTTAGTGGACTTGGCCAGGCTTAGGGTGAACCTGCTGCTGGCCAAGGCCGAGCCAATTGGTAGCAGAATGTCCCGTGATAGCGCCTCTGCGATAACGTATTTGAGAAGGGGAAAACAGAAAAAAAAAAGAGAAGATGTGAAGGAGCTGAGCGGGGGCAGAGGTGCAGAGGGGGAGGTGCAGGCCTCATGGGCCTTGCAGGCCTCACCCTCTGGCCTCTCGCCAGGCGGCCGACTGGGCCCAACTCGGCCCGGTCTGGCTGCAAGAAGTGGAGAGGAGATGAGATGGATGATGTGAGGAGATCCTGAGAGGCGTCTGCCAGCCCGTTGTGAAGAATGAACTTTTCTTGTGAGAGGAACAGCTGCAGACACCAAGATCAGTGAAGAAGGAGGTGGAGGAGTAATGCGGCTCCTGGCCAAGATTCCCCTGCAGCCTGTGGTGACGACCATGGTGGAGCAGGTTGTCCCTCTGCAGCCCATGGAGGTCCACGGAGGAGCAGAGATCCGTTTGGAGCCTGTGAAGGACCCTGCACTGGGGGAGGTGGATGCCTGAAGGAGGCTGTGGCCTGTGGAGGGCCTGCTGGGACAGCCGTTCTGGAGAGACTGCACTCCGTGGAAGAGATGACCCACGCCGGAGCAGTTTAATGAAGGACTGTGGTGTATGGGTGGGACCCCGCACTGGAGCAGGGGAGGAATGTGGGGAGTTCTTCCCCCAACTATGAAGCAGCAGCGTAAAACATCGCGTGATGGACTGACTGTGACCCCCATTCCCTCTTCCCCCCCGTGCCGCTCAGGGTGGGGAAGGTAGGAGAGATAATGTTAAGCCTGGAAAAGGAAGGAGTGGGGGGAGGTTATCTCATTTTCTGTCTCATTATCCTGCTAGTTTTAGAAATAAATGACTAGTTTTCCCCAAGTCGAGTCTGTTTTGCCTGTAACAGTAACTTTAAGAATTTTCTTAAAGTTTCTTCTAACTTTAAAAATTTTCTCAAACCTCGAGCTGTTTTTTCTTATATTATCTCTCCCTATTCTCTCAGAGGGTGGGACGAGTGAGAGAGAGACTGCGTAGTCTGGTCCTGATTGGGCCTGAACTATGACAACAATGTACAATGCGGCTTTGCAAAGGCACCTAACAGGTTCAGGAATACACCTGAAGGGAGTGCAGTGTCATTTTTCTTCCTTTCTGTGAGGTAGAGCCAGTGGCAGGTTCATCAGCTGTTTCACACGTTTTGATAGAGGCAACGCAAACAAGCCTTTCTAAATCTCTTCTCCCAGTAACACTTGGAACTCCTTCACTTGGAAACAATTTTGCTTTACCGCCTGTTGTTTTACTCCATGCTGTTATGCCTTGTTTGTTTCTCTCTTTTTTTTGTCACCTTATCTGTCCCAGGAAACTGTAGCTTTCTGTTTTATTACATCAAACAGGAATATTTCCAGGATACGTACAGCTATGCTCTTGAACTTGTGACATTTAAAGGGCAATAGAATGCTAATGTGACTAATAAAACAGAAAAATGGCTTTGTGTAAGTCAATGTGAAAATGGCTCAACCTGTCTTTTAAAGAGACTAATTTCAACAACATACATTGATAGGGGCCTGGAGGGAGACTGCAAAGCTTGGGGGATGGAAGTAGAACTGTAAAAGCAAAGAAAGCTCTTGTCATTCTCTTTTGACACCTTTAAAACAGATCCAACCAATTATGGGGACCCTTTACCATCTATTTGCTACAGATGATGATTCACAAGGGTAGTTGGCTGTATGTTTTTGCTGTGTTTTCATTCTACTGTGAAAGATGTTATCATCTAAAAGCAATTTTATTGGATTTCTTTAACATTGATTTTTGGGTTTTTATTTGAACACGAACAATGAAAGTTCCACATTCTATAGTTCCAATATTTCTATCTAAGGCTGTGAGGCCTAGAACAACTGTGTCTGTAGTATTTGCATGCTGTGTCCTTTCTGAACAGTACTAAGGCTGTAGTCATTCTGAATGTATGGCATGTGGCCACTACGTCATGAATTGACATGCATGGATAGACCACAAAGGAAAACATCTTTCAATTTTACTTTTTTGCCCTTATCCTTTTCTCCCTAATCAAAATTTCTCAGTTAACATGAAAACCACCAGTTTTTCTGGATTATTACAGTAGTCAAAAGGCATCAAATAACAAGAACAGTCTGTTATTATTGTTCACAGTATTTCTGAGCTATGTTGTTATTCTTCATAGGACTGGTTTTTTTTGAGTAAGGATATACTTATAAATTTGGGGGTTGGATGTTAGGTGTCCCATGTAAGTTTGCTACTTTACAGTAAGAATTATAGGTATGTTTTTTCTCTTTCTTTAATAACAACAACACACTCCAATTACTCAGGGAATAAGCAGATACAGATCTTATATGACAATTGTTTAAAAGTACTTTAGACTAATTGTCATTAAAAGCTTATTAAAGTATTGTTTTCTTTAATGCAAGTTATATTCTTTCATCTTTTCCAGTAATGCATCATCTATTAAAACGTTTTGATATGGAAAATTAGTGCTTCAGGTCTGAAAAGAGTGACAGGAATAATGTCAAGAAAGTGACAAGAACAATGTTTCTGTTGTAATTCCAGGATTAGTAACGCAAATTCAGCCTTCCTAGTGGAACAGAAATGTGGTAACCAGATGAACTCTCCATCGTGTAAGTTAAGTTTTGTGTTAACTCCAAACTATCAGTTACACTGGCTGTTTCTTACACTGTGGTTCTGTGATATATAGAAAGCTGTATTCTGGCACCTCTTTGTGCAGGTACCTCAAGCTTCTTCCTCCCTGTCCCTCTCTGTGTGCCACATTCCTGTTACTCTATCCTAAGTGGTTCCTGCAGCTGTGGGAGCTTGGCTTGTTGGTCTTTTCTATTTGCTGTCCTTTCTGATCCCAGGAGGTTTGTGGGTGCAGTGCCTTGCTGGCAGGATGGGTTAGCCTGACATGTCTGCACCAAGCATCCTGCATGAGCTAACGTGGATACTGTGGCTCTGTAGCTCAGGATCTTGGAGCCTTATGTGGACCTATTTGAGAAATATGTGTATGTAAATAAATCCATACTGTCAGGAGTGGTCGTCTTTCTTAGAAAACCTAGTACTTCTAAAGTGTGTTTGATCACAGAGGGGATGTAGGGCACTGCTTCACTGAATTGTCTTATACAGTGTAGGCACTTCCTTGAATAATTTTCTTCAAATTGGAAATGGAATCTTTTAATGAAGCTCGTAACTAAATATCTTTTTTTTTTTTTCACTCCAGCTACATCTGTTTGTCACTTTGCCCAGTATTTGCTACATAGGAACTTTTTATTTTACTAGGCAAATACCTCTTTTTGCTTTCTCCTTTCTTCTTTTGATAGCTACATGCAGATTGTTTTGCCTCCTTAATGCAGGTGTTTTGTTTGGTTTGTTTCCCCCCCTCATTTTGCCCTTGTCTCCAACCTTTTTTTCTGGGAACAGGAAGGACAGGTGAGAATGATTATCTTGTGCTTGCTTTCAAGATTCAGAGCACTGTAGGAGATTTTACTGCAATCTGCTCTCCAGTTGAAAACAGCTGGCATAAACTCTCTGTGTAGATACAATGGTAATTTCAAGATTGCTCATACTTAGTCTTGAAGATTTGAAAATCCTCCAGACTTTTGCAAGAAATCTTTGTTGAACAAAATATAGCTAATAAAAATTCAACATAGTTCAATAATGTTTATCTAGGAAGACTGAATGTCATTCCCAAGATGGGTACAACTATAAGACTGCAGAAGAAAGGAGGCTTTTTCCCTGTTTTGTTACAGCGAAGAAACTTATCCTGAATTCATGTGGGGCCTTACAACTTAAATCCTACTTTTTAATGTCAAAAGCAGTTACCTTAATCTCCCGTTGGAAATCTTTTCCATGAACTCTTTTTTCTATCCATATGCTTTCCATCTTAGTATGCCATACTCTTTCTACTTCCCACACCCACAGCTTCATGATGGCAGTCCATTGTGCTGCAGTCCCTTGAAAGAGTTTTTCATTAGGCTGTAATACTACAACATTTCTGGTCATGTGAGATGCTTGTCTGCAATAAAATCAGGTGTGGACCATCCGTGTGATTGTGCTTTGCTAGAAATTCGCATTTTATTCTTCTTTTCTTATGTAAAAACAACAAATACCATCTCCTTAATGGGAATTACAAAAAGTACTCAAAGTTAAAAAGTTATCAGGCTGACAGGTACCCATTTTTTGTTGGCTGTTTGACCATCTATGATCTTACTGATCTTACATGTGGGTGGAAATGCCCACCCTTCTGTACCTGTTGCTCACATATCTACTGAAAGCAAACTGCTGGCTCTAAAAACTTTGGACCTTTTAGCCTTTGTTTATGTAACTGTAGAGACAACAGGCAAAGTGCAAACTCAGCCGTATTGTAGTTAATTTATAGGACTTGATGCTTTTTCTGTGTTTTTTAGCCACCAAATCTTAAATTACTATTGTCTTTCGTTCTACAGTGTAATAAGAAGCTATAACTGGTTATTAATTACTCAGTATCCTTGTTTTCAACCATGTAGCCAATATTAATGGGCTCAAAATTGTAACACACATGTAACCTCATCATTGTGGCAACACCTTTGCTTGAAGGCTATTGACTCTTTCCAAAATACTTCAGAAACACTAGGAACTGCAGATGGCGTTGATCTTCCCAAAGAGTAATCTAGTTTTCTTAAAATCTTTTGTGTCACTTAATCTTTCAAAGGTAACTGGTTTTGATAGAGGGATAATAGTGCTACTTTAAAATTTGGGTACTAAAGCCACAGGAGTTATCATACTGGAACAAATTAGTGATATACTTAAACCATAGTTTTTGTCTGACAGTGGTAAGAATCTGAAATCCCAAGAATCCCTATGATAAGTGTGTACACCAAGAGGGCAACGGTTTCCTACCTACAGTGGAAGCTTTGTAGGGAGACTTAGAGTATGGTTTGATATTAAGGTAGTGAGGGATGACCTAGGTAAGAAAGATAAAATTTGTAGGAAGGCAGACTTCGCTAGGTCTACTGTTAATTAAATAATATCCTTGGAACTATTAAATATGTTCATGGATCCTCATAGCTGCTTAAATTTCTTCCAAGAAGAAAAATTTTTAAAAGTATTTTTAAGCATAGTTATTATTCTTGCATTTCAATACTGCCTTGTTGAAATCAGTGCTGGTTTTTTGCTCAACATTGCCTGTGAGTTGTGCTCTGAACCTTAATTAAAAGATAGTCATTCAATTTGGCTCATATCCAGCTATACTCTGAAGATAACCTATGCTACAGATTATAATTTGTTTTGTTTCATTTTTTTTTTTTTTTTTACCTATTGTTCCACTGGAAAATACACGCCTCAGATACTGTTTTTTTAGCAGTGAAGTTCAGGAAAGAGCATCTCTCTTTCACTGTCGGACTTGTCGCTCTACGTTTCTCTCAATCTATCAATGTGCCTGTGTCTCTCAGTCATTTTACTGTTAGTGGTAAATCTCTGCAGGGTAAGGGATATGTTTTTGTCACACATCACCTAATATAGTGGGGTTCCAATCAGGGAAGTCTTGCTGTTTGGCTAAGTCCTCATGATTGCTCTGAACCATTGAAATGAGTTGCTGTCAGGCTTAAGGGATGATAAACCAGTGCTTCTGCCTTTTTGCTTTTGCCCTCCTGGCCATGTGATCTTCTCAGCTGAGCTTTTCTACCATGCGAAAGTGTGCTTTTTTTTGTTTTTCTTTTTTTCTACTAGTTCAGTTATTTCAGAAAACTTTGATGTATTTTTATTTACTTAAGCCAGAAAATGTTTATTCTTTTAGTTATGTGTATTGTGCTCATAAGTAACTTAAGGGTACTCAGTAAGGAGAGAAAATTCAGGATGGACAATTCTAACATTGTTTACGGGGTCTTGCAGAGATCAGTGTCCCATGACTATTTCTCTTAGATCAGGTTTCAAGGTGCTTCTAACTCTCTCTTTCAAATGCATCTAACTCTCCTTAAAACTTAAAGGAAGGCACACTTTAGGTTCCAAATACCGTAACTTTATAAACACTGGTTTGAGTTTGTTTGTTTGTTTTTTAGCTGCAAAGGATGATTTTCCAGAACATGAGGAAGGTCCAAAGTGTGTCAGCAACTGAGTGACAGGAGGTCATCCTCAGCTTTGTGCATACCTTCATGGACTTTTCTGGTGGAGAGCTGCATTGGATTTTTTATTTTTTTTTTCTGAAAGCCCTCTTACCCTTGAATGGCATCTCCTGGATGAATTGCAATGTTGAGGAGTTAGAGCTCAGAAAATTGTGTGGAAAGGGAGAGAAAGGATGCAGGAGAGTTATCAGGTGCAGCAAGGTGATGCAGGCACTCTAAGTTCAGGTGAGTCATGATGTCATACTGTCCTGAAGTCATGTCTTCCTATGGGGTTAAGAGACATGCCAAGAATAGAAAAGACATTGTCCACATAAATCTGGTCTTTGAATAGCTTTGTCTCAGTGTCATGGACTTTTTGATGGATACTTGGTTTTGAGGAAGGTGCTGTATACTGGTGTTATGTAAGGCTCCCTAAAGGGGGCTGTTAAGTCTGCTTATTATCAAGGATGCCCATCAAAATGGAAGAACCTCATCATGCTGATAAATGTATAGGGCCCTTTTCTCCAAAGAAAAGTGGAAGCACAGCATTGTTGCTTGAAAGGTGCGTGTGTAGGGGGCAGGACTCTAGAAAAGACATCCAAGGATGGTGAAAACTGTTATTGTACTGAGATAGTACCTCAGCATTCAGACAAATCCTTTCAGGAACATTCGTGAGAGGGAAGAGTACACTTAGGATGAGGAATAAGACCCACAAATGCACAGGTTTTTTACTGTATCGTTTTATAGTCAAGCATTGAACATTGTTTCCAAAGTGAATTAGTTTTCTGCAGATACAGGTTATCAGAATCTGGGGTTATTACAAAACCAAATAAAATAGATTAAGATTACCTTCTGTCTACCATTCCTGCAAAAGAATAAAGCAGATAAATGTGAAAGGGTGTTACATGTGTAGCAATTAGTCCCCAGCTCACAGCAGGCAAAGAACTCACTTTAACAGGGCTTGCTAAAAGCAGTTGCGTCTTGTTTAGTGGATGGAGTGGGTTTATACTCCTAGAGCACCTTGATGTGTTTGTAGCAGATGAGGTCTGATGTGGGATCTTAATTGTACTCCAGAACACTTTCTGCTTGCCAGAAATGCAGTGGAAAAGATATGCAAAAGATAAGTTTTCAGTTACTGTGACAAAGCATCTAAAATTACATCATTAATGTTATCACATGAAAATCCATCTATAAATGTAGAACTTATTTATGATTGTTAAGAAATAAAGTATAAGAAATTCCCTGTTGATGTAATCCTTTGGAAGCCAAAGTAAGCTGTAAGAAGAGATTTTCAAGTAGTAAATGTGGCTCTGGCTGGCAGAATGTGCTTTGTTCAAGTAACTCCAGGTGGGGCTGAGGGTATTCTTGTCCTAAATGTTCCCCCATTCCTTGCTACTACTTGGTAATTTATTCAGTCCCCAATTTGTTCTCAGTCAGGACCTTTAGCATATGTATGCTGTTTTGGAACTGGAGAACATCTCGGTGCCCTTGTTGCGATGTTTGGGATCCCAGTCCATAGGGACAGAAGAGATGGAAATGCTTTGAGAATGAGCATTATCTGTGCCAAGCTGTAGATGTCTGCAGAGGTACACATGCAAATTTGTATGTAAAGTCATATGAAGCAACTGTGATAAGAGAAAAGACCTACCAAAGCTTGCAGGCTTGGAAGGAAAATACATTTTTTCTTACAGAAATTTATGATGCAGTATGAATGTTACGTAAATGCACTTAAGGAAAAAACCACCCAAAACCAGCTCTCCAAACAAGACAACAGAATACTTTGTAAAGCTTTGAGTAGCAACAGCTGTAAAAAAAGTAATACGGCAACACTCTACAAAAAAGGACATGAATGATGAATAAACTATAGAATATCAATGAATAAGCTAGGTTAGACAAGATAAGGCAGAAAGAAAAATCAAGCAAAGCCAAATTAAAGTTCTGTTAACAAAAAATACCATCAGGATGCTGTGAACTACAAGGAAGTTCTAAGGGAAAACATTCATGCTGAAAATTCACATTGAGTAAGCATCATACGAGATGCTGCTTTCAGCCAGTGTTTTTTTGGCTGCTTTTAATGACATCACAAATGTTTCAGAAGGCAATGTACTTGTTTAAATTTTATTTAGAATAGAGGTCTGGATGAAGCACCAATCAAACTTGTTAAGAACTCTTTGGTCTTTGAATAGGAAGGACTACAAGGAGTCATCTGCTGCTCCTCTCTGCTCTGACACAAGGCTGACAATATCTAACCTGATGTATTCGTCTACCCTTGTTTGAAAGGCTGCAGTAACACAGATTCCACAGACTTGCTTTGCAGCCTCATTTACGGCTTGATTATTCTTGTAGTTAGAGGTTCGTTCATACTATCTGATCTAATATTTTTTGGCTGCGAGCATATTTCTGTTTGTCGTGTTCACAGTGAGCACAGGGGATTGTTGCTCTTTTTTCTTCTCTTTAACACTGGAAGACTTCTACGTACTGAGCTACTGGAAAGTGTTTACATGCCCTTCTTTAGTGTTTTCTCCTTCTTGCCCATTTCTTTGCTTTTCCTAATAGAGTATATCTCCAGATTTCTGAATCATGTTATTTACACTATAAGCTCTCCAGTCTATCTCCATCTCTTTTACTATTTGATTTCCCAGAACTAGACTCAGGGGTGAGTCCAACTGAAGATTCACAAGTGCCAAGCACAGCAAATTAATGTCTTTCCTGTGGCACTTGTATTGATATAGTCCAACAGCCTGTCAGTATTTGAAGCACTGCTGACTCACTAGTTATTTCCCTTTTTGTATTTGTGCATTTGACTTTTTCCTGGATCTAAACACTTATCTTTTTATTACATTTTTTTCTTAATAGGATGGTGGGAAGCAAAGAGGGGAAGGAGAACAACATTTAAATGGGAGAAGAGAAAGACTGTGGAGACCTAACTGCTCCTCCTCAACACCAGTGAGGAGATTATCAAGAAGATAAGAGCCAGACTCTTCCCAGAGGTGGGAGGAGAGAGACAATGGATATATGTGGAAATAAGAAATGTTGAGACTGAGTATAAAAAAACTTTTTCACAGTGAGGGCAGTGGAACAGATTGCCTATGGCAGGTTGTGACTACAGTTTCTGCTGTCTCCATACTTAGTTTTAGCCAGTCAAATCTTGAAAACCTTTCTGAGCAGCCTGGTCTGGTCCTTTGAGCAGGAAGTTAGACTAAAGCTCTCTTGAGGCCTCTTCCAATCTAAATTTTCCTCTCATTGTTTCTTTGATTCTCAAAGTCGTTCTGTGTTCTAACTTGTTTTCTGAGATGCTCGCAAACTTTTTCAGCAAAAGGCTGAACTGAATACTTTAAACATAACTTTTTTTTTTCATTTTAAGTCATTATTGAAAATGCTGACTAGCAATGGATTCACTGCAGATCTTTCCAAAGCCCAGCTGAGAATGAAAATTCCTAATTAGTATTTGAGTATGTTTTAAAATCAAGTATTCATGCACTGACATTTCCTTTGAATCTTATTTTCCTGATGTGAGAATATCATACAGGTGTGTGAAAAAGTTTAAAAAACATAAATGTCATATCTGTCTTTTCTTCTTATCATCTACGCCAATAATCCTAAAAAATATACCAAATGAAACTGGTATAATACAATTTATCTTTGTTTTATTATTGATTTTTATTAGCTTATTATCTTCTGATTTCAAAATATATATATAGAGATTTAGATTAGATATAGGAAGAAATTTTTTACAATGAAGGTGGTGGAACACTGGGACAGGTTGCCCAGAGAGGTGGTGGGTGCCTCATCCCTGGAAACATTCAAATTGGACGGGGCTCTGAGCAACCTGATCTGGTTGGAGATGTCCCTGCTCCTTGCAGGGGGGTTGGACTAAATGACCCTTGAGGGTTCCTCCCAACCCTAGCCATTCTATGATTCTATGATTCTCAGTCCCAGTAACTAATAATTTAAATATTCCTTACTGGTGTCGTTCTAAGCACTGGAGCTAACTTGAAAAACGTATGTTGGAATGTTATTTTATACAGGCACTGGTAGTGCCACTTTGCTTTTCTCTGTTTCTCAGAGAAAGATACTTTTGTTCTCTGCATTATTAGGGATGGCTTTAGCTGGTTCCTAAAATGCTGTAAGGTGAACTTCATCAGGTCCACCTGTGTTGAAAATAATCTGTCTTTTTTTTCATACTTTTAAGATGTCCTTTCCTTATTCTAGTCCATGCTTCTCTCCCCTTTAATATCAATTGTATCATTCTAAAAAGAGAATGGTAAAGTCAGTATTTCAGTCTTATCTATGTCATACATTATTTGTTGTTCTTCCACAGTAAGCCATGCACTTAAATTTTTCTATTCTATCCCTTATATTCAATAAATAAGATAAAAGTGTTTCTGATACAATCAGTGAACTTTTTCTTGGAGCCTTTTATGTTCATTGTTAGCTGTAATGCATTTCGTGTCTTCCTCTTTCTGATTTTATTCTTATGGGTTGTGTTTTTCCCTCATTAATTCTTAGTCATGTGTTCTTGTTTCCACTTTCTGCGTGGTTCTCCTCTGATATTCAGGTTATTAAAGAGTTATGTGTGAGTTGCAAGGCAGAGATTGAAAAGAAATGGGGAACATTCTACAAAATAAGGATTTACAAGTCTTCATGTGCATCAGTCTCCCTGAATTGTTTGGCAGCTAGGATAAACCCCACCTGTCTTTCAAGGTTACTGGAAATATCAAGATGATTTGCGTGTATATGGTGGCATATATAAAGATAGTTTGGTTGTAATGCCTAGATCACTGAGAACTCCTTTTTTTTTTTCCCCTGAAGATACATATCACCATTCTGGAATCAAAACCTGCCTCTGGGAACCTGAGGGGCCATATACCAGTCAAACTTGACCAAGTCTTTCAGAGACCTTACTATTAATTGCAATTGCGGGTAAATTAAATTGCAATTAAATTAAATTACAATTCCCATTTGTTTTAATTGCAGTTAAATTATATGTAGCCCAAGTAGCAAAAAGAAACAATGAAAATACAAACCATTCCCAACAGACCTTGGAAAAAAAGTAGGAAATGACTTTTCCACTGCAAATCATACAAACAGCCTCATTATTACAGACTGCTCTGTAGACTTCTGGGAACTCACTGACTTTTTGGACTTGAAACTGTTGTGGATAAAGAAATAAAATATTTGTGCAGAAGTGGAGTATCAAACAGTACAATTTAAGATAATGGACCTCAGTGTATTCACAGCAGGTCTGTACAATTTACCACAAAATAGAAATTAAGCCATATCTTACTGCCATACAACAGCAGCCACTTGCCGCTGTTAAACTGTAAATTAAAATAGTTAAGGCTTTATAAAAAGAAAACTACAAAAAGCAAAGGAAATTGATGGCAAACCATTCTGGAAGTGAGAAGAGAAGCTACTGAAGGCCTGTTTCATCTGCAACGGTTTGTTGCAGCTTCTACTAGACTTTCATGAACTGTGACTGATCAAGTTCCGAATGAATCTTGGGGACAAGTCATATATCTGTTGGGAAGAAGTATCCATTTAATGTATAAGCAGTCATTCATATTAACCTCACAGCGGGTGAATGCATGTTATTTAAAGGGAAATTATATTAGACAATCAGGAATGCAAAGTTGAAATGTAGTTCTGAAGACAGTGAAATATGCACTTCACTGGAACTTAATGAGAAAGAAGCAGAAGGAGTATCATTAGCCATCCATACAGATTTGCAAAACACTGTACAATTAGAATAACCTGGGGATGGGGGGGAAGGGTAGTCTTGTCACATGAAAGTCTGTTACTTGCTCTGATACAGAACTGTTTAAACTATCCATCACCGTGCAAGGCCAGCTGATTTTGTCCTGTGTTTAGTAGACACCTGAGGAGTGATAGGACTGTAGATTACCAAAGAATGCAAATTATTACAGAAAATTTAATTTTGTTTCTCCAGATTAATTTATGCCATTATGCCATTTTATGGACCTATACATCAAAAAAAGTTTGAAAAGCATCTTTTTAAAGACTATATAATGCTAACATATGAAGGACTAATCATTTCAAATTATGGAAGGGGAAGAAAAAAGTTCTTTCTGTACTCCAGCAGCTTGAGATTGTAAAAAATTTGGTTTTTTTTTTTTTTTCCCCTCCTCTTTGCATGAGTGATACAAAATTTAAAACCGTGTAACCGAATGATAAATATGTAAGTAGGCCATGGTATTCCTGTTTAATTGTACTGTCTTGAACAAATGTGCCAAAAGTAATGTTCTGGTGGATAGCCCCTCAATAAGGGCATTGTAGTGTGATCACATATTTATATACAAGAGGATGTCTAGAAAGTGCTTAATAAGAGGGGACAGTCAGTGGAGGAAGGAATGAATCCTGAGTGTTGTAGTGGGTTGCCTGTCACTCTCGTTCACGCTTGAACGCTGGACGCTATCTGTGCTGAGCTTTGGATGGGCCGGCTGCTTTGCCGGTTTTGAAGCGCGAGCAGAGTGTGAAGTGAATCCACACGCAATGGGAAGCTTTCCTCCCCATCTCAGGCTTAACGTCACTGCCGCCTTATTCCAGCGAGGCTCCTGCTCGAAAGCCATGCGCAGGTCTGGTTATTATTACGGTCCCATAACTTCCCCTTTGTGAGCTGGTGCATACAAGCTTAGTTTACAATCAGGCTGTGCACAGCTGGATGTTGGTATTGTATTTGGCAGCATTGTGTAAACCCCATCCATTTGGTGAAGTCATCTAAAATAATTATACTTTTAAATCTGTTTGGTTGTTGCCAAACCATGTACTCGCGACAGACAGATGCTGTGAATTTTTCATTCGGTTCTGCAGCAAATCTGCCGTGGGCAGGGGGGGAGTGAGGTGCATTATAAAACTTACCCCTTGTCTTTTATAGTGCAGGAAAGCTTTAATTAGACATAAATGGGTTTGATCAATGAATCATTAACTTCCATTAAACTTTAAGTAGATTGCCTGACCCGGCTACTTCATTCTGAGTTTAATCTGGTATACACTTGATAATTAGAGTTAAAAGGACAAGGGCTGGAGGCAATCCTTCTCAATCCTTCACAAAAATGGAGTTGAGTCAGCTAATAAGTTAATTTTATAGTCAGTCTGTAAGGACAGAATTTGCCGTAAAACATAATTTTCCTAGAAAAAAATGGATCAGGAAGCAGACTGTCACTTTGTTTTGCTTTCAGAATTACCTCAGGAATTACCTGCCCAAGATCTTCAAAGCCTTCACAGATCCTGTCCTCCTCAGCACAGCTGCTGGAGGATTAGGTTGCATGAATATACGATCAGAAACCAGACAGCAGAGCAGGAAATCTCTTTGTGAAAATGCTAGTGTAGGTCTTGTGGTTGAACAAGTTGTTCTGGCTTGTCTAGGTCCATGGGCACTGAAAGGAGTGAAAGGATGTTGCTTTCTGAGAGCTTCCAAGCTTAGGGAAGGTAGAGTCTTTAATCTGCTGGCTCTACCAGCACCTACATCCAGAACAGCAATTAGTACTTCTCGTGTGTGTTTGCTGCTTGTTTTACTATTTGGAAATTGCAGTCTTGCAAGCTTGAGTGTCTCTGCACGGCACTGCGCTGCGCAGCAGGGATATATTCTTTGGGAGGGCTGTATCCAGTTTGTATGTGAAATGTTTGAATGATCAAAGCTGACTTAAAGGACTAGAAGTTCACTACTTGCCTGGCTTTTTCAGAAGTGAGTTCTCTTACTTCCTTATGATCTATGATTTTCTTCCCTGCATCCTGGGTTCAGATTAGGTTATACTGAGGGACACTGGATGATCCAAAAGTGGCCTCCCTTTTTCTGGTTTAGTATTTGCCTTGTTCTATCTGAACAGGACATACCAGTCTCTGTTGAGTTGGATCCAGTGGAAACAAAAAGTAACTGTGCTGACACATAAAGCACTGTGATATCAAAGTGTCCAGCCATTGTGGTGGACAGCTCTGTTGTTGGTGTGTACAGCTGCTCGCAAAATGCTGATTTGATGGAGTGGAAACGTTCCCCAATGTTGCAGTAAGGGCACGAACTCTGTGGATGGTGTTCCGGAGACCTTTATTCTCAGTCAGCATAAGTCTTTTATAACTTTTCTAAGTTCCATGTGAAGTGCACGCACCTAAACATCTGATTGGATTGGTAGCAATATCCTGTTCACACGCCTTAAGCTTCATTTGGATTGGGTATAGACTTTTGGTTGTCTTTTCTATTTTTGCCTTTGGTATTTACTTATCTTGTTCTAATTGCTGGTTTTTGTTATTGAGCAAGTGGTGTTCAAGGACATAGCTCAAATTCTTCAATATCAGACAGCTGTGCTGTTCCTACACCCGAAAGGTGCGCACGAGCCCATTTAGGGAAAGGATGTGTTGAAACCCAGGGCTCTTTGACCTGATCTGAACACTCTGACTGGTGTGCTAAGGAGTGTGATAGAGGAGAGGGCAGGCACACCACCTATGCCTTCGGCCTTTCTACTTGTTTATGAGTGTATCACCACAGCAGACCACAGAGGTCAGAAAAGAGTTAAGTTTGGGATTTTTTTTTTGGAGTTTAGTTATGAGATTGCTGCTGAGAAGCATAGTGTTGCCTGGGCACAAGCTAGAAGCATGTGGGTTGTTTTACCAGTAAAGGATTTGGGGCACAACAGGCTAAGAGTGATGATACAGAGGTTCTAGGTTTTGGACTTAGACTCTTAAAATGGCAGCCAGGTTTCAAAAGGACTCTAAATACCTGGCCTGTGTCTTTCCCATTCCTTTGGTCTCAGCCTGGAGATACTGTTTCTGAATCCTCTGTGAGTGCTGCAGCCTGGGGTCACTGAGAGCTCTCTAATGACCTGCAAAATCTCAGGCAGTTCTGGGGCTGGGTTTGTGCGGTGTGTGTTAGCTGCTGCTCTGAGATACAAGTCGAGCAAGGGCAAAAGTAGAAGCTGATTAGCTTCCTATTTAAGGAGCCTTGTCCATTCTCTGCAGTCACATAATGCAACGCAGAGGGAGGCTGAATTAAGGGTTGCTGAATTAAGGTCATGCAGGCAACCTTAATACTGCCATTTTGAGACTTTTCAATGCTGGATTATGCGACCTTAATGGCATTATTTTTAAAGTATTTTATTTGGATGTGATTTTTGTATATTTAGGTCAGACAAAATTGTTAGCAGTGTTCTCCTCCGGCTCTAAAATCCACAAATCTTCTTTTTAATAATGCTACCAGTATGCAGAGGAGAATTTTGCTAGAGCCAATGAAGACCTTTTTAAAAAGTCAGCTTCCAGTCTTTTAATGATGCTGTTGTTGATAAATGCTTGCTGGTATGCTATTATTTATCTTTCAAATTCTCTGCTGTCATTGTAATGACAGTAGCTGCTAGGGTCTGATGGCGGAGGGCTCGGGGTGCCCCGTTCCCATGCTGCCTGGTTCCTCTTCAGCCCGAGTCAAGACTGACCAGCACTTCTTGCTGTTGCCTGTATACTGTGAAGTGTTTGGTTTCAGGTTTCTGTAAAACAAAATTGTCGGTGCAACCTGGTGTTGAAAAAATGTTTTTCCATCAAAAAGCTACCAGTAAATGGTAGCTTCTGGTGATTTTTATTTATTTTTTTTTCCTTTTCTACAAGAGATCGTTCCAACTGGATGTTTGCTGCACGTTTTGAAGAATGTCATGGGGAAAACATCCACTGATTATGACCATTTTGTGCCGTACTGAACTAGAAAGATGAAGGCTTAATTCCTGTCAGTGAAGAATTGCTCACACCAGTGCTCACAGGGTCATGGATGTGAGTAGCTGTTTGCCATTGGTGGTAAGGGATTTACAGTCTGGCTCTCTGGGAATTGAGAAACTTATTTTCTCTAGGGTGTTCCATCCTGAACCTCTTTATAAGCATTTAAAAGTCAATTCAAGTGATAAAACCTGCAATTTGTTTTGAAGAAAACATGTTTTAAGGCATCAAAACTGCTTCATTATTTGAAAATACATTTAGAATACATACTTGCTTTCCACAGAGCTCAAAAGACAATTTTCAAGTAACAAAAGCCTTCCTAGCGGGTGGTGGATAAACATTTTATGTTTCTAATAGAAGCCAGGCTCATCTCTTGCTGCTATAAGCAGTCTGAACAGATAGTGGCTTACCAAAAAGATACAGCAGAATTTGCCACCAGCCGAGTCTGACAATCAGCTACATCTGTCAGAATGCAACTAAGGAATTTCATAGATCTTTCTAATAAAAATAAACTTTTCTTAACTATATTTAACTTCCGTTAACTATCTTTCATCCTATCATCTCTAACTTGCAAACTTTGTCTCACACAACTCCTTTTCTTTTCTCTTTTCTTTTTTTTTTTTTTTTAATCTGTGAAGAGAGATTTCTACAAGTGATTTTCTCAAAATCCAGTCTCTAACAGAGCAGTGCCTCAAACCCACTGTCATCTGATGCTGCTGCTGCGTGGGTCTCCATAGCAGCTGTATCCAGCTGGTCTGTGCTTGTGCAGTCTGGGGAGTGGTAAGCTTTGCAAGAAAATGAAGCATATCCAGTTCAGACAGAGCCCTCAGAGATTTTACTCGCTGGGTTTTATCTGAGCGAATATGAACTGTGACATTTTGAAGGCTTGTAACTCACCCAGACTTTGGTAGTCTTTAACAAGAGTAGGAAAAAGTATTTTTTGACCCAAAGCAGACCCTGTCAAAATTTTTCAGATTGGTTGGAATAATGTATTTCTACTTGTGTGCTCAGAAATGGCTGAATCATTTTAACTGAACTTTTCCACAAAGGTTTAGCCTCAGACAGATATCAACAGAGGAAAGGATCCCAAGTGCTGCCAAACAGTAACCAACTGAAAAAAAAAAAAAAAAGAAGAAGAAAAAGAGATGTAATGGAAGAAGTAGGAGGCAGCCTTAATAGATGGTAGCATTACTCCCAGCTACCACTTGTGCAAGATTTGGTGGATACTGGCAAGATTTGAAACACCATTTTAGACTTCTTGTGTGTTGAATGTAAAGGTAGAGAACATCTTTACACCACAGCTAGCAAGTCAAAGGAATTGATTATTCCCTGCTATTTAGGACTTGTGAGACTGCATCTGGAATAGCATGTCTAGTTCTGGGCCTTCTGGTACTTTAACAAATTGGAGGAGGGAGTCTGGGAGACGGGCACAAAGACTGTTAGTGGATGCATGATGGCAGGCTGAGGGAGCTAGCTAGGTTTGTTCAGGTTGGCCTGTTGAACAGATCTGTGCCATGCAGAAACACCACACTTTGGCTTGTTGGCAAATGCCTTTTCTTGGTGAAGATGAAACAAGATGACATTTTGGCTTTGGTACCTTTTTAATGGTGATTTCTACATAGTTTTTACTAATAAAGATGACCTGGGGGAAAAATCCCGGTGCTAAAGGCTTCAGGATAAGAAGTGAGCTTTTGAGCTATGTCTACATACCAATTTATTTCTTTAATCAGAAAACACCGATCCTTTGGCCACTTTGCAGTGCAGCAGTGTATTGCCTTCATTTCTGGCTATCGGTTTGTTGTAATTAACTAGCTACTTGCATGTGTAGTGAGTGCTAGCTGGGAGGCCCTGAAAGATGGTGAAAAGCTGAGGCACATGAAGATCTTGTGTCTACACTGTGCAGAGACAACTTGAGCTCAGATTGCAGAAAAGAGGTATTGAAGAACAAGGCCTTTTTGGGTTCTGTCTCATCTTTCATGTTGTTTTAGCTGCCACACAGTGGATATGACATCTCAGCTCAAGTCTGGTGGAGTGAATGGAGGCTACTGGTTAGACAAAAGTTCAAAGCCCTTCCAAACAGCAAGAAAATGGGCATTAGAGTTAACCCCAGAGGTTGTGGTAGGCCTGAGGTTTTCCACTTGAAAGCCACAGCTGGCCCGGAGGACATGCCTGCATGTGAGTGCTGGTGAGCATGGTCTGCAGTTTCCTGCTGCTGTTCCTCTCCTGCATCACTGGCACAGCTGCTGCCACTGCAGAGAGTCAGCCCTCGCGTGTCCGGAGACAGTTCTTCTGCAAAATGGTCTCCATTAAAAGAGCACTACCCATGAGAGGGAGGATGTACTGCAGCCGCAGAACTGAAGGCAGGGAGATGGGCAGCTTTGGTCAGGTCAGACAGGAAACCTGGAAGAGTTGGAAGCTGAACCCATCTTGGTTCTTAGTTCAGTGCCTTAGGTCTCAGAGCATCCTTCCTGATGTAAACACGCTCCTGTGTTAGCCAGAGAACAACTTTGTCAGTGTCCATATTCTCTTTCTTCTGTGCTTAGCACCCTTTCTCTCTTTCACTTGATGATTTTGTTTAGAATAAATTATCCCCTTTTTCCTACCACTTACCAACAGCATCCTCTTCCGCCTTTTCTTATATCTATTCCCCTTAGGCTAACTGCTCCTCCACTTTTTGGCAGTGTAATACATTTCTACAGCTACGATGCAGCAAGTGAGTTGTCAGAGTAGCTTCTGGCAGAGCCTTCTTGTTTGAAACCAGTCCAAAGTAGACAGAGCTAAGGTCACAAGTGGTAAGTAGAAAGCATGCAAGACACCAGAAGTGAGAGATCCCTATTGCTTTTTTTCCTCTTGTCTGTCTGGCTCTGTCTTGTACTCCTCAGTGGACACCACCATTGGTAAATCTCTCCTCAGGTACAGCGTGCTGTTGGGGTAATAGGCAGATGTTCTGTAGCTGCTGGTCTGAACCTGTGCAACGTACTCACCCAAGGAGGAGAGCACCCACATATTTTCTGCTCCACAGGTAAAACATCTCCCTTTGACCTCACCTGAACTAGTATTAACATGTGATCATGAAATTTTTTTCCAAAAGGAAACTGTTAGTCTCCCTTGCCCTTGGCAGCGATTGTCTTTGTTGCAGATGAGGACGGTGTACGCTACGTCACAGCACAGCTATAAAGCTACAGGATAAGAAAGGTGAGATAGCTTGTAGGAGTGCGGGTCAGGAGACAAATGGTCACAAGGAAAGAAGAGGCACCACGCAGGGAGGAAGCCCAGAGCGTCGTCTGACCCAGTGCTGGAGGTGGTTGGGATGACAGGTTAGGACTGCTGTTTTTCCCTTCCTGTGTGATATTACCAGTGCTGGAGGCAGGAACATAGAGAATTTAATTGTGTGCACTGGGCTGTCAAATTGCTTTTTTTCTCTCCCACTGGACCTTTTCCCATTCCACACCAGCAATGCATCTGAGTAGCCTCTCTCCTCTTCTTCCTTTATGCCTCCAACTTAGATGGAAATGCTAGAGGATCTATACCTGCCAATCTGCTTGTCATGAAGGTGTCCTAAGGGATTCACAGGTTTGACGTGGAAGGGCTTTGCTGTGTAACTGATGTTCAGCAAAAGAGTGGGTCAAAAAGACCAAGAAACCCTATGGGCTGTGGCCCTTCTGTCTGGATCCTGCTCCTTTGCGGTCACTCTATGTTAGAAGGGAGGGATTTGACAAGGCAGATGCTGCTGCAGCTGCTCTTAGGGTTCTGCACAGTTTGAAGCCTGCCTGATTTGCAGGTTTGATGGCTGCAGTGTTCACTGGCCCAGGGAAGGCCTGCAGGCCACACTGCTCTTGCAAATTATGTGATAAGCCAATTGTCTGTGTCATGTAAACCAAAGGTCCTGTTGAATTCCTCTGGAAGGAGATAAGGCATTTGGCCTGCAGCACTTGAGTGAATAAATGCATGAAGCCATCAGGAGCTCAGAAGCAGACTTCCAGACCTTTAAGCTGTCTGTTTTGAAAAATATTTTCTTCAGTAAAAATTCTGCCTGGCACAACAATGTGTGGAATGAAAGGCAATGCTTTGCAATACAGTAAAATAATTTCAGATCCTTAATGAAACGGATTCTAATGTTTATCTTCTCTGTCATCTTAAATGCGACTGACCTGCTGAATGACTTCTTGAATATGTGTATTCTGCACATGCATATACATCTGCAAATGCAGGCCGAATTCCTTGTGTGTCCTGTCTTGCTCACTGATAGTATTCACTTACATGACTGATGACAAGCATAAGAAAATGCTGAGACCAGGAACATGCTGCTATATTACTCTGCAGAGTGTTTCTGTTTGGTGTGAGCTCCACACAATTTAGTAATACTGAATAGCGTAACTCACAGAAGGCAGTAATGTTGAATGTATGATCCAATATGTGTTGCCAGAGAACACTGTAAGATTAATAACACAGTGAAAGAGAAACTAAGAGGCAGATGTCAGGGAGAAGAGAGCTTAAAATTATTATTTTTTTTTTTTAAGGGAGTTAGTGAAGTCTAGAGAAAACTCAGAGCTTAAGACAATGTACCAATATTGGGAAGCACCTTTTTAGATCACCCTGTTATAGCAGTAGAACATCATCTCTGAAAACAGTTTCAGAATATTTTCTTCTGTAAACTCAGTTATTGTCTGGCCTCTGTTGCTCATTGGAACTAACAGAAGATATGGCCTCCTGGAAATCCGGGTAAAATCTTCCAGGTATATGAAAATGCCAAGTGGCTTTGATTAGTGGTGACCTTAGTGGTCCGCTGCAATAGTTAGAGTTTTGTAGCCTTGAGTAGTGTTGGCAGAACAGTAGAGAAACTTATGGTAATTATTTTATAACAGATTTGGAGCAAGCAATTTCCACCTTTTACCCATGACAGTGAGTGGTGTTATCTGGCCTTGGGAAGATATTTACTTCCTCAGTTTCCCACCTGCAAAATGAAAATCATATGTAGGAATGTCTGAAAGGGATTTTGGAGATGGGAGTGTCTGTATTCTGCACAGAGAGCTTTTTCCTTTTAATTTGTTGACATTTGTTTCCTGGGGAAATGGACCTTATGCAGACATGCTTTGCTTGTTATATATCTTCCTCTTACTATCTATTGATTCTGTTGTAAAAATTTAAAGCCAGCTATGTTCGTATTGGGTAGAAGTAGAGGCCCAATAGATAAGTATTTAGGTAGAGAAGAGACCCAGTAGAGAAGAGTGGTCTTGACCCTAACTAAGCATTTGAGGAGCAGAAGCCACATGCAGTCAACATTTGAAAAGGCTCCAGCCATGGAGAAAGCATTGACTGGGGCTTTCACTTTTACATATAAGGAAATTCAGGCATGAGGCACACATCCATAGGAAACTTGACTATGTTAGTTCTGCTGCTCTCAAAACTAGTGCTGCTTCCAAGGGGCATGTCTTAGGGAGATGTGTCTTGATGTCCCTTCTGTTGCAGCTTGTGACGGTAGTACCACTGAGCACTCAAGAAATGAAACTGGAGCCACAATTTTCCCGGTCTCCTCCTTTTTTCTCTCTTTGTCAATGGTTCTCTCTTCACTCTGCAGTTAGTGCTAGTGCAGGTTACCCAAGACCTGCGTTCCCAGCTTCACTCTGACTTCTACCTACAGGAAATGCCAGGTGCCGGAGAAACTGCTTCACTTTTCCTAGGACCATAGTGGATGGATTAAAAGTTGTCATTGCACATGAAAGAGATGTAAAGAGAAAGGGCAACTGCAAGCAGAGATGACGTATTGCTAAGCATAGCAGCTTGCCTCAAAATGCAGAGAAGTAGTGCAAGAAGCTGTGAATCAGCTGCCTAGAGAAAACATAAGACTTGGCTTTTCCTTTTCTGAATGTTGTCTCTGGGCTGTGGGGAATTTCCATGGTTTCTTCTTCCTTATAAATGTTACTTAAAAATCACCATCCAGATTATATGCAGGAAACAGTGACATTGCAGTGTTACGTTTCATCTTCGTCACATGTTGCAAAAGGAGAAATGAAACTGAAAAGCAAGCTCCCTCTTTCAACCCTCTGTTTTCCCCGGCAGTCATAGCAGTGCCATGGCTTTGGTGTGGGAGCCCATGACCCCATCACCCCGCCCGAGGAAAGAGAGAACAGCAAATACACCCTGTTTGATACTTCTGCCTCGGGTACTAGCACCAGAACTGACAGTGGTGCATCTTCTTCTGCTTCTTGTCTACTCAGGGGAATAAAATGCCCAGAAGGCAAGAGGACGTGAGGAACAAAGGCAACTGTTGCTGGGCTGTAAGGGTCTAAGTGATGCTGCTGAAAGTGTCTGAGCCCCATGCATAGCAGCAACGTGTCTGGAAATACTGTAGCATTTTTGTTTCTTGAATTCATCACTGTTCCAAAGAGTCAGCTGCACCAGCTGCAGTAAGTTGACATCCTCCTTCCAGGTACAACTTGGCCTCAGTAGATGTGATGTTTATTGGTACTGCATTGCTTGGCATAAATGTTCCACTCAGGGCTATCCTGTAGCAGCTACAGATACAAATGCCTGCATACAAGTAGATCAGAAACTGTTTCTGTCTCCTCATGCAGACTGGACTTCAGCACGTGTCCATGGCTTTAGGTTGTTGCCACTCATTTATGTTGAAGCACAAGAGATGATGTGGACTGGTAAATGCCTGCAGAATAGCTGTTACTTGGTTCACCCGATCTTTGCAGATATGTTGCTTTGAGTAAGATTCCCTACACAGAATACAAATCCTGCAGCTTTTCAGAAGAGGAGATACAGTCAGCCTTAAGATCTTTGTTATCTTGTTAATGCATCTCTGGAACATCTAGACCAACAGACCATGTACTGTAATGCTGGATAAGAATCAATTTTAATTTTTTTACCTTGTTACATAAAACTTATGCTGATCCTAATGGCATTTCCCTAACCCTTATCTCACGGTGAGAGAAGACTGGCAAATTATCATGTACTGAAAAGCAGAAAAGGTACTTCCCATGGCATGCTGCTACAGCTTTTCTTTCACATTTCTCCCTCTAGATCTCTCTTAGTCAAAGGACAATTTTCTCCAACCAGCCTCCTTTGAGACTCCGCTTGGTGAAACTGTGCTGCTGGGTTTTGCCCTTGCCTCTAAAATCTGGAGACATAGTTCAGACTTGGGCTGTGGAATGAATCTTGAAAGACTGCAGGGGAATGGAGTGGGATATGAGAGACTCCACATTCACCAGAAAGAGATGGAGATCTTCAGATTAGTTGTTTGGGAAAAGGCTGGACCAGAGGATAATTAAGCAGGTGGGAAGTTGCTCATTTAGCACCTTGGTGAGATCAGAGGAAAATGTAGATAAAATAATTAATTAATGCTTAATGAATTAATGAGAACAGATAACTTTTTGCCTATGCTTGGTGAGGGAATTTTCAGGGTTAATTGTGGCTGACTCACTATGTGGCATTAGCAATAAAACATGAAATAGCTGTTTAAGACATGTCCCTGAGAAAATAGTTCGTATCCAGACCTTATCCCATGACATATGTTTCTGGCGCTGTCACAGGACTTACGGAAACTAACTACAGTCATGGAAGCAAGCCCAGCTTTAAATGATTAAATTGCATAGTAGAATCTCCTTGATTGCAGTACTTGGTACCCTTGTAATCGGGATGCTAGACAATTTGAAACTGGGCATGGATCCATGGGTGCAGAGAAGTCTCTATGACAAACGTGCCAAATTTCTAGGCCATCATGTACTCATTGCCAATGGTAAGTAATGTAGAACATCTTTCAAGGTGGATTGATCAAGGGGAAAAAATATCAGCCTGTTTTGTGAAGATTTAATTTCTGTTGCATGCTGGAAAGAAAAATTCCTGTCATGCCAGTTTTCATTAAAAAAAAAATCTACATTTAAAACTATGATTTTGTTTATGAAGAGCTGGTTGTTTTTTTTTTTTTTTTTAATAGAAAATATTCAAGTTACTGGCAATAGATTTTAACATCTTATGACAATAGGAGCAGGTTCCTCCTGAGGCTCTGGGCTTGGGGTTTGAGTAAAGAGAGTTAGAATTTTTCATTTCCAAGAACTGTTTGTTGCTGCCTCAGAATGGACACCCTTGACAAAGCTCTGAAACACTGAATACACAAGGAAAAGTGAACCATGCCACAAATAGTTCGTAAAGGCAGATGGGCTGCCAAGATAGTCAGGGTGCTGACACATGACATTAATAAAGCTGAAGGAACTGTAGCCTGGAGAAGAGAAGACAAAAGGAAATCTTGTTTCTGTCTACAAGTGTCTGCTTGCAGGACACTGATAAGATGTAGCCAGACTCTTCTTGGGGGTACACGACAAAAGGGCAAGAGACAGTGTGCATGAGCTGGAACACGCGACATTCTGACTGGGTGCTAGGAAAAGCTTTTTCATGATAAGGGTGATCAAACACAAGTTGCCAGAAGAGGTGAGGGAATCTCCATTCTTGGAGGTGGTCATGACCCTGGACAATGCCCTGAGAAATCTGATCTATTTAGACCTGCTTTGAACTGGGGATTGGACAAGGTGGCCACTGAAGATCCCTTCTAGCCTAAATTTTTCTTTAGTCTGTGGTTAGAGCCACTCGGGATTTAGCACAGTATGTGCTTAATGACTTTGCTCTCAGTCATACATGACTTTGAATGTGTGTCAGTCTAGAATGGGCTTTTCTGCCAGTTGTTCCTTTTTGATGAATATTGTTGTATTCACTACTGGCAATAAGTGTCAATGGAGGCAAGGATCTAATTTCATTCAGAAAACTGGGACAACTCAGCAGACATCCAGCCGTGCCTGCTGTAGGCTATATGCTATTCAGAGCAAGGTATGACTGAATGTGATGAATGAGGATCAAGGACAGATGACAGCCTGGGGCATGTCAAGAGGATTACTCCATGGTATGTCCTTCAGGCTAACTACAATAGTGTGCTAAGCCTAAGCTAATATACCTTTTCCTTGAATCAAGGTATTTTTCCTGGGCTTTCTATTGTACGTGTTAAAGTTGCATTGTCTGTGGTTGGTTCAGAGTGACCTCAGAGCAAGCTTGTGAATATCTGTAGTGATTTTTGTGGCTGTTTTAGATACTCTAGCCATGTAGTATGCGGCATTCCCTAGACTTTGAAAATAGAATATTTTAGACGTATGAAGACAATATTTTAGATTGATGAAGTGATGATCAGTCTTTACAAAACAGGGGTGATCTTTAAACAATAAATGACAAGAGAAAGGAATAATGACTGGGAGTGATGAAGCTCAACATGAGCCAGCAATGCGCCCTTGCGGCCCAGAAGGCCAACCGCGTCCTGGGCTGCATCAAGAGGAGCGTGGCCAGCAGGTCGAGGGAGGTGATTCTCCCCCTCTACTCTGCCCTGGTGAGACTCCACCTGGAGTACTGCGTCCAGTTCTGGAGCCCCCAACATAAGAAGGACATGGACCAGTTGGAGAGGAGGGCCACAAAGATGATAAGAGGGATGGAGCACCTCTTCTATGAGGACAGGCTGAGAGAGTTTGGGCTGTTCAGCCTGGAGAAGAGGAGGCTCCGGGGAGACCTGATAGCGGTCTTCCAGTACCTCAAGGGGGCCTACAGGAAAGATGGGGAGAGGCTGTTCAGTAGGGCCTATTGTGATAGGACGAGGGGTAATGGTTTTAAAATAGAGGGGGGTAGATTTAGATTGGATATTAGGAATTTTTTTTTTCCTATGAGAGTTGTAGAACACTGGAACAGGTTGCCCAGAGAGGTGGTGGATGCTCCATCCCTGGAAACGTTCAAGTCCGGGTTGGAGGAGCCTCAGAGCAACCTGATCTGGTTGGGGATGTCCCTGCTCCTTGCAGGGGGGTTGGACTAGATGACCTTTCAAGGTCCTTCCCAACCCTAACCATTCTATGATTCTATGATGCTCACAGATTAAAAAAAAAGCCTGGAGCAATGAAGTGATCTGCATACTGTTACACAGGAAGTTGGTGGAGATGCTGGACGCTGCATCCAAAGCCTTGAGCCCATGCTCTGGGCTCTAACTCTTCTCTGAAAGAGAACAGAGTCCAATATTTGGAATTACATTAGCATCACAAATGATGACATTGCAGTTCCCATTGACATAGTAATGCAGCAATCAGTAATGCATAGATCAGTTATATTGCTGGATTTTACTGATTATTTCATCAATAGTTTAATCTACAAAAAGCAGGTGTTGAGTTGCTTGGATTTTTTTTTGCCTCCAAGAGTCATGAACATAAAAAAACTTCAAAAACTTAATGCTTTATTTCAGTGTTGCTGTTTTAAAATAATTTCTGTCTTGATCTTGCATCTGGTGGGGTATGTTTTCTGATGTGTCTGATTTTCACTAGGAACAACAAAGTGGCTGTCCAAAAAGCCAGCAGCTGATCCACAGATTCAACCTCAGCCTTAGCTCAGATTAGATAAAGCTGGTATAACTTTTGTTAGCTATATACAATCTCTAAGGAACCATATACTGGCTAGAGGATGCTACGCTGCTATGTTATTAAGCCCTTCTCACACCGTTTTGAGCTTTTTTTTGACTCTATAGACATCTGTCTCCATCAAAATATTATCTGTCTCTCTGTACCAGCTGCTGTAGCATGGTGAGTGTGAAAATAAGCCTGATACGTTTATGCCTTTTGCGTCTATTCCTCTGTGATTCCTTGAGGAGCAAAAGATTCTCAGCAGGACAGACTTTGTTATGCAGACTTTAAAATGACATTCAGATAAGATGATAAAACATGATGGTTTCCATCCTGGGAATGAACACTTTTATTCTGTTATTTTTTTCTCGTTTCTTTTCCTATTTTCCCTTCCTAACTGCAAGTTTGGCTAAAGATTGGCCAAGCATACAGAACTGAAATTCCGACTCTGCAAGTATGGGTTCACTGCAGAAATGTGAATAATGCTCAACTGATCTCTGGTTCTGAAATCCAAAAATAAATATTGTAGATTTCTTCCCCCATTGTCTTATAATTTTAGGGCCTTTCTAATTCACGGAAAAGAATGGGAAAAACAAACAAAACACAAACAAATAGAGCAATATTGTTCTTTTCCCCACCACTCTGCTGATCTTTTTATATGACTTGTTAAAAAGAATGTGATTTTCAGGGCACGGAAATGCAGACTTTGTTGTCTGCTAATTGTGTGCATTGCCTGATGATCAGCAAGATGAAGATGACTTCAGGTAAGCAAAGAGGGAAGCCACACAAGACGTTCAATGGCGGCACGTACTTCGAACAGATAAAGGTTTTGGCTGCAAATAGCTGTTTACTTTGTTGCAGTGCAGTGCATTGTGCTACCCTGCCTGTGACTTACTTCCAGGTCATAGAGCTTCCTTGTGGAAGCTGGTAGAGAATAAATTTTATATAGCCTTTATTATATAGCCTCACTAGAGTCTTTCCCACTTCTATTCTAACATTGAATGATCTTTCTCCTTTTCTGGTGAAGAGCTGAATAGAAATCAAGCTCTGGCTTGTGGCTACAGTGAGAGGTGTCAACTCATTGGATTTGGCAGCATGATTTTATCACCATAAAAAGAAAGAGGAAACAGCTGATAATCTCTGAAAAAAAATATTCTAACAGAAGAGAGATTGAGAAGGATTCAATGGTTGTAATGCAAAGGAGTGTCTGTGAAAGTCAAATGATAAAATTAACTAAGAAATAGGGTGTTTATGTTTTTTATAATCCTTTTTTGGTTTGGATGAGGACCAACTCTTTCAAGTCTACATTTGGGGTCATTCAGAAAGAAAATGATACTTGCAAAGAGATGACTTTAATTTAAAAGAGATTAATTATAGGTTACTTTGCTGTTGGCAATCAGAAAGGCAAATATCTTAACGCTCCTACTTAGTCATAAACGTTTTAACTTTCCACAATTTCCCTGACTATCAGATTTTTAAAACATTTTCTGTTTATTATTTTGTTTACTTGGGCAGAATATGGTAATTGGGAATAGATGCTGACTTCTAAGGGCATTGCTGCAACAAAATATGTTAATATTTCATTGCTTCTGACTCTGTTGAAAAGGAGGAGAGTTGCCTAAATCTGAACCCTCACTGAATTATAAGCCTCAATATGTGCTACACTGAGCTGAGATGCTGTTTGCTCCAAAGCAAGGACAGGAACTTGATGGTGTAATGTAATCAATGAGGAGATCTGTCCTGAAATAACATTAGATTTGAATCTTTTGGTCATGATATTGCATAATGACACATGCCAGGAGCTGGGGAAGAAAGGGCTGAGTTCTTGGAGACTATCCAGAGGAAGGAATATTGTCAGCAGCTTTCAGGGGCACTGAAACGAGTTTTCTACAGGGTGCCTTTGAAAGTAAGGTCTATGTGTATTGGTTGATCAAAGCATACTCCCTTACGGGCCATCAGTGGAGTGTATTAGCACGACTCTGCTTTTAGCTTTGTTCTTCCAACATTAGACCTGGAAGGGCTCAAGCAGAATTTTCACCGGTTCCCAGTACTCTTTCTGATGACCACACAACCTCTTTTCAGCTGCTGAAGCACCCTTAGTACTGATCTAAAGGCAATGCAGCATTTCTGGGAATAATGACAGTCTTGGATACTCCCATTACTGATGGGATCACGCCAGTACTGTGGTGCCTGTCTGTCTTCAGGAGAAATCCTGAGTTTGTCCTCTGACACAAGTGGAGCTGAACTCTTCTAGGGGAATGTCAGGTGTTCTTCAAACTAATATTCACAAGGAGATACTAGATTTACCTTTGTGTAATTTGGTGTGGGTACTGTCAATGACGTGGTTTTGGTGACATGAAGCAATGGCAGGTTAGCTACATGTGCTGGGTAATCTGGTGAAGCAAGCAGCTGCTGGAGTCTGCATTTCTGTGGCTTAACCACCTGAGTTAGGTGGATTAAAACTACTGTAGTATAGCCACACAAGTTGCAAGCTCACCTTTGATTTTGACTGTTGGCTTACCTTTGTCCTCAATCCAGGACTCCATGATTTCCTAAGAGGAAAAAGGAAGTAGGTGTTAAATTAGGTCAAGACAGAGATTATTAAAAACTGGTATGCTAAATGAATGGGTGCTAAGAAAGATGCTTCAGATGTAGCAGAGTATGAATAGACAGATTTTTAAGTTCCTTTTATTTACTTATTTTGCTTTGGTCTGCACCTGCAGCACAAGGTTGTTAACTAATACAAAGACTGCATCTTTGCTTTTTAAGACAGATATGTGATTGTTTATTCTGAAAAAAATCCCCACTTAAACTAAACAACCCAAACCCCCACAACCCCAAAAAACAAAACCCCAGAACAACAAACCCTGCAGATAAAAGCGATAAAAACTGGAGTCTTGTCTTGGCACCATTTTTCAGTCCTAGCATGTAAAGGATTCCATCTGTGGCAAGAGCGCAGTTCTAGCTTCTGTGTCCACACAGCCTTTAGTCTGCTGTATACCTGAGTAGGGTGGCAGCTACTGCCATCAAGAAATGGTCATTTATGTGTTTCCTAGAAGTAAGCAAATAGGTGTTGCTGCTCACTGACTCCTCATTTGGCAATTTGTTTGAAGATTTTGTTCTCCCACCTACTTTGTCACTTTTTATGTTGTCTGCATCCACTAATGTTGTAGACTTTCTGCATCCTAATTCTGTTTTCATTGTGTTCACAGAAACTTGTTCTATTTTTAATTTCTCCCCCCAAACACCTTGTGCTTCTGATCAGAATAAAATCAGCAAATAAAATTAACTTTTCGTATATTCTAAATCTAATTTTTAAAAAGACATTGTAGAAAGTGCAAACTTTGTGATGTCAAACCCAACAGAATATTTTGATTCTTTCCTATTACGTTTTTTATCTTGTTCATTTTTGTTAATTTATTGGATTAAGGCCTGATGTTAGTGCTTATCTCTCTGATCATGCCATTAAAGCAGAAAAAATTATTAACATGAAATACTTTATATTTAACTCTGTTTTTGTAAACAGCTTTAGTAAGTTTTATCATAAGGAAAATCTGTCAGTTTGAGAGACTTAGGAGTGAAAACATATACTGTAAAAATGCTCTAAATATAAGGATTAATATTGGGATACCATTCTTACCTTGTAATGACCAGGGTTTTTTTATTTTTTCTAGACACAGAAGTGTTGCTGTTGATATTTAACATCTTAATTTGTTCCAGGCTGAAAACTGTGACTTCAGATTTCACAGTGAAAGCATAATTCATGAACAACGAATCAATATTTCTATGCTCACGGTTAAGTAAAAATGGGTTTCATATCAGTAAGCAGATCAAATTAATGCTTACATCCATAGTTTTGTAGCTACCAGCACTGCAATTTTAATTGGCACTGAGATCCACAGTGACTGGCTCTTGGTCTGCTGTATAAACTTGCATGCGTGAAGTTAACAGGTGAGTTTCTGTGTTCTCAGAGATAACTAATACGGAAGCATTTCTGTTTTGGAGATAAATTTATTCAAGGATGCATATGCATTGATTTGTTCTCTTTTTTTTCCCCAAAGCATCGAGTAAAATATGGGAGGATTACAAGTCGGCACCATAGCAGAAAACATCACAAGGAGACTGATGGATAATTTCTCATTGTGGAGAAAAAACACTTTTGCAGATGTTAATTCTTGCTTGTAATTTTTTTTTTTGAAACAGTCTTGACAACGAGCATGACTAACTCCAACTTCCATTTTCCTTCAGCAGGATCTGACATAGTGCAGCTGTATTGTGCATTTTATATTAATTTCTTTTAATTTTTAAAAGACCAATGAAAGTAAAGCTTTCCGTTCTCCTCTTCCCTAGCTTTGTTCTTTCAATTTCTTAATTACTTGATTATATTCTGAAATTAAATGGAAACCCACGTGTTCTGTGCTTTTTTGAGGAATGAAACTGTCTAATACAAGGCTAAATTTTCTATTGCTTGTCTGTTCATTTAGGCAAAAGTGAATCATCCAAAAATAATACAGAGCTGCTAGAATGCAATCCATATATGCTGTATTTGGTCATGCAGTTTATTGCTCATACTAAATAATATTATTTTTTAAAATTTTAGTTAGCAATATTTTTACACTGCAGATGTAGGGAGAGAAGAGCCCACATGTTTCTGCATCTGTAGCAAACCCATCTTTAGAAGTCCAGGTGAAGGCTATGTGTGGGATGGTCCGCTAGGCACTTTGCTCTTCTAGTGCTGTATTATGTGACCTGGGAAAAATAATCTAGGAGAGCTGCCAAATCTTGAAAAAAACAGTACCTCAGGTTTACAGAACTACATGTTTGTTTGTTTGTTTGTTTTTTAAAAAAAAGGTGGGGATAAAAAAGGTTTAGGTCATCTGGGGAGGGTGTACTTAACGAATGCTTTCAGGTTTTCATCTGTGACTACAGTGGCAAGAGTTCCTTCATATTCCTCCAGGACACGAAAACCGAGCCTTTAGCATAATCTCTTGGTTTCAACAAGTGGTTCCTCAAGAAGAGCATAAAACATCTCAGGAGTAATGGTAAGTGAAAACCTGCCTATAATGGGATGACACTTAGAAAAAGTAAGTAAGTAAATCTAGTCTGGGTGAGCTAAACTGTGAATTTGTTTTCCATAGAAGTGGCTGCTGAATTACCTTTATTACCTAAATAGAGTATCTGACTACTAGCAATGCAGGTACGTGTGCTGTTGTGGCATGTTCTGGTGTTCAATGAAAGGTAAGATCGTGAGCCCTATAGTGGACCTCACAAGGCATCTTATCTGAGCTCTCAGCAGCCTTTTAGTGTGAAAATGAATTTAGACAGTTAAATACCTTTACATGTGTGAGAATTGTTGCCTTTTAACCTGAGGGAAGATAACACTGCTGACTAAAAGGGTGTTTTGTATTTGTTGCTTAATGTTGCCACAGGGCTGAACACTGTCAGTCTTTAAACATGTATCTTTTCTGATTTATTCTCACTTACCTCACTTTCGTCTTTTGACCTAGTTTTCACAACTGCACTTTCCACCAAGAGAATTCTTCTACCTGCTTCAGCGCGGTGATGAAAGCCGTGTTAAGATACTCCCAACGTCTGTCCCTAGTGGCTACGCATCACACGCGATTGCACACACACTTTATCTTGTGTGATAAAACGCTACACTTCTTCTTCAACTCCAGTCTCAGGTTTGATTATTTATTATTATAGCAGAATACGGCAATGAGGTAAACATATTTACAAAAAAATATGTTTTGCAGTAAAATATGTTAAGCATGATAAAATATATATGTGGCAAATCTTGGTCATTTTTCCAGGGAAATATAAAGTAAAGTGAACCCTATTACTCTTGAGGCTCGGTGTAAATTCCTGTTGCTGGATCTTGGCTGCAGGGAGTTCTTCTGGCTTCGTCATCTTGTATGAAATACGACACAACCTCTGTGGTAGTGATGAAAACATACAATAACATTAGCTGGCAAAAACATTCTCCCTCTCCCTTTCTCAGGTTTATGTTTTTAACCATAACTCCTACCAAGTAAGCAATATCCTATGTGCCTGCATGGATGATGATTTGCACTGATAATGTTGCGATACTTGAATTAAATGTATAGAGAAAGGGCAGTCTTAGTACTGAGGATAATTTAGATAAACAAACTCAGATGCTTGCTGATTTCTTTCAAGTTTGACATCTATGCAATTTCTAGCAAATAAATCAGTACCATATTTAGGAATCTGAACATCTTCACAGTTCAAATGGGTTACTTAGGTTTGCATCTTACTGTTTCAACTCAATTTCTGCTTTTATTTCAGATGTGTCTCTTTGGTTACACAATCTTTACTGAGTTTGTTTTAAGTCAGTCCTTTTAAAAAAATAAATATAAACAGAGAAGAAATGTTCTCAGCTCTGAGAGAGAATATGTGCCTTCATTAAATTACAGACACTCAGTATATTTATAAAGTCTTTTATAAGTAAGCACTAGTGAAGGGTCCAGGGAAAGATGTGCATTCTAAAGAGTGTCTGAGCTGCACATGTTTACCTTGATGAAGGTCCTGTTATCCATGGAGGGACAGTAAACTAGAAACTGAATGCGACCACAAACTATTCAACCAATAAAATATTTCAGCCATACAGTATAGTAATAGCTTCTGTGACTACTCAACATTTAGGAGAGAAGTTGCATGACTTATTTAAGAAGGCTTGGCTCTCTCATCTGAATTTTCCGATACAGCAGATAAAAAGTCTACAGATCAATTTTGTTTATGGAATAAGCTGCACAGAGCTTCACTGAAAATTATGATGAGAAAAAATTTTCTTATGCAAGAGTTCTGGATATTGAGGAAAATTCTGAATGTACTGCACATGGCATAAAACCACTTTACTCTCTGCCATTCTGTAGCAATTGCAAGAGTATTCTGGATTATTGCTTATGAGAAACTCACATTTAAAGCAAAAAAAAAGCTGTCTGTAATCAATGAGAAAAATCCTAATTTGTATGTTGGTGGGGTTTTGCTTTTCTAGCTTTGATTAAAGATAATTTAAGATTAAGTATGTGGGAAGTTGGAGAAGAAGTTTTGTTCTAAAACATTAATGTACACATTTGTCTTTGATAACTTAAAATGCTCAGTCTAGCTTCTGGTGGTTTGATTGCCTCTTGAGCTAGTCAGGTCCAGACAGCCTAAATGCCACTGAGCTGTCCCTTCCCCCTAGTGATTATGTCAGATTGGTGCAAGTTAAGGATGCCATAATGTCTCTTTTGCAGATTGGTTTGCCAGTTTTGTTGTTACTCATAATTTCCCCTATCTATCTATGCAAAGTGATGCCAAGGGATCCCATCCACACTCAATCATCCTCTAATTCTGTGCAAAATGTGTCATGTACATAAGAAATGGAGTAGTGTGAATGCTAAAAGAGATGTAATGTCCTCTGAGTTGTGTAAGAAATTAGAGCAGAAATGCTCTTGTTAGACTTCAAAGAAGCAATAAGGAGACATCAGCAGTATGATTTCTAAATAAAGGAAAATACTCTGTGCAATTCAGTACTGATACTAAATGAAATCACCTGCCAAAGATTAAGTACAAATGAACAGACTAGCATTAGGACCTACAAGAATTCCTGAGCTGTATGGTTTTGTGGTACAGATAAACAACTGTGAAAAATTAATTTCATGCTTATCTACTGTAGCAGAATCACTGACTTAATTGCTACAAAAAAGGAAAAAAAAAAAGGGTCACAGTAATACCAAACAGTGTGTGTTGCAGCTATGCAAAGGTTTGTGTATTCTGATATTGTTTTATCTGTGACCTTGTCTTGTGGTCCCTTCCTCACGGGATCAGGAGCCGTGATCTCACACTGACTGCCAGATGGCAGCGGGAAGCCCAGAGCGCATGTACTGACAAACGATGGGGAAAAAAACATCCACGCAGAGCGCTTACATGCTGCCAGCACAGAGGCAATGAGCTAGAGCCTAGAGAGAGTGTTAAGATACCTGCCAAGACTGAAAACCCAGGAGTGAGCAAGGGGCTGCAAATCTTCTCCAAATGACACAAGGAAAAACTGACAAGCCTTAAAACATGCATGTAAGCAGGACAGGTAGCTATGGACTTGCTGTTCTCCTTATTATTCTGTGTAATAGAAAGCTTCCAAATAGGCTAGATCTGTGTATGGAAATGGTGTGATTTTGTGTGTATGTGTGTAGGGCTACATTTTCTAATAATTAAACTAGCCCCAGAAAGGGGCAGGGTTGGTTTGTAGAGCACTAAGTAAAACCCTAACAATCTCCTATCTGTGAAGTGAAAGACACTTTCTTAAGAGTCTTGTCAGGCAGTAACTTTGTCCTTATTGACTGATACTTCTAAGAGGTGACCATTTATTATATTGGGGATAACTGGAAGATGGCATTTGTGAAGGTCAAAACAGGCCTGGCAGTTATAGAAAAGTGTCCTTGTTTCTCCTAATAGTGCAGCTCACAGTCATCAGTTCATATTCATGTAGCCTTTTGCTTTTTGAAGACCTTTTATTGCTTCTCCAGAAATGAACAGACTAAATGAAGAAAGACAGAGAGGTTGAAGGGGAAGCTCACAGCTGTTGTGGACCCAATTCTGTTTTCCCTTTTGGTTATCTGTATTTTATTCTGTTATCTTGAATCTTCATTTTAGTTGTATGAATTATTCCCCTATTGCTCCTGCCTCCAGGAGCATCCAGATGATGTGTCATCATGTACAGGACTACTTCTCTTAGTGCATATTTTGGTACTCGTGTTATTTTTTGCAGTTCCCACAATGTCTAATTGGCTTCTACTAACATAAAGGAAGCATCTTTCCCTGAGCTGTTCAGGTATTTCTTTTCAGTTCTGTAAATGTCACTAGGTTTGATCAAGCAGAAAGAGGCATGTGACACTGGAGTGGTAATGCTGTCATCTGGAGGCAAGATTTCCTTCCCTGGACAATGTGGTGCTTGAAGATATTACAAGTTCTTCTAAATCTGCCTTTGCTTGGCACCTACAGTCTTTAACAGCATTAGAGAAATGAAACATCTTTTTGCTTTGTTACTTTTTAAAATGTGAGTTTTATACTGGTGGAAAAAACATCCGATTGATTCCCTTATATCCTCCACACAGCAAGAGAACAAGCCTGAGACAAGGAATAGGAGGGAAAATGCAGCCATCACAGAGCTTTGGAGAGATCCCTTCCCTTCCGGAGATGTTCTTCCACTTCTCTCAGCTGCTTTACCTAGTCTATAGTTGTCAGTTTCTCATTGTCTTTTAGCTCTTCTCTTTATGGTAGACCTATGAATAGCAGAGAATCAACCCCAAAAGTTCATATATCTGGGTTAGATAGAAACTTGTGCCACATGTGCTGCTGTAATATATGTATGGTCAGCATTGTACAGCTGGGAGAGCACAGCTATAATTGCCCATCTATGGTCAATGAGGCAGCATTCAGAAGAAAAAGGAAAAAAACCCGACTACCTGAAGCTTTCTCTTTGTCCACAAGTCAGATCATGGCTTTAATTTCTCTGATGAGAGGAGAAGCAGAGAAGCAGCTCCCACTCTACTCTTGAGTCCATCCTACTTGGATGGAATAATTACAGCTTGCAGACTTTTAATGTCCTTTCCGTTGTAAGCTGGAAAGAGGAAATGGGTGATGGTCAAAGTGGGAGAAGACAGGAGACTTGCTGTTTCAAAAATGGATGACTAGAGAAAGAATCACAATTGTCTTGGCTCTCAGGAGTGGAAGTTTAGTGTCGGAGTGAGGAGTATCTTTTACAAGGCCTTCAGTACTTGCTAAGTGCCCAGTAGTGAGTAATATGAGTGTTTGTTTAAAAAGACTACTGGTTAAAAATATTGGTTTTATTTTTAAATAAGAATATCTTTTTTTTATTTTTAAGTAAGAAGTGGAAAAGATATTGTAACATACAAAAATGACTTCCCTACAGAACCTACTTCAACTGTGCTTTAGGCATGATTGCTCATTTGTGAGTAAATTAACGTTAAAACTAACATAACGGAATTCAGTTACAGAGCTTGGGTTTCTGTCTTGGTTTTTGTTGTTGTTGTGTCTGTTTGTTTGTTTAATTATATCAGTTTTATTTTCAGAAGGAGAAAATCCTTCTCTCAGACTGTATTTTTTATTCTTTTCATCTCCCTCCAAATCCTCCCTCTTCATTTATAAATCTCATGCCACAAGAAGCCAAACAATTTATCTCCAACTTTCTAATACAGACATTCTCTTTGGCTAAATTAGAGCAAATGTTTTTACAATCATAAGCAACAAAGTGCGTAGCAAAATGACCTCTCTGTTATTAAACTACATACCCCAAATGGCCAAGGACATCTGGTGCAAATGAACACCCTCCTCCTAAGGAGAAGTGCTACTTCTGTTCAGTGCCTCTTCTTTATTGCTCCCAACTACAAGAACACATAAGGTGTGTGACAATTTCTCATATTCCCTCATGAAGATGAGAAGCTTTATACATAAAAATTCACCATAAAATCAACAAACAATACTGTGTTATACCCAAGGTTATCTGGGTTGCGTAATGGACTATTAATCCCAAACTGGTCTTTCTTGTTTTTCAGTGTGCTATTAGTGCAAAATGCCCCACTTTTTCTCACCAACCGAAATGTTCTCTTGAGTGTATTAAGTCTAAAAAATGTAATTTTAATACTGAAGGGGAAAATTCAAACACCAGTTTTGTCCCAGAGTGACATTTCCTTCTTTAGGGCAGACTCCCGGAATACATATGAGACTTGGTTGCCAACAGCAGTAGGAATGGATGCTGTTACCACCCATCCGCCACGATACACTCACCTTATTCTCTTCATACTGGAAGCACTGAATACAAATTAATTTCTAGCAAATGAGTTTCTACTCCCCGTTCCAACAGCTTTGTACCATCTCAACAGAGAGATTGCTCCTGATTTTAATTGCCCTAACTTTGTATCATGCCTTGATGGAGCAGAGAAAAGTTGATTATCTCTGCTACAGGAAAAATTGAGTTCACTGACTGAATCTTGGAACAGCTCCTTTTCCCCACTGATTGGTGTGTCTAGTCAAACATCACCATGGCACAAAGGCAAGGACCGCTGTTGCTGACAGATGACTGGAAAGACAGGGGTGGCTGGGAAGAGGTTTGCTAGCTTTCACTCTGATCTCTGCTGCCATTGACATTGGCCTGTTGGAGGTGAGTCTCAGGGAAGAAGAAAAGCAACACTCTTGTTTTATAGCTATGTATTATTCAGTTGGTTTATCTATGGTTGTTTTCCTCAGAGTTTAGAGATATGAGTTACACCACCCAGAGAGATGGTAGATGCCCCATCCCTGGAGACATTCAAGATCAGGCTGGATGGGGCTTTGAGCAACCTGATCTAGTTGGAGATGTCCCTGCTCACTGCAGGGGGGTTGGACCAGATGACCTTTATAGGTCCCTTCCAACCCAAACCATTCTGTAATTTTTATTCTACTTCTGGTAAGTAAATGGCAAGACCTCCACAATAGAGCAAGGAGGGTATTTTGCTGCAAGCCTGTTTTGAGAAACTAAAGGAAAGGGAGATCTGTGAGTCATTATGTTATAATACAGCCCAGAAGTTGTGAGAAAATTAACTTTTCCTTGAGCCTTCTGAAACTCCTGTGTGTCCCTGCTGAAAAGTTAATCAGTAGCTCTGTGTGAGTATAAATGAAAGCCTGTTGAAAAATCTTCCCAGATATTTATTGAGTTGATATTCTATCTTCTTCCTAGTTTAAAACAAAGAAATTTAGGTCTGTTCAAGGTTAATATGAATACTGGGAAGCTTGGCTTTTTTCATCATCTTAATAGTATTAATTATTGATTTAAAAAATTCTTATGGGACATAGAAGGTAATGATATTCCATCTGAGAAAAAATGTGGATATTATGACACTGCAGAAAGTTTAAGTACCTGAGCAAGAGTTCAAGCTTAACAGCTTCTAGTAATATCTGGGAAAATGAAATTGAGTGGCAAGTTACCAAGAGAAATATCTGTCTGTTAGTCTGAATAGAGTTGAAAAGAATTTGGCATTTCATGCCAGCTTACTTTTGAATATTCTAAGGTGGAGAAATTATCACTTAATCTTTTATGATAAGTGTATTTTTGAGTTATTGTTTTAATAAGCAGCCATTATAAATGATAAAAGACTTGAGATAGGTAGGGATGGCTAGTTCACAGTAACGAACGGGCCCAGGAGACTTATGTACACAAGGGATTATAACTAAGGCTGAACTGGGCTTTAAGTTTGGAAGTATAACACTGTAAGCTGAAAATGTTAAACTTAACATGTTGATAGGCAAGAGTAAATATAAAGCTGAAGAAGTGAACTTTGGTATTCTTCTGTACATTGACAAGAATTCCTTGGGTCCAGTTTACATCTGTTTCATGCAATACCCTAGGTGTACGGGTGTCCTGGGGCATGGAGGGGGATGCTTGCTTTCCCCCACAGTGGAGCTGGCTGCAGCAGTGATGTGCCTGTGTTTTGTGGTACAGCTGAGTAGATGTGCCGTTGCCTCACTCAGTCTGAGGCTGTATCTCGCCTCCTACTACATTTCTTCCAGAAATTCAAGCTTAATCAAATGTACTGAGAGGAGATAAAATCTGAAATGATAAACAGGAAGATCAGAGGTATTATCACAGAGCACATGGAAGATATTGTGCCCAGAGGACTGCTCTGATTTTGTCACCAAACTGCGCAGCAGAGACGATGCAACTCTGAATGGCTGAACTAGACTTGCTGTGGAGGCTCCAATTTATATACCCATTAGTTATGCTTTCTTCTTCAGATCCAGAACTTTTTTTTCTCAGCAGTACTTGAGTTTTCTTCCTCTTTAATGCTTTTCCCCCATTTAGCTTTGACAGCCTCTGAAAGATAAGGGCCTTAAAATACAATACTATTTTAAATGTGGTCTTCCGCAAACCATAGCACAGCCAGGTAGGATTAGGGGTGAGACTGCTGGTTTGTAAACACTACTCAAGATGTGCCTGTAGGTGCTAAGTGGGGAAATGAGAAAAGCAGAGAGACAGATGCCAAGGGCTGCAAATGCTGATGTTATTAATAAAGGGGCAGGAAAAAGTAGTTTTTCTTTTTCATTCCACAGAGCACTCTTTGAGATGGAGTGTCGTATGATAAAGTTGTCCATTATTAACAGTGATATAACAATACTCTGAAGAATAAGAACACCAAGATCAGCAGATCTTTTGCCTCTTTATTAATTAACTGAGCGTTTGGAAAATTCAGTCAGTTGCCTAGGCCTTTCAAAGGTAAAAGGTCAAGTCTCAAGCATAAGGCTAACTTTGCGTCTCATCAGAAGGCTTCTACTAATGTTCAAGGGGAGAATTGAAACTAATTTCTGCTGAACACAAGTTGTGAAGGCCTATTTGATCAAAATAAACTTTTATTTTTATACCTAAAGTCACTTTCTGAGTGTACCCATTTTTGATGGTCAAAGATACGTGAAGTCATCACAAGGCCTTAAAGTATTTTTTTCCTTAACTCCACACGCTCTAGACTATGCTGAGGTTGTTCTTTGCTAGAAAACTTCAACTAGTTCCCTCCCTAAATGACTGATATTCAGGGAAGAGCTGAGCATCTTTTTCCTTTCTGTAGTTCTGTTCTTTGCTTTACAAATAGTGAAAACTGATTTTTTGCTCAATGACGCTTCTTTTCGTTTGTTTCACTTAGACATTTTTGTGCATTAGTTTTCTCAGTCAGAGTGGAAAGTCTTAGTTTACCTTATTTGTCTGTTTGGGATCAGTGTTTCTTTTTTTTTTTTTTCCTCTCCCTCTTCTTTTTAAGTATTGTGGCATTTCTGGCATTTCTTTTGAGCTTAATTCTGTAAGGCTTGTTGTTGTCTAATCAGGCTAAAATGGAATAGTTGTCCTTTCAGATCACTCAGTTCCTTGTGAAGGTATCACAGGTGAAATTCCTGCCTGGTTCTCCAGCTGCTATGAGCATTTCATTGCAACTTTTGTGCAGAAAAATAGCCTTGTTACTCATTTTCTGGGGGACAGCTGAGGCTGGGGGGGACATTGTGAAGAAGACAGCTGCAGACAAGACTTGAGTCAATAGAAAGAAATTAAATTCTCAGTAAGTAGTAGTGTATTAGTTGACCTTTCTTTCCTTCAAGCTGAGTTTTAACTTTCAATATAAAGGAGAGTTGATTTTCCCCTTCTCCAACCGTACTGAAAGAGAAGTCTCATTTGCACAGTCTGAAGACAAGTGACAGTTTTTGTAACCCGTTTTCCTGCCATGAAAAATGCATGACTGGCCCAATCCACTAACTCTTATTGGTATAAATTTTATTGATTTCAGTATGGCTATCCACATGGGCCAAGGTTGTAGATCAAAGCCTGAAAATACTGTGTGATAGGTGCCTGCAGCCTGTTCAGTGGCCACCTGTTTGTTCACATACTGCTTGGCCGTGTATAGGCTTAATTTTTGATGTGGTCACAGATATTAAGTACCTGCAGTTTTGCATTGTGCTAAATAGTATGCTTTAATGTTTGATGGTAATCAGTATTTAGCAGATTGGAATACTCTTTAGGCATGGCATTGTACATACTCCTTCCTCTTCCATCCCTGCTTTTCTATGGAGCAAATGTCTCTTCAGAAATGTCAGTATACGGTGTACAATTTTAAGCATGTGTAGGAGGCTGGTGTTTCGTATGTATTTGAGTTGTGAGTTTTCCCTCTGTGAGGTCTCTACATTCATTATTGCCTGATGTGTGTCTTATTGATGTAAGTGGTAATTTTGCAATGCAGAGGCACAGTGAGATGCAGAGAAAAAGAATTCTATCGTCTTTGTGCCTGTGTCTCCCTCATTCACTTCTTATCCAAGGATTTTCATGCAGATGGAGAATAATGGTGGCATCTAAGACCCTAACATAAACAAAAGTGCAATAGTGCTTTGTTCCATCTTTGTGTTACAAAGAAAGAGTGTTAATGGCTGATCTGAAAGTTTCTGAAAAAGGAGGAGAAATGAATTGTTCTTGGCTCCTTGGATTATTTCAGCAGCTGAATTTCTTACCAGTGCAGTAAAAACTGTAATTAGACATAAAACAGGGGGAATAATTCAAGCTGCTGCAATCTTTTAAAAAAACACACCCCAATTATCTTACTATTCCTGACCTCTTCCGTCTGCAAAACTTTTTTCCTTTTTTTTTTTATTCCCCTCGTTCTCATTTCTTTCTCTCTTCTTCCCATCAGTGCTCAACATTACAGTCTAGTATGGCTTCACAGTTTCTGCAATGACAGAAGCACACAGAACATCAAAAATGAGAGCTGCCGTGGAAGGTTTGATATTAATTGCACAGAACATTGTTGCTCAGAGCACAGAGTAGCATGACTGAGCAATTTTCTTGTTGCAGTGGTGATTATGGCATGGAACGTTATGTAGCTTATTTAGGAAGCTTGTATTTAGAAGATTTTTATTATTGTTTAAAGCCATTTTGAAATCATATAGAAGGAGAAAACAGTTCTCATTTTTTTAATAGCAATTAGATTAGCAAATGTTAATGGCATACTTTTCTCCTTTTCCAGCCACCCCTACCTGCCCACTTAGGACTGCGTACTCTGCTTCTCACAGAAGCCCTGGGTAGTGTCTTGTTGGCTTGTTGACTTGTTAAGTTTTTTGACATTAGATGTCAGAATAAGGAATTTCCTTAATTTAATGACCAGCCTATTGGTAAATTCTATTACTAAGCCCAATCCAAAGAGTGACTTAGTGACCACTTCTTAGTTCTGAATGCTTAAACCTAGCTTTGAATCTCTAGCTCCATTTTGGCTTGAACTTGGGGAACAAGAAGTTGCAAATATTAAAATAAATGCCCTTGGAATACCTTGAGGATTCTAAGGCTTGGCTTGTGGATAAGAAACAGAGCTCTGGAGATTAAAAAGGTCAATTTCCCTTGTTTGGATGAAGTGTGATGATCATAGTTATGGGAAGCATGCAAATATCACCTTCTGCATGCTTCAAGCCTTGCCACTCTTTCCAAACTCAGTGCAAATTAGGCCAGCCTTTAGCCTGTCCTGACCTAATTGTGTTTTTCCATGGCTCTTAGAGGGCTGTTTTTGTGGCCAGTAAAGACAATCTTTGATAACACTTTTTTTTTTTTTTTGCCATTTGCAGTCCTTAACCTGGCGGCTACAACTGATAAACCAGCTCTGGGTCACTGAAAACTATTCTGTAAATGAGGTATAATGGTTTGCTGAAGCATGTGTTAAAAAATACTGAGACTCACGTGGTAATAAAAAAACCTGAATTGCTGTACAGTGAATTTGCAGACTCTCCAAATATCTACTTCCAGGTAATAGGTTCAGTATTCAGCAGTACTGCATTTGCAGCTTGGCTGTCTAAGGGGCCATTCACATGGGGTACATGTGACAGTGGAGGTGTGAATGTCAGTACATTTTGAATGAAGTGACTTGTTAAAACCAATGAAAATGAAGTCTTGTTGAAGACCACAAAGAACACATTTTGTTACAACTACAGCAGCCAGGGGGGAAAAAAACCATTATGCTACAAGGTGCTCTAGAAGAAAAGATGAACAATAAGTGAGGTCAATTGAAATTGTAACTAGGAATGTTCATACAGGCTTGGACCTAATGCACAGGTAGACTTTCTGAAAGGACTAAAATGAATACTCTAATAATTTTGTGGGACAGTTCACAAATTTGCAGTGGATTTTTAATCTGAAGGTTCTTTTCCACCCTCATGATGAGTGATAATTCTGCTTCTGCAGTGTGGATGGTCATCTTTGATTATATCTCTTATGCTCTCTTAATGATAATTTCAGGAATTCATGACTCTCCTTTGGAAATACCTTAGTCAAAACAATAGACTAATCATTCTTGTTTACCAAATGTAACAATTAATACATTTATCTACTTACTTCATCTCTATAACCTCCAGCCTAACTTAAAAGATATTAGAACATGAAACCAGTGGTAAATACTTTGCTTGGGACCTATGTTAGAGGTTGTGTCTCTTTTTGGAAAGACTAGACTGACTCTTTTTCAGCTATCTTTTAATTTTTGGGTTGGATACAGCTCTCTGATGTTCAGTCACAGTAAGCAAATCTACAGTAGAATATAAGAGGCTAGTCTAGTTGGGCCTCATTGGTGTGGGTGAAGTTCTTTCTCTGCTCCTGTGATCCAAAAATTTAATAGATTTACACGATTGCTCTGTAGTGGATATTACACAAAGAACTTTTCATTCAAAAGCATTCTTCCTAGCACTTTTTTTTCTCTGTGAGGATGATGCAGCAGTCTATGAGCAAATTATCCCAGTGAGCTCCTGGTAGAACACATGCACTGTGTACCCTAATGCATTTGGTACAATAAAGCTAATTTACATGTTCCATTCAGCTGCTTTATGTGCCATTCTGCTTCCTTCTTTACCTTTCCTAAGTGTTGAAAACATCTGGTACTGTGTAGCTCAAATATTGATAATGAATGTCGGGTGTGTATTATTTAAAACTTTTCATTAAAGTATAGAATTTTCTCTTCAAACATCGTGTCCTGAATAGAGGACTAAAACCAGCCAAACACTTGATTGTTTTTGGCAATTTTATGCCTCAACTGATAAAGAGTTTGGCATCTAGGATAGTGTTTTTTGTCTTCTGCTTTTTAAATAGTTCAATTAAAAATAAAATAATAATCATTAGAAAAACCTGCTAGCTAGTTAACTGTAGGAAAATAGAGAAAAAGAAATCAACCTCTTTAGCATACTCTAGATGGGCTGCTTCTTCACTTCTCTTTTCAGGTCTTTGTGTATAGAACACTGGTTTTCCTCTTCCTTCTTATGATCTTTTATTTCTGCCGATACTGGATAAAGCCAGTGGGGTTTCTTTTCTGTTTTTCTAAAAAGAAATATTCAATGATGTAGTCTATTAAAGTAAATATTTTATTTTTTTTTCAAACTGAGTTAGAATACTGGGCTGATGACTAAATTTTGTGTATGGAGGGTCCCAATACTTATGACTCTCTTCATGGGAATGGCTCTTCTCCCTAGAAATAATTGTGGTAGGACATTCAACGGGCATGTTATCTTGGATCAGTAGGAGCCACAGAGCAGTGGCAATATCATAATAAGCTGCTTTTCTTTGCTTTAGGGACTTCTGGAGAACAAGTCTGCTTCTGGTAACTTACTGATAATCTTGTCTCCATATTTAAAATTATTATTCCCCTTCTGAATAAAACTGAGTATATCTTTAACTGTCTTTGAAGTTTTGGTTTTGATTCTCACTGAAAAACTGTCTTCAGCTGACAGAAATTACCGCTCAATTCCCACCCCCTAGAAGTGTTATTCATGACTTCTCCCTTTTCTTTTGCTTCAGAACTAAAAAGCTCTCAAACTCCTGACAAAAATGTTGGACTTAGATTTTGGAATAAGGTCTATATGCGAAGGTCTTACTGTGTTGCCATAAATACAAGGAAAAGGAAGACAAAATAGGACTCTCATACCAAGCTTGATCTAGGTCAGCTTTAAGGTTTATTTTTGGCCCTCTGAAAGGGTTGACAAAAAGCAGTGTTGTCCTTGGAACAGGAGTCCTTGGAATAGGAAGGCAACTTGGAGGGACCTTTATCCTTCCCTGTCCTGTAGGAAAAGCGAAGCTCACAATAGGAAAAGGTATTAGTTAATCTCTTTTACACTCTCTTACTACTCCATTAGTTTCCCTGTTGCAGAGCTACAGTTATGTTCTTGCAACAGTTTTGAATTAGCTTGAATTTATTATTTATTTTTTTTTTATACAAGAGGGAGCTCCTTTACCATTGTCTTCAGGAAGCTGAGTAAAAAAGTGTGTGAAACAAAACTTGCAGTAAAACTCAAGATCCCCTTCTGTGATATATGTATTTGCAGAATCATGTGACATGAGCACTGTGTTTCTGAGTCTGTTTCACACTGGTCATGTCTCATGCCATCTTCTATCTTGAGATGCTACTTAATACACCTCATAAGAGGTCCCTGTCTTTTATTTTCTTTTATTTCTAACCTCCCCTTTCAGTTCCTATGCAACTTCATCTTGTGCTACATGAAGGCCATGATGCCTCTCAAAGCATTTTGCTCTTTGTTACATTCTATTCCGTACTCTCTCCCCACCCTTGGCTCTGCAGGTAATTATGCTAAGGGGTCTGATAATGGTGAGACTACAATTTGAAAGCATCACAGTGATAAAATTGCACTGCGGAAGATATGTGTCTTGTTTCTGCCTCCCACTCTTCTTGAGTCTTTATGGAACCTTAGCAAGCTTTAAATTATTAGGCATGGATAGCAGCACCAATTGGAAGGCAAATGGCTGTCATTTTACTATAAAATCTGGAAGGCTCATTTGTTGGACTAGCAATTAATGGGTAGGGGTTGCTGTGCATTTGTTACACTGAGGAGTGTGGGAGAGGATTACTGGTTAAGCTAACCTGAAGTGACTCATCTAAATTGCACCTGATTGAGGTAATGAGATTGGTTTAGTTTCATTACTGGACAAATATTATTGCATTCTAGGGAATTTTCAGTGTAACCATATTGTTTTTCCCTTGAGATTGCAAAGGGCAGAGTATGAAGGAAGAACCTTCTAGGGCCCCATAAAAAGAAAGCTGCATCACTGCAGTAACCAAACATTGTGGAATGGGTCCTTAAATTACAAAGTTTTCTTCACTTATGAGTCTTAGACTCACATAATTGAGATTATTCAGGCTTTGTGATTGCCTACTTGCCATGGACTATAGCAGTCTGGTGCCCACACCTCTGTAGAGATGAACGACTTTGAAACTAGTAATCAATCCTTTAAATGTTTGATAGATCAATAAAAATACTGTCAGTCTCTAATGTGTTCCATCATCAAAATGTCACTTTATTTACTCAAACAGTCAGATGTGATGTGAAATATTAAGTGTGTGAATGCACAAATAGTGCCTGTGGGGACAAATTCAGCTCTTTTTCATCTATGCATTGGTTATTGATGATTTCTGGTTTCTCCTGAGGATTGCTGGATGTGTATGTTTTGTAGTCATTTATATAATGAGCCAGCTCTATGACCACAGAAGTCACTGTGCTGGGGTAAATAAACCTCATCTAGCACTGGCAAGAAAAGACTGAATTTTCTCCTGTTTGAGGGAAGGGATTTGCTGCATATAGTTGCCTTGCCTTGTGCATTGTGTGATATATATCTCAACACACACAGGGCTTAGAGATGACAAGTCAGATAAAACAAACTGGAAAGGAAGAGATGTGAAACTGGATGTATGTTAGGACCTAGCTAAAAAGAATGGTTTTCAGGTACTGTCATAAGCTTTTCAGCTGTTGTACCTTAGACAGAGGCAGCAAGACATTTCCATATTTACTTAACCAAGCTGCAAACCTTTTACTACAAAAGATGCTGAAGCCATCGTTACTGAGTATGTATAATTCAGCCAGCTTCTTGCACATCCTGTCCGTGAGAAAGATTCTTTACAATGATTTCCAAGTTATCCATTACTAAGTTTCTCGCTTCTCTTTGTGAAGTGTCAGGGATAGGTTAAAGGTCAGAGATTACCCTACCTCATCATCTTTTACTGCGGAAACTCAAACTGACTTTTATAAACAACAGTTTATTGATAAGAAGAGTCACAATTCTGATCTACTGATGGCTGTCAGTATGTTCATATTTTGCTGTGGTTGTACTTGAGAGTCCTATTGGAAGCCCGCATGCGACATCAATTCTTGTTTCCATATGGGATTAATTACTTCATCCAAATAGATGTAAGGCTTTTTGAAATATGTATTTATTTAATTATATTTCTTTATATTCTATAACTTTGATTAAAGCAGTTAAAATGGTGCAAATCTTGTAATAGTGCAGGAGTTTCACTAAGCTGCATGTACAAGATTTTAACTGCAATTCCCATATGAATTCTGCCAAATTTATACCCTTTAAGAGTGAAAATATCTCAGAAATATGGAATTTGATATTTTTTTTTTTCTTTTACAGCTTGAGAAAAACTTGCAGCAAAAGCTATTAACTGCCAGAGAGGATCAAGATTTTGTATTAAAATTTTTGGTTTCTTTTTTTTTTTTCATAGTCACCACCTGATGACAACAGGAATTATATCCAAGGCACAGCTGCATTATGGAAAAACAATCAAACAATCACAGCTATATCAGTGCTTTTTAGCAAACAGAAAGACATTCACTTGCCTCTTTCCTTTTTGTGCTCCAGTTCTTCAAAGAGCTTTAAGTAAGTCAAGCCTGATTGACATCTCCTACTCTCCAAACTGCAAAGTATATTAGCATGCTTCTTTGCTTACAGGTGATATGATTTGAATCTGTCTGAAACCACCTTTGGGCAATTAAGTAGTGATGTTGTAGATTTCACCCATTAAAATTGTGTTAATTGCATTAACTGAAGATAATACTTTACAGTTTTAACAGGAAAATTGCATTTATTTACAAATATTTTAAGTATAAAATTATGTATATTGCAGAAATAGAGCTATGTTTGTGTTGTATTGAGGGCATAATTGTGTTCCTTTAAGAGTAAAACCATTCAGTGCGTTATTGACCACATGATTTTGAAGCAGCATTGATTTCAAACTGTACTGTGTGAATTCAAACTGTACTTAGAATCATAGAATCATTTAAGTTGGAAAAGACCTTTCCGTAGCGAAGGTCCACCTGCATCACTGAAGTGGGAAGGCTATTTTTGTCGTATTGACTGCACCATGGCCCTGTTCTGGATGTTGTATTATGTCAAAATACTTGCAAAAAAAAGCCTGTGTGGTACGAAGGGCCAAGAATGGGAAATTTACAGATACTGAGTGTGAATGTCTGCAAGTATTTGAGGGGGAGAAGCAGGTCACATTTGGGTACTTATTTATAGTCCTTTCAACAAGATGGCAGGGGTGAAAGTTTAAATTAATGAGTTGTAGCAGAAGCTTCATTTTCTTCTTTCAGAAGTCATCATATATATATCATTAAGTTGCTTTTCAGTTTTAAAACCTCCAAGATTTCTTATTAATTGGGTTGTTAAATTGAAATTTAGAGATGCTGCTGGAGTACTGGTTCTCCAAAGATTCCCTTTCAAAACACTTCCTCTGCTGGGGCAAAAGGATCCAATATTCAGCATCTGCTGATGGTAGTCACAGCTTGGCATTTGAGGCACTGGAAAATTAGCTCTTCTTGTGATAGTTTGTCTGCTCTGGACAGAATTCATTTTTCTGAGACTGTTTCTTTTTTTTTTTTGTCCAAACTTGCAAGTCCCATTTTTCAGATAAGCAAATCTGGAGGTGGTGACAATCTAAACTCATGATTTTTCTAAAATCATTTTTTTTTTCCCCACAGATGACAGCAAGTTAGCAAGTGACTCCCCTGTTAAAGAAGCTCTCAAGGTCCACTATGTTGTTCTCCAGGCCCTCCTTTCCTGAGTGGCAGAATCTCCATCTTCCAGCTGTAAACTTAGGCAACAGATTTTCCTCTGCATTCCAAATAAATTTCAGGTTGAAGAAATGTATGGTGAATCTTTGCTTTTTGAAGTGCAATTTTATTTTGTTTATTTTGTTTTTATTTAATCCAGTTCTGAGACACAGAAGATGTATTAATGTGAAATTATACTAGTAGATAGGCATACATGTTGGTAATAACTGTAAAATGTATGGACGAAACATCATCTCCTTCAGCGTAAATTTTACCCTAGTCCTGAGAACCAGACTTCTGCGCCATTTCGTAACTGAGTCTGAAAGTTTTGATGAGTTTTGCTGCAGCTTTTCACAAAGGCAAAATTCACTCTGCGCATCTTCTTGGCAATACAATATATTTTGGTTTGTCAAAATAATTATGTATAGAGATTCTTATCTTCTGTCTGTTATCTTCTGTCACAAAGTTAACTCAACCTGGATTATAAATACTAACAATTTTATTTAATTCTTTATCTGGTATACTAGTTAATATTTTAGAGTAAATGTATACTAGTGATATCTGATGATATTTGCAGTGGGTTTTTGGGATTTTACCAGATGTTAAATTTATGGATGTTATTTAAACTATTGTCCAATTGATGGCAAGAGCCATTTCATTTCAGTAAGAAGATTTTGTGACCCAGATCCTCAGTAGGTGTAAATCAGTATAGTTAAAGTCAGTGGAGGCATATTGCTTTACACCAGCAAAAACTCTCGCTCTTGAAGTATGGACTTGTACTTTCTTTCTCTATGTATTACTGCAGGTATTTTGCTTCTACCAAGGAAGCTACTAGTTTTAATCCCTGTTTTATCTCATCAGGTGCAATATTCTGCTAGAGGCTGTTTTGAGTTGTTGCTTAGCCTTTTGATGTTGTAATTTTACAAAAGAAAAACTTGTTTGTTGCTAAAAATAACAGGATTTATGCAGGTTTAATGCTAAAGACTATAAACACTTTATTCCTGGTTCCAAACTCAGGGATCACTGTTTTACTGGTTATTTCTAAATTTGAGTTTCAATTTGGTCTTTCTAATTTTCTTTAAATGCTGTGTCGTTAGTTTAACAATACACTTGCTAGATAAATAACAACTTCCCAGATAGAAGGTTGTCATGTTGAAGAATTTCAAAATCAAAAGCATTACTTATTAGTTTATTCATTTCATAATTCTTCCTTCTTTGTTTCCTTTCTTGTTTCCATAAATTGTGGATTATTATTTTAGAGAACCATAGAATCATAGAATGGCTAGAGTTGGAAGGGACCTTCAAAGGTCATCTAGTCCAACCCCCCCTACAAGGAGCAGGGACATCCCTGACTAGATCAGGTTGCTCAGGGCCTCATCCAGCCTGGCCTTGAATGTTTCCAGGGATGGGGCATCCACCACCTCTCTGGGCAACCTGTTCCAGTGCTCTACAACTCTCATTGTAAAATTTTTTTCCTAATATCTAATCTAAACCTACCCCCCTCTAATTTAAACCCATTACCCCTTGTCCTATCACAACAGGCCTCTCCCCATCTTTCTTGTAGGCCCCCTTGAGGTACTGGAAGACCTCTATAAGGTCTCCCCGGAGCCTCCTTTTCTCCAGGCTGAACAGCCCAAACTCTCTCAGCCTGTCCTCATAGGAGAGGTGCTCCAGCCCTCTGATCATCTTCGTGGCCCTCCTCTGGACCCTCTCCAACTGGTCCACGTCCTTCTTATGTTGGGGGCTCCAGAACTGGACACAGTACTCCAGGTGGGGTCTCACCAGGGCAGAGTAGAGGGGGAGAATCACCTCCCTCGACCTGCTGGTCACATTCATGTTGATGCAGCCCAGGATGCGGTTGGCCTTCTGGGCTGCAAGGGCACATTGCCGGCTCGTGTTGAGCCTCTCGTCCACCATCACTCCCAAGTCTTTCTCCTCAGGGCTGCTCTCAATCCATTCTCCGCTCAGCCTGTATTTGTGCCTGGGATTGCCACGACCACATGCAGGACCTTGCACTTGGCCTGGTTGAACTTCATGAGGTTGGCACGGGCCCACCTCTCCAGCCTGTCAAGGTCCCTCTGGATGGTATCGCTCCCTTCCAGCGTGTCAACGGCACCACATAGCTTGGTGTCATCGGCGAACTTGCTGAGGGTGCAGTCTATCCCACTGTCCATGTCGCCGACAAAGATGTTGAACAGGGCCTGGCCCAACACGGACCCCTGAGGGACGCCACTGGTGACCGGTCTCCACTTGGACATTGAGCCGTTGACCACCACTCTCTGAGTGCGACCATCCAGCCAACTCCTTATCCACCGAGTGGTCCATCCAT